>JAODYD010000015.1:248020-322310 GCA_026262445.1 Bipolaris bicolor | reverse complement strand
CGCTCTCCAAATCCCCCAAATCCCTCTCCTTTCCCCGCTCCACTAACATGCCCATTCACCTATCGGAGCTCCGTCCATACTCCGACCTCGCCAAGCCCTCCTTCATCTCTCATCAAACTCTAAGTATGCCAAAGCATACCCTTTGTAATCACCACTTTCATGCGACCCTCTCGGAATGATTTGCGAGAGGACACGGAGCTGATGCCGACTCAACCAAACGCGCTTCATGCATTCCAGCTCTTTTTACCCCATGTTCGTGGCTTGCGAACCCAAGGCGAGAATAGAAGGAGAAAAAAAAACAAAAGGCGCAAAGTATTTTTTTTGTCTTGAACGACGGGGTAGATTATGTGGTTTTCCGTTTCCAGGGTTGCGCAATATGCAGTGTTGGACTATCAATCGGCTTTTGCACCAGGTGTGGGCGGGCGTGCGTGTGCACCTGGTGTTTGATGAACCGTTTTTGTGGTTCGGTACTGGGTTTGGTCAACTATACACCATTAAACTTGCTCCCCCTCTCCATCTTAGTCTATGTTTTATTTTATCTCTCTATTTTCTTTTGGATGCGTTTGTGAACTCTGGTTCACTGGCATCATTTCCCACTTGTCAACTTGCCCACCCAATCCCAACCCCCCTCCTTCCCATCATCATCAAAAATCCTGTTTTTATTTGATTGTTTCTTTTTTCGACTCGTGGGCTGGGCTGGCCATGCGTGATGTACGCGGGGAAACTTACACAGTAAATGTGCAAAGTTGCTTGTTTTACGTCGTTGTGCTGCGCGCACGCTCGCGGCTATCTTTCCCTACACACACCCCAGTTTACTACTAGACCACACTGAATCTACCGCCTTTTTCAGCCTCGTACTCGCAGAACGGGTCCTCTTCTGGACTTTTTATTAGGCGCTCGATCGATGCGCACGCCCGTCATTCCTTCGATTCCATACATTGTTTCTTGGAAAAATAAGTCCGATTACCTTGATTCAAGTTTTTTGCTTGCTTTAAACAATTACTCGTGCAATCTATCTTGCCTTCCAAGTTTCCGTCTTCTCGCGAAAGAAAGAAAGAAAGGCGAGTTGGTGGTGGGGACAGGATTGCGCGCCATCTCGTCTGATGTCTTGTCATGTCGCTGCATCTTCTCTCCGTCTCCCCGCCTTTACAATTCTTACATCAGGTCATTGCACAAGTTTTTTCTTTCTTTCCTGGCTGCTGGTCAGCCTTAACGTCCACCCGTTGCGGGCTGTCAATGCCGACCAGCAAATAGCGAGTAGCAGCAAGCATTCCTTCCCGCTCTCGCGCGTCAGGCCCTCAATCCTTCCTCTCGCCGGCATCCAAGCAATCTCCCCTTCCCATACCCTCGCATACTCGGCCATTTCCTCCGTACACACCACATACACATCACCCCACTCCTACACACCTCGCTTATTTCCATCTCGCGTGCATACACGCGAGGCCGTTGAATAACGGGAGCAACGAAAGAAGCCCGGTTTCAGCCTACCCTCCCCCTCCCTCAACGTCCTCCACCCGTATACATACTACTCTACAACACATACTTACATATTACAAGCCGTTTTCCCGCCCCACCCCCTCCAACCTTCCCGCAGCCAGCCCCAACGCATTTGGTGGCTTGCATTTCATTTACAAAAACGGCGCATAGCTCGCTGCAGGGACTTTCTCTCGTCCCTCTTTGCCCTTCTGGAACCTGATTCACGCACCCATATTTTTGCTCCACTATTCGCTCATACTACATATTCCTACATATAACGTACATACCATATAACCCAATCCCCCTCTCGGGGTCCTTATGAATCGAGGCAGGGAAGCGTAGATCGGGTTAGAATAAAACCGCGTGTTCGTAAAAGGCGGTGGGGCAAAATAAAATGCGGGCGGGCGGGCTTGCGTGCCCTGCTTTGATGAGTATTTGTTGTCTGGATTTGGAGGGGGAATGGGAATGGGAATGGGAATGGGTGGGTTGCTTGACTCGGGATGCCATGGGCACCTCGTAGCGAGCGTAGTTGAGCATGGAGGATTGGGGGTGCAAAGGTCGGCGACGTTGAATACCCCCCCCCCCCCCAGTCTGTCGCATGAAAGAGATTCTTTGCGACATGAGGATTGAGGGAGCAGTGGGAAATGAAGGGCTCTTGCTTGCCTCATTTTCACTGTGGTGGGGTTCTATGTTTTCTTTTTTTTCACGGTCCCTTTTTGTTGCGTTGCAAAGTCGGGCTGTTGCGTTTGCGTGTTGTTTCCCCCGGGAATGTTGGCCGGTCGCTGGTGGCCAATGGGGAGCCCCGGAATAATACGACATGGGGGCTGGATACATGCTTCCTGTCGCTCTCCTCTGTCTGTTTTTGTCATTCCCTTCCGGATACCTGGTAACAACCTCTTCTTTCCTCTTTCACATGGGCTCATGGTTCAATGTGTTTTCTCACTAGCACCGTGAACTCAATCGGTGAGCAACGTACCATTGAGAATTTAACATTCTCATCGATTACAACGATTTGCCGACTTTTGCATGAGCCTTATCGGACTTAATTTTTTTTTCTCTTCGCTTGTTTTGCGGCGATTACGGTATACTTCATGATGCTACATGTTGCATACATGCATGCAACATGAGTAATTACCTCCCCTGTATTTTGTAATCACCACATCATACGTCGCACCTTTTTGTTACCTCTTTCTCCCAAGCACGCCCAAACAAGCCTCAAATCCACTTTTGCAAGCTCTTCGCTTCTACTATCCTAACTGTCTCATTGTAACTTAATCTCCCTTTATCTCCTCTTTTTACTTCATTCTACCGTATTTTCACAACCCCATGCTATAGATAGCCATATCAACCCTGCTTATACGCCCGGCATACTTTCCTTCCCTGCAACTCTATTCTCAGGTGTATATGTGTAGATCCAAAGACATGGTATGAGCGCACTTCCATGTTATGTTTTTGCGTTTTCGCGGGCGGGTGGTGGGGTTCGATTGAGCGGGTGGCGGAACATGGGTTGCGTGAGCAAACCCGACCCCCGGTTAGACATATCAGGGTAAGTAAGTTTGTAGTAGTCAGACTGTGAGAAGCGGGAGTCAACGGCCCCGATAGTAAAAAAAAAAAGAGGGTTATACGCCAGGATTGGCAAGCAAGCGCCCGGGAAAATCAGACAAGGGGGGAGGGACATCGGGAGTAGCAAAGAGTTAAGGTTGGCGAGTAATCATCCTAAGGGTTCTCCGTAAGCAACGAACACAGACGGGAAAGAGTAAAGGTTACATGGGTGTGCGGCGCCGAGATGGAACAAAGAAAGGATATCCCGGCTTCAAACCACGTCTCTCACCCCCAGGGCCCATGGGTGCGGTGGCGGAATAAGGTTGCGTTTGAGAGGGGCGTTCTTTCGCGTACCCCCCTGTGGAGATTACGGATGGGTAGGGTAGATGGGGTTAAGTCTAAGGGTAAGAATGACGTTTGAGTATTTTGAAACCCGCCGGAGAAGGGCCGTCGCGAAGGGTTTTGGTTTGGGTTGCGAAATACGATGGGGGAGTGGCAGAGGTCTCTTTAGGGGAAGAAATGCGAGGGGCTGTTTTGGCTGGGGGTTGTGAGAAGGGGGATGGGAAAGTTAAAATCTGGTGCTTCAGTTTTGATGCTGAGTATGGTTCGGTATGTACAGGGAGTGGGATGTATGACAGGGTGTGAATACTTTGGAGTTTATATTCCGAGTCGTTTATGGTCTTCCGAGACATATACTGTACCACAGCCAATTGGATATATGTTTCCATTCGACTTGTATGGATTGTTTTTTTAGTGACAGTATCGATATTTATAGGGTAGTAGCCCTGGTTGTAACAGTGCGATATATGTTACCTTGCACATACGCAAACTATCTTACCTGTATTGAATCGGGCTCCTGATTTAGGTATGATAACAGAACAGTGTCTATGAAATCTGAGTTTCATAATTCATGTGTGCAGTAAGTGGTCTGATCAAGAATCTCGAGGTTGCAAACGTATAACATCTCCAGTCGTAGTCTTCTTTCCAACCACTCGACATGAGCTGTGTTACAAAGATTACCTTTGTTTTTGAAGAAAAGGGGGATTCGAATAGTCAAGTGTTTTGGCCAGTACTATGCACGACTTGCAAGACTTGCAACACAGCGCCTGTAAGGTTTCGAAACACTAGAAAGAGGCTTACACGAAATGCATTTACTCTCCTGTGGTCGAAATCATACAGACGCTTCACACACAGCGACGAACAAAAGCGTAGGTTTGGTTGTAATCTGCCGACAATCCGCTGCTGCGACTATCTGATATATTGTCTTCTTAGTAGGAGTGGAACATCTTGTAGGCGGCAAAGTCAAAACATACAAATGCGATAGCATCTAGAAGTTTCTAAATCGCTGATTTGTAGTTTTGACTAAGTCGTTTTTTGTTGATATCATGTAGATACTGGCAGGTCGTGACACTTTCTGCTATCCTTTTCCGAGAAACAACAACCCGGTACTCGAGACCCAAAACACATAGTAAGCATTCAAGCAATAGTATCTATTCATTGGTACTTGGCGTCCTACTTTGAATAAGAATATCAATAAACTTTACCAGGTGGACACCAACTTGAAGATAAGTAAACATCTGTGTCCACCCTGCACTGACTGACTTGTTGTAACATGTCCTCACCCAACCGTATACGTCAATTCTGAATATCCAAACTTCGCAGGCATAATTGAGTGCTTTAAAGGACTATGCTACACTGTTCGTTACTTGAACAAACTTTTGCCACTCCTTGTATGCCGCTCCACTCGAGATTGCCCACTTTGCTCTCCGGACACCTTCCTTCCAGCGTCCGCCACCGGGCCCAACCTCTTTGATGACATTACCATCATCACCCTCACCCATGTTACTTGTATCAGCGTCACAGATACCGCTCACTACGAACAAGGCTGCCGTGTTGATGTAGACAAAATGCAGAATTGGATCGTCAGGAGGGACCTCGCCGTTCAAAATCTTCATGAGGATTGTGGCATTCTGTTCTGGGGACTGGCCTGGGCTAACTTCGCTAAGGGGATGCTCAGGAAGCCCAAAGTCGGCAGGGCTGACGGTGAAATAGTTGATGTCGACCTCGCCTGTTGATGCATTCTCAACTAAGCGCCAGCAATGAGTTGGGCCAGCACACGATAGCTCGTCAAGTTCCTCGTCACCGCAGATAATCATGCCCTTCCTGGATCCTGATTGCTTGAGTGACTCTGCGAAATCGGGCCCAATCTCTTTCCTGGCTACACCCAGCACCCGGGCCTCAATCAGCTCGTGCAGGGGGTTTGCCAGAGGACCGAGGAGGTTGAAGATGGTTCGCCAGCCCAACTGCTTCCGAATAGAAGCGGCATGCCTAGCACCAGGATGGAAGATGGGGGCGAACAGAAAAGCATAGTTGGTCTGTGAGTAGATTTCATGGATGGTGTTTGGGGTAACGGCGGTGATGACAGGAGCCTTTGGTGGTGTGCAGGAAAGGAGATCTGCCGAGCCAGAACGCGATGTAGACGCTTTGTTGCCGTGCTTTCCAATCATGAGGAGAGAACTTGCCAGAATAGACGAGGTAGTGCTGATGTTGAATGTGTTGTGTGAGTCACCTCCTGTGCCTACAATGTCACACAAGCCGCCGTGGTAGCTCCCTTCTTTCCTTCCCCGTTTGGCAATGAGCTCCTGCAGGCCTTGGATATCTACATCGGTTGAAAAGTCACGCATGGCCTTGGAGCACTTTGCCAGCACGTCGGCTTGTCTGTCCTGGTCTGTGAAGTGGAGACATGTTAATAGTGCGCCTGTCTGGACCTCTGAGAGACTGTTGGTAAAGATCAAGGCGAGTGCAGCTGCAATCTCGTCGGCGGTTGGCTTGGTGGTGGGCGACTCATGCCAGAGACGTTTGAGGAGGGGCGTGATGGACGTCTTCTTGTCCTCGTCGGCAGCGTCGGCAGCCATGATAGGGTGAATTGGTGTGATTTGCTCGCCGGCGGGGTAGGCTGGCGGGGCAGAGGGTCGGTGGTGGTGATGGGATAGGCGTGTATTTGTCGGGACACGTGTCAATGGCAGTGTCTATATGTTGTCTGGCTGTGCCAATACACGCATTGTTAATTTGGGGATACGGCTGAGTCACGGGAGTAGTGTTTTGGCATATTGCGCTGCCGACAGGGTCCGATGATGTGCTGCACAATGACGGGCCCCACCGCGCTAGGGCGCACTGCTAGCGTGCCAAGAATCTTCAAATTCTCGACTCATCGCCGTGCGAGCGCCGCCATCTTTTTTGCGGTCGTGACGGGTCAGAGGAAATTCTCTGACGGACCTTGCAGCTGCTCCGCGCGCGACACCAAAGACATCAAATGGGGAAGAAGCGAACCCATGCCGAGACCAAGGATGGCTTTGCGAAGCCCGAGCCGGACCAGGGCCGGCTGAACGCGAAGAAAGAGCACAAGAAGGACCAGAAGAAGCTGCATGCGCAGTCGCAGCTTGTATGCGCCCTGGAGAAAAAACCACCTATACTGCATCGCCATGCTAACGCGAAACAGCTCGTTAAGCCGCAGCCAGAATGGCATGCCATTGACCTTCCAGAGCTTCCCATCGTCGACAATCCCACTATCCCGCCGCGTTACATCATCGATGCGCTCCACGACTATGCCGTCCAGCTGCTCGACGCAGAGGCTAAGGAGTATGCAGCCTCGCATCTCGCAAAGGACTCGTCGCACAAGTTCATGGCCACCGTCATGGACTCTGGTACCATGGAGGACAAGGTGTCAGCCTTGACGCTCTTGGTCCAAGAGTCGCCACTGCACACGCAAAAGGCTTTCGGCCAGCTCATGGGACTGTCGCAGAAGAAGAGCAGGAACGTTGCCATGCAGGCTTTGGCTGCGCTGAAGGATTTGCTCGGTCAGGGTGTCCTCCTTCCTCCAGACCGAAAATTAAAGGCGTTTGCGCGACAGCCAGCTCTCCTTTCCGCCATACAGGGCAAGAATGCACACTGGAAGGCGGGCGAGAAGCTTCCTGGTAGCCTGCAAAAAACGCATTTGATTGTGTGGGCGTTTGAGGACTGGCTAAAGAAGCAATACTTTGAGTTGCTCAAGATTCTTGAGGCGTGGTCTAACGATGAGGTTGAGTTTTCGCGCAACCGCGCTGTCACATATGTTTGGGAGCTCCTCAAGGAAAAACCAGAACAGGAAGAAAATCTGCTGCGACTGCTCATCAACAAGCTAGGAGACAAGGAGAAGAAGGTTGCATCACGGGCATCGTATCTGCTGCTCCAGCTGCAAAACACCCATCCGCTCATGAAGAACGTCATCATTAGCTCCATCGAGTCCGATCTGCTCTTCCGACCGAATCAGAGCGGAATTGCCAAATACTACGCCGTCATCACACTCAACCAGACCGTCCTCAGCCTGAAGGAGCCCGAGGTAGCCAACAAGCTGTTGGAAATCTACTTCAGTCTCTTCTTAGGCCTGCTGAAGAAGCAAAAGGAGCACGAAAAGGAGGAGAAGCGGCTGAACAAGCATGGCCTCATCCAAGGAGGTGGTGGAAAACCCGGCAAGATGGCCAGGCAAAAGGCGGAAAAGGCGGCTACCATGGCTTTCAAAGTCGAGGATGAGTCTCGCGAGAAGCTCATTTCGGCAATCTTGACGGGCGTCAACCGCGCATTTCCCTTTGCCAACACCGACGACGCCAAGTTTGAGGACCAGCTGAACATGATTTTCGAAGTGACGCACTCTTCCAACTTCAACACCAGTATCCAGGCCATGACTCTGATTCAGCAGATTTCGGCAACGAAGCATTATTCTGCGGACCGCTTCTACCGTACGCTATACGAGTCACTTCTGGATCCACGCCTCATGACGACTTCAAAGCACATTATGTTTTTGAACTTGCTATACAGGTCGCTCAAGGCTGACACGAGCATCAAGCGCGTAAAGGCCTTTGTGAAGCGTCTGCTCCAGACGATTCACATGCATGAGCCTCCGTTTATTTGCGGAGTCTTGTATCTTGTAAACGAGTTGATCAACACGTTCCCAAGCATCAAGTCCATGCTGTCCACACCAGAAGACCATGGTGATGACAGTGGCGATGAACACTACGAGGATGTTGATGAGGAAAAGGAGCCCGCAACCAACAAGAGCGAAGACAAGTCTACAGCACCAGCCTACGATTCCCGGAAACGAGATCCAGAACACGCAAGAGCTGACTTGTCGTGCTTGTGGGAGTTGCTGCCGTTGCAAGCACATTACCACCCCTCGGTGCATGTGCTCGCCTCCAAGATTGTCAACCAGGAGCCCATCAAGGAGAAGCCAGACCCAACCATCTACACTCTGATGAACTTCCTCGACAAATTTTCCTTCAAGAACGCAAAGACCAAGTCATCCGGCATCCACGGCACGTCCATCATGCAGCCTATGGCGGGCACGTCCAAAGCAGCATCCTACCTCATTACGACGCGCGACGGCGACCGGACGCACGACCCGCTCAACTCTGAGCAATTCTGGCGCCGCAAGGTCGACGACGTGCGCGACGACGAGGTCTTCTTCCACACGTACTTTGAAAAAGCCGGCAAGGCCAAGCAGGCGGAGAAGAAGACGAAGAAGAAGAAGAACCGCAAGAAGGACGACAGCGAGGACAGCGCCGACGACGAGGAAATCTGGCAGGCCCTGGTCAAGAGCCGACCCGAAGTTGAGGGCGACGGTGGCGACGACGACGATCTCAGCGATTTCGACATGGACGATATGATGAGCGATGACGATGAGGGAGCTGGCGGTATGGACGGCGGCGTTGAACTGAATCTCGGTAGCGACGACGGCGAGGATCAAGACATCGAAACGAGTGGTAAGCACGCTGCCGACGACGATGACGACGACGACGACGACTTTGCAAATTTCGATCTCGACGACGAAGACGCGTTCATGGATAGCGACGCTGATGTCCCTGTTGATCTTGACATGGACGAGAATGAAGGCGCCGCAAAGGATGGACGTAAGAACAAGAAGCGCAAGCTTAAGAGTCTGCCTACATTTGCGTCTGCGGATGATTACGCCAAGTTGCTTGCTGATGAGGATAGCGAGTAAGCTATTTGGTCTTTTTTTCCGTTGATATAGTAGTTTTTTCTCTTCTTGGCAGAAGATGGATTATCCCTTTTCTTTTTCTTTTTCTTTCTCTCCTCAACTTGAAAGATTAAGAAGATTTCTTGTTTGGTCAACTTGTCATGTGAGGTCGTGGTGCTCTGATGTCGTTATCGTTGGTTTTGTTGTCACAAGCAAAAGGAGCGCTTCGTCGTATACGCCCCATTTTTATTTTCTTCATCGCATTCGAAAGGGGAATGGATCTAGGGTTCGGGCAATTGGTAGAATATTCACATACCTACCCCCCCCCCCCCCACCCTTTTGTTAATAGAACAACCATGTCTTGAAGTGGGGAACAAAGTTCCTTCTCTCTACTCCAGTTACACTTGTTTTTTTTTCTTGCCTTTTTTTCTCGATATGGCATTTGATTCATGAGGAAGGGTGTTTCATGCTCAGACGGGTGGTTATGCTTTATAGAAATGTGTTTCACGAATATGGGTTTCCATACTGTTTCTACGTTGAGCACAAAAAAAGGAAGTAGATGAGACTCGATCAAAATCAAACCCAAGGTTTCGATATGCATGAGGAATCATGCAGTTCTGTTCGACTTTTCCGTGTCAGAGACAATGGGAAACATGCAATCGCCATCTTTCCTTGTAGAAGCAGAACCCCGGATGTTTCGATGCAAAACGGCTGCTGGAACGTTGACAGTCTGGTGTTCAAGTTTGTTTTCTCTCTCTTTCGACCTTCACATTGCTCAATCCTCATGACACATTTTGCGAATCAGGGATACTATGCATCACTCTGCCGCGTTCTATGGTACTCTTACCCAATATTTCCTTAGCGAAGACCCCTCTTGACGGCATCGTTTCCCCCTTTTAGCTACACGGACTTGCTTTTTTTGTGCGGGGAAGATCTGGTGACCTGGGGTTTGTCTGTGCGTGTGATGTGTTAATTTGATGGGAGGGTAGAGATTTATGGATCGCGATTTGAAATATTTGTTGGATATTACTTAGGTAAAGATGGGTTCTGATTGAGAGAACATGGTATGGGTATAGGGGATGATGCTAAACGTGAGGAGTCTTCGTGTTGGTTCGATAGATGCAAGAGGCAAAGGAAAGGGCTTGGGCGGGTGACGTTGAGATGGGGAAAAGGAATGGGAAACGTGATGTCGACTGTGGTGTTTTAGTGGTGATGAGAATGGAGTTTTGTTTGGCTGCTAGAGCATGGAATGGAGACGGAGATGGAGATGGGGCAAGTAGAATGTGTGGAGAAAGACTGTGTGGTAAGCTACCATTGCAGCTGATGGCTGATCAAGTTGAAGCGTGGTTTTGGAACACGCCGTCTCTGTCCGAAGATGCTCATGTCTGTTTGACAGCGTCACCTGCCTGTAAACGTCACGTTGGTGTCAAGAGATGTGCTGCGGATGGGATCGAGAAGACCAGAAAACCAGATGGCGTTGAGACGAGGGCCGATGTAACGTTTGTGAGACAGACGTGCAAAGTTGCGGGCGGGCAAGCGGGCAAGCGGGCTGGTGAGGTTGGGAAGCGCCACTAGTCCAGGCTAGCTGGCCAGCCTCGATGCAGCCAATCCAGCCATTCTGTTTCGAACGTGTGTAGTGATGGACATAGAGTTTGAACGTAGTTGACCGACACTTTGCTACGCAGCAAACAAGCAGCGGCAGCAGGGCGACCAAGCTGAACAGACGGTGTGCGGTGACTGAGTGCAGGTGTCGCTCAGGAGACCATGCAGGGCCAAGGCGAGGGCCCCAATTCAGCCGTTGTCGAAGGATGCCACCCACCTTTTGCTTGGAGCGAACCCGAGGCCATACCCAAACGGGTCCCGGTTGCCGCTCCAGCCCCTTGGCTGCGCCCCTGCGTAGCCCACTCGCTCACATTTACGAAGAGCCATACGAGATGATGCTGTCGGGCCTAATTTTAGAGCCTTGCAGCTTCCGAGAGGACGCGTAATGCCGTGTGTTTGCCATTATTGAATAAGCGATATTGGCCATTGTTGGCGGGTATTGCACGCTGGATGCTGCGCATGTCGTAGTGAGTGGGTGTGGGTGCAAGTAGGGTCAGTCTTGCAAAGGGCTAAAAACAAGCAACCGCTGACAAGCTTATCGATTGCACACGTGACTGGCCGCAGTGCTTACTTACCGTACTTGCCGTCTCTGCCCTACTGCCGCCGGGGCCTGCGTGTAGTCAGAGTACAGTGTAAGGAGCAGACAAAACGTTGGGGAAAACACGGCCAAAGGGGTGCGCGCGCCGTTTGACGAGAGCCAGTGCGCCCAACGGAGCGTTGAGCATTGAAAAATTGCTATGTTAAAAGTGGAGAGGCTGAAGCTGAAGCCGGGGTCGGCAGGGCTTTGGACGGGGGACATGACGACAGCATGCGCTTTGTTTCTGCGGGAACCCGCACACCACACCACACCACACCACCACTACACCGCACGGCGCTGCCCTGGGCTGGGAGAAGGCTGGAAGATGGCGAGAGGTTTGCTGAAACTTGGGATGAGGCTGGGCTGGTCAGCACCAGAGGCGCGCCTGACAGCTTGCCCTGCATGGCGGTGCGATATTTTTGTTTTCCTTCTTTGGGCCAACATGCTGAGACGACAATGGGACCAATTCATTCCTTTCTCGGCGACCAAGACAATATCATTGTGTGTGTGTGTGTGTGTGTGCTGCTGCTTGTAGTAGTTGAGTAATATTGGCACATGTCGCGATCAGCGTCTGCAAGGACGATGGGAAATCAATAAAAAAAATATATCTCCGCTGCCATAACGGACGCGAAACACGGTCGCCACCAAACAGGGCCACTATTGGCTGTGCTGGCCACTAGCAGCTTGTCACATGGCGCTTGGGCCTGTTTGGGCCTAGCGTGAGGCTGGCTGGTTGCCTGGTCAGGGTGGCGCGGGCCTCTCGGGCTAGTGTTAGCTCGTATGCCTGTTCCTCAGGAGCGGGTGAAGAGAACAGCGGCAATAAAAGGAGGACGCGTCGCGGACAATGAGGAATGCTCTCCCAACTCCATCCCATCTCGCTCCAGTCGCTACTCGTCTGAATCGCTACTTGCACACTTGACCTTTATCGTCAATTTCCAATCGCTCAAAGACGCGTCTTTTTGACATCAACCACCACCACCACCCGAAAAAAACAAACACCCACATCACTACCACCAAAATGCGTGCCTCCATCTTCGTCTCCACCGTGGCTTTTGCCCTTGCTTCGGCTCAGGTAGGTTGAATTCTTCTGCATTGCCAAATTCCCCATGGTCTGGTTCTGACATGAGTACCATAGAACTCCTCCCCGTCCGAGGACCCTGCTCCCCAGACTGCTTTCCTGACCCAGACAAACTCTCTGGGCGTCGTTACCGGCATGCCCCCGGTTGACACCTCCATTGCCAACCAGCCCAACGCCGTCACCGACCAGCCTGCTGTTGTCACTTCTCAGCCTCTTCCCGCCAACATCCCCGCCGTTGGCCCTGGTGTCTACACCCTGACCCTCGGCGGCACTGGCACTGGCTCCGCTGTCAACCAGACGCGCACTGTCACCGTCAGCGCAAACAACAGCACCACCGTCGTCCTTGCTCCTGCCACCACCGCCTCCGGCGCTGGTGCTACCGGCAGCGGCTCCTCCCCGTCTGGTGCTTCTCGCTCTGGCTCTGGCTCTGGCTCCGGTGCCTCTGCTACTGGCAGCGGCAGCCGCCCCGACTCCACTGGCGCTGCCTCCAACGTCAAGGTCGCTGCCGGTAGCCTCATGGGCTTCGGTGCCTTCATGGCCGCTTTCCTGTAAACGCTCTCCTATCCCAACGAGACGCGTTTGACGATTTGATTTTCTGTTCTATTTCTCGGAAAGAGATGTTTTGATCATGTTCGGAAGTAATGTCCTTAAAGATACCTTAGCATGTCGTTTTTTTTTTACCCCGAAAACGCTACTTGGCGCCCCCCTCTTAGCACTGGCATGTGCTTTTGCATGGGAAATTTTGGAGCCCTGTTTTTTTGTAATGTCTGTTATTTGATGGTGGAGGAAACCATCATGAGGCAATTGAATGAGCCATGTGGTATTATTACGCCGCTTGGGTTTTTGGCTTTCGGTTCTTGAGTTGTAGTGTAGCTGGGAGAAGACGAACACCCGTTACTAAAATCTTAAAAACATTTGAAACATCCTTACTACCTAGTTCAATCTGGTGAGACTCTAGAGTGACAGGAAACTTTTTGCTAAAGCTGCACATTGACTTTAGCGTACGCCAAAACCAACGTTGATATGTAGCAACTTCACCTCTCGCTCTCTCGCAAAACCCCACAAAACCGTTTCCCGTTGACCATTCCTTCTTCCAGCCATCCAGCCAGCCAGCCATCCAAAAGGAAAAAAAAAATCCCCCACCCTCTACAATGGCATCAGCCTTGCCCTCGCTCAAGCACCTAGGTACCCTCCCCTACACCACGCCCGCCAGCCGCCTCCGCACCCTCGACATCTGGCTCCCCGCTTCCACTGAAAAGGCACCTTCACTCTGGCTCATCTACCTCCACGGCGGCGCCTGGCACGACCCGCTCCAAGACTCGACGTGCATCAACCCCCTCCTCACCCACCTCAGCAGCACCCACGCCTCGACGCTACCCCATCTCGCCGGCATCGCAAGCCTCAACTACCGCCTCTCGCCCTACCCCGCGCACCCCACACACCCCAGCTCCCCCTCTGACCCGGATCGCTCTGCAAAGCACCCGACACATGTCCGCGATGTAGCTGCTGCGCTGCGCTTCCTACAGGAAAAGCATGGCATGAAGCGCTGGATCGGCGTGGGCCATTCCTGCGGCGCAACCATGCTCGCGCAGTTGGTTTCCGGTATAGGCGCAGAGACTGATTCCGCGGAGCCACTTGCGGGACCAGAAGCGTTGGTGTTGCTCGAGGGCATATACAACATCCCGCTACTCCTGCGGAACCACTCGCCGCCCGCGTGTCCGGTGCATATTTCAGATATATACCGCGACTTTGTAGCTGGTGCGTTTGGGGCGGAGGCAGACGAGAAGGACTTGTTAGAAGTATCGCCCGTGTCCGGGAAATACAATAGTGAACAGTGGCCCGAAGGAAGGTTGCTGCTTATTTGCCATAGCTACGAGGATGAGCTTGTGGAGCGCGCGCAGCGCGATGTCATGTGTGTGGCGCTGGATCGGCAGGGGTGGAGTATAGTTATGGAGGCTGGCGATGAGGAGGATGAGGTGAGGGCCGAGGGCAGGAGAGTGCTTAATGTGCGGGATTTGAAGGGTGGCCATGATGAGATTTGGGAGGATGGGAGACAAATTGCTACCTTGATTGCCGAGGTGGTGCAACGGTTAACTTGAGTATGTAAAGTTAGAGATATCTAGTACTAACATCTAGACAAATAGAAAAGGGCTACAATCGCATCACACAAGAACATATACCAACCTGCTGGGCTTGGTTTCAAGTCATATTTATTGGCTGTTGTGATTCCTTATTAATATACAAAGGGATGGAGTCTTGATGCGCGAACCAAGACTCCTCGGGGAATGCTTTTCAATGGCCCGTATCCAATAACCCTCATACAATCGTTTCGTGGGCCGTGCTAGTTATACAGCTTTGTGTAATGTACAATCGTATCGCGTTCCCATTCTACCTCTTCTCTTCCTTCAGCCACTATCCATGATTACCTGTTGTTCAGCCTCTGGTCCATGGCCTTGTTGATCTCGCTATGCACCTCACTAGTCCCGCTCTCGACATTGTTCAACTTGTTCTGGAGCTCTTTGATCTTTTCGCTAGCCTGTGTGCTGGCTCGTCCACCTTCGATTGACTTGGAGGCCTTTGCTTGCGAGGCACTGACATTGCCGTAGACTGCCATGGCACTGGCAATCATGCCGCTGATGTCACCCACATTACCAGGAACCACAATGCTGGTACCCTCCTTGGCAAGGTTACCAAAGGCGTCGACATACTTCTCCGCAACAGAGAGCGAAATGGCATTCTGCGCGGCACCTTCGCCTTGAGCAATGGAGCGTGCAACAGCATCGATACCGTTGGCTGTAGCCCTGGCCTTCAGCAAGATAGCCTCGGCTTCTCCGCTTGCCATGTTGATCTGCTCTGCCCTAAGAGCCTCGGATGCCAGAATCACAGATTGCTTCTTTCCTTCGGCAATGTTGATGGCAGACTGCCTTTGACCCTCGGATTCGAGAATCTCGGCTCGCTTGGATCGCTCAGCAGTGACTTGACGGTGCATGGCTTCGACAACGGGTTCAGGCGCATGGATGTCACGGATCTCGTAGCGCAGGCAAGTAACACCCCAGTCCTGGGCAGCCTCATTGATGGCGGCAGTGATGTTCGCATTGAGGTTGGCGCGCTCCTTGAGGACGTGGTCGAGGGAAAGCTGGCCGATTTCGGAGCGCATCGTCGTCTGTGCAAGCTGGGAGATGGCATACTCTGCGTCTTCTACGCCGTAGCTGTTTGAACTTAGTATCTTGGTAGTCTCCAATACATCTGGCAGCACTCACCTCGCCTTGTATGCGTCAAACACACGAGTGTACAGTACGCCATCGAGCTCCAGTGTGACATTGTCGGCTGTGATGGCGCTCTGGCTAGGTATCTCAATGGCATTCTCCTTGAGACTCTTGACATAGGCTATCCGGTCAATGAAGGGAATCAGGATGGCCAGACCAGGCTCCAGTATGCGGTTGAACTTTCCCATGCGCTCGACTATCCATGCTGTCTGCTGTGGCACGAAGCGAATAATGGTGTTGGTGGGCAAGCGCCTATGTGACGAGGAAAAGTATGATGGAGGCCCCGATGCAGATGTCAGCTGGCCAAACGATGAGAAGACACTTGTCGGGTTCGTGGCGGACTGTGAGCTGAGGTGCGAGTTGCCGCGGGCCGACAATGTCGTCACTGCAGCAGCCAGTGGTGTTATCCTCGAGTTTGCCAGTGGCCGCGAGCCTCGTAATAGTGTTGAAGCCGTGGTGGCTGCCAGCCGTGTGCGCGACGCCATGGCGAGTTCAATTGTGGCTACGAGGCGGTTGATGACGGACACGCGATGCTCCAACTATCTAGTTGTAGCGATGCCATCGGCCCATGACTGATGGCATCGCCGACCGCCGCCTTACATAATCATGCACCATGGTCATGCACAACGATTACCTAGAAGGGACGTGTGATGGGAGGGAGACACTACAGGTGCGAGTAGCAAGGCCATAAAATATGTTTGCTCCATTGATCAATGACGCATCTCTAAATTGACCTGTACTCTGTTTGTTGACGGATATATCGCATATATGTGAAGCTCATATCCTGAGTAAAACGTAGTCTATTTTGCTGCTATGCCGACCCCTAATCCATGGTATCAGTCCCCGGTACAATAAATCCTGTCACAATACCCCAAACGCCGCGCTATGCTTAATAAAAATAAAAATGCTGGTCCTCCTCTTACAACTTGACTTTCTTAACAGGCTTCTGCTCCGACGCATCATCCTTCTTTCGTTTGAAGATGCTCTGACTCTTCATCTGTCCAAGGCCAGCCTTGTTAGCGGGAGCGGCCTTTGCCTTTAGGCCGAAGCTTAACTTGACGGGTGCGGCATCGACCTTCCCTTCCTCGCCATCTTTCTTTTCTTCCCCCTGCTTCTCCCCATCAACCGGCGAATCCGATTTATTGCCTTCTGTTGGCGAGGCCTCTTCCGCAGGTGGAGTGACTTGTTGTTGGATCGCTGCCTGGACTGCCGCTCGTTTCGCTTCGATGACTTTTTTAGCTTCGGCTTCTTCCTGAGCACGCTTTGCCATCTTCTTGAGCATTTTGTCTTCGCCGGCTCCGCTGCGCGCTTCCGCGGCCTCTAATTCCGCAATTTCGTTGCGTCTCTGTACCGCTGCAGCACTGGTATCTCGCCATGCGATCATCAAGCCATCCTTTTCGTCTTCCTTGACATGACAAATTCCCTCACGACCAAGATGCTTTGTAAATTCTGTGAGAGAACTCCATTTCGTAGCGTTCACTGTTGATGATTAGTATGTTTTCGCAACATTGAGGGTCTTGGTGTACTCACTATGTACATGCTCCTTATCCCTAATATACTCGTTGTAGAATTTGTTCGCAGATATCCACTGTGACCATGTTAGTTGAACGGCGTTTTACCAGAGCCAAAGAGACTGTACAAACCTTTTCGTTATGCGCCGTCCGCAACAAGTTGATGAAATCCCTCTGGAAATCGTTACTGAAGTTGTTGATGAACTTCTTCGGGTCCTCGCCGACAATCTGAAGATTCCGGACATGGCTCTCGCTTTGTACGTGGCATTTGAATCCGTTGGCGTCGCGGCATTGCTTCTGGCAGGGCTCACACCACCAGCGCAGGCGCTGCAGCCCCTTCGACTTCATCTTGTTCGCGACCCATTTTGTACTACCTGCTTCTGCTTTGCCCATGGTTTACGTGTGTGTATGTGTCGGTGTCGGTGTGTGGGATGTGCGTATGGTCTAGTCGTGAATGCGCGCGAGGTATTCTGTGTGCAGCGTAGTCTAAGTACGGTGTAGAACGTGTTCTCGTGTGCCCTGATCGTTGAAACTACAGAACGGTCGTAGTGCGGGCGGGTTGCAGTAGCAGGCGGGGTAGCGGGGTGTGTGGTGGTTGAGTGAGAGAATTGAATGCAGAGTTACGGAAATCTAAACACATCGGGCTGACTAAAACAGAGATCGCCACCCGCGGTATCCCAGTCTTGGCACTGGGGAACAGAACCAGGGTTCTCGTGCACGTGCCTCTTTCCTCAAATATATCAAAGCCATGAGGTATGTAAAACTCGAATTCTCGCAAGCCATGACATTTCTATAGATCTAGAAATTACTGCTGGAATAGTAATTACGACAGCCGTAAGCGCTTATCCCCAAGTCTCTGCCATTCCGTCTTTCCAAATGGTAAATATCTATCGCTATCAGGCGGCAGCCAGTATAACTTATCTTCGCCTGTGATCTTCTCCGGGTCTATACCTTCCTGCTTGAGGCGCCCTTTACCCACCTTTAATGTTCCTGTATATTCGAGTTCCGGAGTAACTCTCAGGAACAGCGGTACAGCATAGCCTGGCAACCGAGCTCGGGCGTGCTGTGCAAGACCAATAAAGTCGAATGTCGACTCTGTCACGCCGTCTGCTATGACAATTGAGGCTGCACCAGCTCTGCCATCATGACCTGGCACAAGGACACCGTACACAGTTGTTTCAGCAATCTGGGGAAATGTGCCCATCATGTCCGCGACTTCATGGGTAGACACGTTTTCGGATTTCCAGCGGAACGTGTCGCCGAGTCGATCGACAAAGAAGACTCGGCCTTCAGCGTCTTGCCGAAACATGTCACCGGACTTGAACCATCTATTTCAAGTTAGAATTCTTCCCCCACCTTGAAATCGTAGAGCTTACATGTCACCCTTCTTAAACACATCTGTAATTAGTCTCTTCTGTGTGGCCACTCCGTTATTATAGTAGTTCGGTACAATAGCCATCGTTCCGGGTGTGAGCCGATACAACATCTGTCCATGTTCATTGACACTGCATCGTGTTGCAAATCCCTTGCGGTCTCTGACGATCTCTTCAGCATTGAGATCCATCTTGACCAGTACTTCCTGGTTTCGGAATTTCCAGTTCCAGATCAACCCTCGTAGTCCAATGCAATTTGCTGTAAAAGGGCCCGCATTACGATTGAATGATGATCCGAGCCCATCGGTTGCGGCGAAGAGCTCGTGAATGACTGGTATGTTGAAGCGCTCACGGAACGGTTCCCACACGTCTGGACGCATACCATTGCCCCACGCCATCTGCACCTTATGGGCCCTTTCGTACGGGTTCTTTGGGCCATTAAGGAGATATCGACATAACTCACCGACGTACTGAATGATGTTTGCCTTTGAAGCCGCAACTTCAGGCCAGAACATCTTGTGTGAGAATTTCCTGCCTAATACCACTGTACCTCCGCCATGAATAATTGTTGCCGTACAGAGGCTGTGTGCAGCGCCATGGTAGAGGGGCATACATGTATACATTCGACTCTCAGGCTTGATATTTAGATGTTCTGACATTGACCAGCCAACCATAAGCTCGCGGAGGGTGGTCATGCACACACCTTTGGGTAGGCCAGTGGTTCCAGATGTGTATAGTAGGCTTCGCACCGACTCTAGTTTAATGTTTTCAGTGCGACTGTCGGGAATTGCCGTGTTGTTTGATAGCGATGAAAAGAACGATGGATTATAGTAGTGGATTTTGATGTCCGTCTTCTCAAGTTCGTCACGGCACGGTTCGACATTCGCTTTAACATCGATGTCTGCAATGACGAATCGAGAATTGCACAGCTGGAATACTTGTTAGATGTAATATGTATGTACTGTATGATCGAGGGATTTACCTTTATGCAGTGAACCAACCCCGCCCCTGTCAGGTTCCAGTTCAGAAAACTCGTAACCGCACCGATTGCATCAAGTGCAAACCAAAGCATAAGGTGTTCCGGACTGTTGCCACCGTCGATTGCGACCATCTCCTCTACCTGTATGCCCAGCTCATCAACTAGCCAGTTGGCGACCCTCGTGTATGCCTCAGAGAACTCCCTGTACGACCATGTCTTGCCCTCAAAGACAAGAAAGGGGTGGTTTGGTTGTTTTCGGACCTGATCTTGAAAGACATGATGCGTGAGAACGCGTTTTTGCGCGACGCGACTGTTCAAGTACTTGGTGTCTCCGGACGACTGCGTTATTCCACCAATGCTCTTGAGGTCGTGGGCTATATGGTATTTGGCGTTGATGTAGGCAATAAGAGCTGCAGCACCGGTAGCAGCACCAGCAACGATGGGTACTGATGGAGACTAGTTAGCAATTCCACTGGATCATTGTACAGGTGAATTTCAAGCATACATTCCATGATGGTTTTACTTCTGATGTATTTCTTATCCTTTGACTACTTTGACAAGAGCAATAAATATTCGTTCACCTTTTGACCCTCAACCCAGTCCCTATGTGAAAGTCGAGGGTTTTACAATTCTACTGACTCGTCTTGTTTTTTATAGCGCGTTTTAAGCATACTAGACGGGCTAATATAGTGGCGTCGAGGTTATTGGCTACTAGGGAGTTACTTGCGGGGTAAGTAGGCTCAGTTTCCCCGCGTTTTCAGGGGCACAAAAGAGATGATTATCAACACCCGAGTAGTCTGATACAACGATAGTTACGCGTCTCGTAGATGGAAAACAAACAAACAAACACAGCATCTTCAATTAGAGTCAAATACTCAAGACACATTTCCCCTGTTTCATGTATCGCTGTACATGGCTGATTTGCAGACGGGCAATTGTTGCTTGTTCGTTTGCTCGTTTGCTGCAACGCTTCCACACTTTCATGATGTACGCACACCGACACTACGCCCACTTTGACCACAAAACCTCTTCTTCGTACCAAACACACATATGGCTGTCCATGTATACATCGTCCCCATCCAGCCTACTCTGCTCGCACACCCCGTACCAGTACACTCCAAAACACACACACACAAACAACCATCTTTTGCTTCCTTATCCGTCATAGTATTACTACCCCAACAAAAGACCAACTCTCCAACCAAACAACGCTTTTTCACGCGAACAAGACCATACTGGTGAGACCCCTCGGCCCTGCTAGTCTACTCGCCACCAGGCCCGTTGCTGAGCATGCCAACACACAAGAGCAAATGACGGCCGAATTTTCTCCAAAACAAAAAAGCTCAGGGTATCAGGAAGTGGTGTACGACTAAGCAAAATCGGCAGAGTAGGAGAAACCACGGAACTCTTCTTGCATGGCTTGTGAAAGAACTAGAGGTTTGTTGTTAGCAAAATTTCCCAAATATGACATGGCTGCACGGGTCCACATACCAGACTGCACAGGTGTAAGCACCGGCGTCACACTCGTAAACTCGGTATCAAAATTGCTCGTGTCCGTTGGGCTCGTGATCTGTGGAATAAATGGCGGCTGTACTCTCTTGTGGTAGATGTCGTCCCAGTTGATGTTCCTGAAGAAGGCATGAGACATGATCTCCTGTGCATCAGTCGGTCCAGATCCTAGACGCATCTCAGGCTCACGGGTGAGTAGCTTCTGTAGAATTGATACAGAGTCGCGCGGCATGTGGATGGGGTAGAGCGGCTCGTCGGCAAGAATGGCGTCGTAGATTTCGTCTTCGTCCTCACCACGGAAAGGCGACTGCTGAAGAAGCATCTGGTAGATAAGAACACCAAATGCCCACCAGTCAACTGCGCGCCCGTACTTCTTGTCAAGGAGAATCTGGAGAATCCAACGTTAGAAATGCTTGTGTTAGGCTAAAAAGGCGACTTACTTCTGGTGCCATGAACTCGGGAGTACCACAGAATGTGCTGGTAGTTGAGCCATACCACATCTCCTCTTTACACAGACCATAATCGGCAACCTTGATGTGTCCGTCAAGAGTCAACATGATATTGTCGAGTTTCAAATCTCGGTAAATGACACCGTTCTCGTGAAAGTACTTGAGGGCGAGGCAGACCTCGGCCGCATAGAACCTGTTCCAGCGTTAGCAAGTGCTTCTTAACCTTTATGGTGAAAACATACTGTGCGCGTTTTGTGCCGAATTGCCCACGTTGAATGTGCAACATGAGATCACCACCACTGATGTACTCCATAACGAAGTAAACTCGTGTCTCGGTTTGGAAACAGGCATGGAGGTTCAGCAAAAAGGGATGCCTCTCCTTGTTGGCAATCAAGAACACTCTCTTCTCCGACCGCGTGCTCTCCACCTCGTCGTTCTCGATAATGAATTCCTTCTTCAGAACCTTGATGGCGTAGAGCTGCTTGGTGGTCTTGGTTTCAGCCAACATGACCTTTCCAAAGTTACCTTTACCCAAAACAGCAAGGAAGTTGAAGTGGTCCAATCCTATCCTCTTGCCAGTACCCTGTGTGTTGGCTGCGGGCGTAACCTTCTTTCCTGGTGCTTCTCCCACTGCAGATTGAGGCGGCTGGGTGAGGGCCTGTGGCTCTGGCATCTTTTGTTGCGCAGGCGTCGGTTGCTGCGGATGTTGTGGTGGCGATTGTGGTGGCGGGGGTTGAGGTAGAGGATAGGAGGATTTCGTTGGGTAGGACGGCACGGGCGCGGGCTGTTGGTGACTTGGTGGGTAGCTTGGAATGTTGGCATAGACTGATGGGTCATAGGCTGCTGGTTGGGGTGCTTGCTGCTGTGACATGCGTTGCTCTGTTGGATATCCACTGCCAGATGATCGGCCACTTTGCGGCGAGTAATCTGTGTTGCTGCGGCCATACCCAGGCTGTGTGGCCTTGTTCATTGCTGCTGCGGCCGCAGCTACCGAAGACTGAGTGCGTGGGCCCGAAGGGGGTCTCGATCCCGAAGTTGGCGATGTAGGAGCTCCAGTGGATCCCGTTCCCGTTGTTGAGTAAGAGGCGCGCGCAGCATCAACTGAAGTTGCCGATGAAGGATAAGATGGCTGTCGTGGCGGGCCGGGTGGAGGACTCATTTGTTCCTTGCCGTAGGAGTACCTGTCGGATTGGGTTGGTGATTCCTGGCCTGGCTGGCTGGGAGACTGAGGCTGCGTCGGTGGCAATGGCTTCGCCGCCGATTGCGGTCTCAGAGTGCGCTGGCTCATACCAGGGCCTGATGAAGATTGACCTCTTCTGGTTCTCTTAATCTCCATTAGAATCTGGTTGGCGACTTCCATGGACATTCCGCAAAAGTCTGGTACAAAGTGAACGCAGTGAGCGTGACAAGTGAGACCACATTCTGCCATGAAGTTAGTATGAGGTTAGGGCTGGCGGCCATGTCGAGATACTCACCATTACACTTCTTAGTCTGCTTCCGGCCAAGTGGAAGAACGTAACCGCAGTGACAGCACCAATTGGCACCCATATTGGAAAAGTTCTCGAAACGATGTGGAATCCGGTGGTTGAGCTTTGCCTCGTCGGGATCGGTCTCGGCATTGGACTGGGTGATGCACTTTGTGACGACTTTGGGATAGCATTTCTTGTGGCAAGTATAATTGCAGTCGGAGCATTGCATGCCTGCAGCATACTTGAGAAATTCGGCACAGAGAGCGCAGCGCATGACGTTGTAGAACTGCTGCTGCACAAACTTGTGTCCATACTGCTCGACCACATCTTCTTTGCGTTGACGGACAGCACCCTTACGACCGAGACCAAGATCAAAGGGCTGCTTGTTGCCTGTATTCTTGACAAATGACATGGTGAGATGGATGCGGCCAACCGGCTCCAGTGAGAACCAGTCATCAATCATGATGGGCCCAGTTTGTGGCTGCGGTGCACCAGGCGGTCTCACGCCGGCAGGGGCAGGGCCTCCACCAGGACCGCCAGCGGGGGTTTGTCCTGGGGGTGGCTGAAACTGCATGTCAGGCTGGATTCCGGTGTGGCCTCCCATCTTGTCAGCAGCGACCCAGCCAGAGTTTGCAAGCTCCGTCTCAATCTTCTTCCTGCGCATCTCCTCAGCAATATCGGATATGCGTACCCATAGCATGCCAATGGGCAGAAGATGGTCGCCCGTCTTGTCGTAGACTGTGATTTCAATCTCATTTGCCTTATCGATGCTGAAGTCGTGGACTTCGTCGGTCCAGCGGTCGTTCCTTGTAGGCTTGGTACGGCCTTTGATGGTGTCCTCGACCTTGATGTTGACGAAAGTTTCTGGGCCCCGACTAAAGCGCCCAGTGGCTGCGTGATCAACATCGGCAACGGCGTGTATGCGCAGAGACAGTTGTCCGCTCAGGGGTTTTCTTTGGCTGGGAATATCGAGACTATCGTCTGTGCGATGGTCAGTCTTTGGACGAAATTGCTGCGTCTTCCTTTGTGGAGCTTACTATCGTCGCCGTCACCGTCAATGTCAACATGCAGATCCTCGTACCGCTTCAGCGAGTGCTTGAGCAGCTGGATCTTCTGGTTACTCTCGATGCGCTTGGCTTCGGCATCCTGCTTGCTCTTGCGGTCACCTTCCATCTGGTATAGGCGAACCATCTTCTCAATGCCATCCTTGTACTGTTTTTCTACACTGAGCTTGAATTCAAGTTGGGTCAGCATGAGCTGGATGCGGGGACCGAGATGCGGGGTGTCGTATTTGATAAGGTCTGCACTTGTTAGCATTGCACGTGGCGGGGAGGGAGTGGCAAAGGCATGTACCCAGCTTGCTGTAGTTGGGGCGTTTGTTAGCTGTGCCAGGCGGCGGTGCGGCAAAAGGCGCGCGAGGAGGCTGCAGAGCGTCGCCGCCGCTGAGCTGGCTGTACTGGCTCTGAGGCCCGCCGTAGCCGCCCTGGTCCTGCTGCGCGTAGCCGTCCCAGTTGTCTTTTGGCGGAGGGGTCAGGGGATTGGTGGGGGAGCGGCCTGGCTGCAGATTCATGCTGTCGACGCCCGACGTGGTGCGCTGCAAGTCGAGATCGCGCAGCTTGGACTCGAAGTAGTCGATGTTGCGGCGGCCGTCCTTGATCTGGCCGTCGAGGCGCGAGAGGACGGCCGGGTTGTTGGTCGACTGGCGCATGGCATTGGCGGCGTTGATCAGGGCCTTTTCACGGTCGATTTTGCGCTGCACATTGGCAACGGTCTCCTCGACGTTGGCCATGGCGAGGACGTGGTGTGGAGGAGGGTTCGGCGAAGAAGGCGGGTGGGGGGAATTTCTTCGCCGATGGAGGCAACGGCGTGCTCAGGTGCCTGGCCGTCGCTGGGCTGGCTGGGGGGAGGAGGGGTGCGCCGGCACTGATACAGACCGACACTGGGGGTGCAAGCAGGCAGACGGGCAGTCTCTAGGCGTGGAGGAGCCGCTGCAACGCGTCTTGGGGCGAGCGATGGGGCGCGCGTCCAAGAGAAGAGTCGGGTGGAGAGGCCTGGGGTCAATGGCGGCGGCGGTATGGTGCTGCTGTGGTGATGTCGTCGGGCAGACAGCGATTTAGCTCACGCATAAGGCGGCTTAGCGGAGCCCCACTTTGCTCCCCCCTCTCTGCTCTCTCGCTGCTCTGGAGTGCAGTCAGTGGCGTCGCAACGGGCGCAGACTGTGGCTGTCGTGTCGTCTTATTTCTACTCGTCGTCGTCGTCGTCGTCGTCGTCTTCGTCTTGTCCTTATCTATATCCTGCTCTTGCTGGCCCCCGGAGTGGTGGTGGTGGTGTCGTGTGCCTTTGTCAGCGTTGGGGCGGCATAAATCAGACAAGGCGATATGGATGGTATGACGACGCGACGGTTGGGTGGGCGGGGTGAAGACAGACGCTCCTTCTCCCTCCTCACTCGCTCAACGTCACATGCGACTCGGGCAAGCACCTGCCGACGACACCAACATCATGCCTCTACGCTCTAGTCATGCCACCTCGTACTACTACCCATCGCCGCCTCCCCCCTCCCGTTGTTCGCATCGTCTTTATCCCTCGTATCTGCTCGACGGCACATGGCCTCGTTTTTGCCCAATTGGGCACCGACGCTCGGTGTGTACAACGCCTGATGCTCTGCTTGTACGAGTCTTGTCTTCGCCGCCAAACTGCCCATCCCACCTTGCACAACCCTCTGAAACTAACGCCAGGGGAGCCATCCCTTCTTACCCATTTTGCATCAACTGCTCTGCTACAGCTGCATATAGCAAGCGCCTTCGCATTGCGCTCAACCAAGTCACGCGCTCAAACCACTACATGTCTAACCAAAGTTCTGATGTCGTTGAGCGTCAAAATGTTACAACACCTGGCAATACCATCAACCGAAACCAAAAAATTACCAAGTGCCGACGTTCCTTCCCTAACTGATGTTTGTCACGCACGTGACCAGCCCAGCCTAGCCTATCCTCACAAGCGACTGGAGCTTGACCCACCGCTTTCAACCACCATTCATAGCTTTCAACACAACTCTTCAAACTAAATAAGAATCTCATCCAACCATGGTTCAAAATTCATATCTGCAAAAGCAATTGCCCGAGTAGAGGCAACCCAGTGGCGCGTCTCACAAACGGCCAAGCGACCACTAGGCCGCTGATCTGCTCAGCCGGCAATTCATCTTCCGCGAAATGTGGAGAAGCTCGCAAAGTCCACCTCGAAAGATTGAAAAGTCAAAAGCGCGCATTGGTCCTTGTGCCTACATCCTCTCTTACAAAAGCAAACACATGCCTGTACCCGCATAAAAAGACCAATAAATCACCCTGGACCCGGAAAATCACCAATCCTTCCATCTTGCACACACTCCTGCGAGGTTCCACAGCCTGCAAAGATCACCCACTTGCAAAATGTCCCTGTAGATCATATATAACCTCATGTCTTGGACTTTGCTTCATACTCCGTCGTGAGAGCGAATGGACAGTTCGGGTGCATCTTTTCTGGAGATTTGCCCCTTTCAGTCCCCACCAATGGCTTCCGCAATCTGTCTTCATCAAGACCATTCCCATCAATGGGAGACACATGGCGCCGAACTCAAACTCAACAATGCAACATTTACGTGCTTGCTCATTCTTCAAGTAGTTTTCACACTGCAGGTACAATGCCAGCTGTGTCACCGTGGCGGTTGACCGCTTCAGTCAGTTTCTGCAGATACCGATGCCTTTGCCATCGAGTCATGGTCTAAAAGTGCCATGGTACCGTGGCTCTGGTAAGTTACAAAAAGCGACTCGGCACTTTGGACAGCAGTTTAGTCGCCGCTTTGGCGTTTTTACCTGACTCCAGTTGCCTTGATTTTGACCCTCTTTAGATATTCGAGTCGACAAGCGTGCAATACGTCCAGCCCCATATCAAATAGGGCTACCAAGGGTCCACCTTATGAAACCAGCCATTCGGCGTCATTTATACAAAGGTGTTCGTGCTTTGGGATCTTCGACAGTCACACATGATTGTGGAATGGGCAATAATGGCTTCGTCTGCGGAACGCGGACCTCCCACTGCTCCACAGTCTGTGAGGCACTCACTTCCCTTTCAGGCCCTCCTTCTGTGCCGTGTCAAGTAGCCGTGTCTCTGTGGCGCATGTTGAAGCCTGCAGTCCTTTTGGCAGGAGGGAATGATCATTTCACACATTGTTGTTACAAGTTCATGGTCGCCTTATCTTTTTTTTCATGGGTATTTACACTAATCCATTTATCCAACCCGCTCACCATAGGGCGTCCCGTTCCGAATGGGCAGGTCAGGGGATGGAAGATCTTCGTTTCGGACCTTTTATGGGGCACGTCAGAAGCGAGTATGTGGCTTATGCAAGGCTTACTAGTGACAGCCACTAACACCCGGGATCATCTCCCGACGTGGCGAACCTTCGACCCGACCCAGACACTTTTATGAGTGTGAGCTGTAGATATGAAAAATCTGGAGAAAGTTGAGCGGGCGTAGATGGAATATACCAACTGAAGGTTTCTCAACCCGTCATCTGCAAGGCATGCAACCCGATAGTCAAGCGATGAATTCTAAATGGCACACAATAACAGTGAGGTGGCATTCCGTCTGGAAAAAAAGAGGAACACCATGGGAAGTGTGCCACCACATCCGCTAAACCTTCACTCTTCAATATGTGCCTTTCGCGGTACCTGCGTTTTCTCGAGTCCAGACGCGAGCATGTTCCACATGTATGGGTCAGCCGCTCTTCCCACATCGGCCGCCACTTCAGGCCACCCTCACCAACCATCATAACGACGTTCTCGACGGAGCGGAACACGGTTCTATTCCAGTAATTGTTCGCCGTACCTTACAGGCCGTATCCCAGAAGCCCTCTCACGATTCGACAAAAAATTGGATCCCCGTGGGTCTTTTACTTGGCTTCTGGTGTAAGACCAATGTCGAATTGTTCCATGATCTGAAGCGAGTCGTAATTTGACATGGGGGATCTTCAACAGCACCCCGACATCCGTCCAATCTCTCTTCCTCTATCTCTGAGCCGATCTGTTTTATATCCCCCATCTTACTTTGTCTTGACCCTGGATGGCAGGTCCTGAACATCACTTTGCGCTTGCATCACTGGCAGATTGACAGCCTCTGAGAACACTGCCTAGTCGTTTATAACCTCCGCGGACCGCCTTTTTCACATTCGTTGCCACTCCTATTTCCATAGGACCTCGAAGTCAGGGCAAAGGATTCAAGATGACTTACTTCGAGGACAAGGCACCCAACCTCGCTGCCTCGATTATCGCACTGGCTGTTATTGCATACACAACATTCGGGTTGCGAGTATACACTAGACTTCACAATCAAGCTTGGGGTCTTGATGATTGGTCTATGACTTTGGCGACTGTAGGTCACTCCCTTTTGACCTTGGCGATAGGAGTCATGCTGACAGGATGCTTCCCAGATTCCCTTCACGGGCCTGACGATATCGTGTATCGGCGGTGCATTCAGTGGCGTCGGCATTCATGACAATAAACTCAGTCCAAGCGAGAAGGTCCAGGGGATGCAGGTATGTACATGTTCATTGATGTGACAATTTATACTAACAGTCTCCAGTTTTTCTTCTTCTTTGAAGTCTTCTACTGCGCGGCAATCATCCCGATCAAGCTGAGCATTTCTTTTATGCTGATCCGAATTGCTTCACGCAGGAAAACATACATTTACAGCCTGTATGCTGTTTCTGCAATGTTCGTCATCATGAATCTCATCGCCCTGCTGTACATTATTTTCCAGTGCGCTCCCGTGTCATACGCTTGGGATCAATCGACACCTGGAGGCAAATGTAATCCTGCGCAGACACTTGCCGATATCTACTATGCGACCACGGCAATCAACATTGCAACGGATTGGTTTTGTGCCCTGCTGCCCATACCGTTGCTATGGAACGTGCAGCTCAATCGCAATGCTAAGCTTTCCGTCGGCGTTATTCTCGGTCTAGGAGCCTTGTAAGTCTTTGTTCCCCCTGCCTCGCTTATCTCATGAACATGATCGCTAAACGAATGCTCCACACAGAGCCAGTTTGTCTGCATGCATTCGCCTCATTTACACGGTGAACCTTACGAGTTCGACCGACTACCTCCGTGAGTTCCACTTTCCCTGCCTCTTTCCCTCATCCCCCGCACGCACTAACATACCCGACAGACGGTGTAGCCGATGTCATTCTCTGGGGCTATGCCGAAAACGGCGTCGGAATGATTGTAGGATGTGTCGCCACACTCCGTCCTCTCCTGCAGCGCGTCCTCAGACTCGGTAGCAGCGGCAGTAGCGCAACTCCACAAACACCCGCAGCAGGCTATGCAAAGCGACCCACTGTCAAGAGCCATTTGACCGGTAGAGACGAGGAATGGGTCGCGCTTGAAGATGGCCAGATGGTAAACATGGTACGTGGACAGGGTAGCGTCGGAAGCGAAGAGTTTATCCTACCGTCCAAGGACTACCGCGGCATCCACGTCACCAGCACAGTTGAGCAACGATCAAGCTCACTGAAGCTGTAAGCAATACTCATAAGACTTTAATTCTCATTGAAATCATGTAGGCGTTTTTAGAAGGATGAATCAAGGGAAAGCAACAATAAAAGTTCACACACATGATAGAAATGATGATAGATTTACCACCTGCCAAATCGAGAATCCTCCCCGAAGTTGTAAACTATTCTTACAAAGTACCAAAAAATCTGTACCTTGCAGGCAAGCCACCAACAACAGAAAGAAGAAGCACCACCCCGGTACACCCCACCCGTCCCCATCTCCGTCCCCCGTTCCCAGCCCGCCACATCCACGCCCACGGGCCCGCAACGAGAAATAGGAAAGAGACAAGACACATCACCCTCCCAAATCCAACACCCCTGTATCCAACACCCCGATCTACCCTGGTATTCATGCACATACCTGTCGCACCATCTCCCACTCTACACCCACACTTGCATGTTACAACACACATGAAAGAAGCGAGGTCGGAACGCACACATGTAGAGAAAGCGACCATCCATCTTCCCACTTTCCGCACACGCACTAGCGCCGAAGCCTCTCCTGTACGCAAACCGGGAACGGGTAAAAAGAAAAAGAAAACGGGCGGCTCGCGTATGTTATTGTCGGATGAGCGTTGCTTTTGCGTCCCGTTGGTGGGATAACGGGTCGGGGAGTTTAGGCGAAAGAAGGAAGAAGGGTGTGGTGGGTGCGGGATGCAGGGAAGCGATATTACAGTACTGGTTCTGCATTGGTGATGAGGAGGGCATGACGGGATGGGTGTTGGTGTTGGATCTATTCGAAACGAATTTCTGGGGATTATGGGCCCCCTTCTTTCTGTACTATGTGTTGAGCTGGGGTTAGGGGAGAAATGGGTGGCGTGGAAGTGGTAGGCTGGGAGGTGCTGGGAGTCGGGCCGAGGGGGTGTGGATATGAGATGGTGGATTTGGGGCGAGAGGCGCAAAGAATGTAGGGATTGCGTGCGGTATGTGGTTGTGGGTGATGGATCTTGAGGAGAGGTTGCTGCCGCTGTTGAGGGATGGTGTTAATGAGATGATTTGGTATCTTTGAAAGATTAACATAGGCAGGGACGTTCGGTAGTTGGGTTCTGGTGTCGTCTCTTGGATAGCAAAATAGCTTGACGAGAGTTGGTTGTGCAGAATGGCTTCGCACAGCTGCCTTGTGCTAATTCCATTGCTGATCCAGTCGAATTTCAGTCTTGGAGATTCAAATCGCCAAACAAAGCACGGTGTTTTGTTGGAGGAGTGGCACAGCCTGGGTAATGATGTTTACAGGGAAACACGATGAGTAACATGCAAGCCTTGGTATGGATTTTGCCAAACTTAAAAAAATGGCCTCTGATGATCTAGACAGCTATTATGCATGGAGATGCTCTTATTCGAAGACTGTCTAGCATTCATTTTTCATGCGACACTCAAACAATTGTTTAGCCTGTACCTTGTACTGTTATACTGATATGCAGTAGCATTGTCAAGGGCACTGTTACTAGCAATTCATAATACCAATAGTTGTTGTAAAATGGTAGTACTTATGTTGTGTGTCAAACTCTATTTCCCGGTGAGGTAATTCCGCCAAGCGCCTGCTGCCTACAGTACTAGTGCGACTCCACGAATAGGATATAAAAGGTGTTGTCTCGACCGCATCCCCACGTTGGAAAAAAGCAAATTTGTTCGACTCATTTTATCCCCGGGTCATCTATTCTTTCGTCTCCCACGACTGTAACTCGACACACCGCACTGTCTCTCGCATCCCGGCCATCCACTCGCATCTGGCCATCACGCCGAGTGTCTCCTGATTTGCTTTAGACCCTCCAACAATGGCAAAATTTTCTGGTAGCGTCTTTGGCGAGACACTCCAAACAATCACTAGCACCAAGTTAGAGGAGCTCGCAAAGCAACGCATCAGCTTTGAGGACAAATACACCAGACTGCTCGACTCTGTGATACCAGAAAAAGACGCGTTAAAGCGAGTTGGCATCCTACTTGACGGCTTGAAAGAATGCCTTGGCGTTCGGACCGTAAAGAGCTCCCAAGCTGGGGGAGGTGTCCACGTAATTATGAGCGGATCAAGGAATACTGGCCTCGAAACTGATCTCCGGAACCTGCACCGTTTTATTGAGCAAGCTCGCTTTGACCCTTCTGTATCAAGCAAGGTCATCTTGGATTGGGAAAAGAGACTGCTTCAGTACCTTTCAATTCAGTCCACCAAGTTCCAATACGCCGACCTCTACGGAAAGCTCGTCACAGAATGGCTCTCCTCTGAAAAATCTGCAAACGATGATGGCGACGTTGAGATGGCGGAGAGCTTTGAAGAGGTACCTGGTACGAAGAAGCTCGCTACTCGTACAGAATGGGAGAGGAATGTTTTCCAGGCGGCTGAAGTAGATGAAAATGCACTACGGCTATATCTCAAAGACCTCTTTGTCAAGGATAAGAAAGAAAGCGCCTTAGCAATCGATGAGTTACATAAGAAGGTCCAAGAATTCGAAAAGGATCTAACTAGGTCGAACCAATTTAACATATTCTCACTTCGCCCGGTCATTGAAGGATTACAAAACTCTGATCTGCTTTCAAACGAGAAGCGGGAAGCGTTGAGAGATTTTCTGGGCAACAGTCAGTATAGTCGATACTGGCGAGGGACCTCAGCTAACGATTGTATCAGATGTAATATTGAAAGAGCTCTGTGATATTCTCAATGTGCGCTTGGCAGCTCTTGAGAATTGGAATTGGGGTCCGCAAGTCCTAGTGGAACAGAGGAGGAAGATCAACGGCGAATTTTCGATCCATTCCGATCCTGACCTTTTGCAAGCGATTTTCCTTCATTACATCGGCGTACAATGGTATCTTCACTCGTTCCTAATCACTTTAACACAACTAATAAACGTCCATTAGGTCTGTGTTCTTCAAGTCCGCATTTAGAGACTTGCATAAGCACGAGGCTTGGAAGAGCTCTTCTACTGAGATCGGCAGGGATGAGCGCTTACAGCGCATGTACTTCCTTGGTAAAAAAAGCACGAATGCTTCAAAGAGTCTCGAGCAGAAGCGAAAATGCACGCATGAAAACAGATACTTCGCACATCAACTACTGGACTTTGACGCACAGCAAGTCGAGGTGGAAGAAGGCGAGGAAGAAGCAGAGTACGGGAAATACACTGTCAATGAACTAGACATCGTGGAGCCTGACCTTGCGTTAAAGCGTCCTAGAAAATCCGCGGTTAGGTCGACTCTCGCTTCGAGGTTTCTGACTGCTGAAGCTGAAGTAGAAGGATCTGATGAGGACGATGAAGACGAGATATTCTCTGAGGATTCGTTTCAGCATGAAGACGAAATTTACCGTGGTCAGTCCAAGAAACCCATGGAATCAAAGCAGAATTTGCTTCATCTTGTCGCTACAGAAATCATTTTGAATACCCGGCTACACGGCGAGTTTACTTGTCTCCATACCACATTTGATTCCTGGAATTCACTTCTACCGCATCAAACAATATCCGCAGTCCTTGAATTTCTCGGTGTATCAAAGAAATGGATGACTTTCTTTGAGAGATATCTACAGGCTCCATTGAAGTTTGCCGACGATCCAGCATCTGAGCCACGTTTGCGTCGGCGAGGCATGCCGAGCTCTCATACATTGAGCGATGTGCTGGGCGAAACAGTACTCTTGTGCCTGGACTTTGCTGTCAATCAGGCCACCGGTGGTCCAGATCTGTATCGCCTCGGCGATGACGTATGGTTTTGGAACAAGGATTACGAGACCTGCGTGAGCGCCTGGGCTAGCATTCTGAAGTTCACCGAGATCATGGGAGTTAGGGTGAGTTTTAGAATATTGAAGGTTCTGTCATATTGTCTGACGAAAGGACTAGCTGCACGAGAAGAAGACTGGCAGTGTGCGAATCGCACACAACAAGGAAACCGAAATCGATGAACGTCTCCCCGAAGGTGAGATTCGCTGGGGTTTCTTACAGCTTGATCCTAAAACCGGCCGGTTCGAAATCGACCAACGCATGGTCGATGGACATGTAGAGGAATTGCGCACGCAGCTACAAGGCAAATCGAAGAGTGTTATCGACTACATTCAAGTCTGGGTATGCCATACGACTCGAATGACTACTTTCACAACTTGCTGACTCTTGACAACAGAACTCGTACGCGGCTACATTCTTCAGCTCGAATTTTGGAAAAGCTGCCAATTGCTTCGGCCGCGAACATGTCGATAAAATGCTCGCTACTCACCGCCACATCCAGGAGCAAATCTTTCCCAATGGCAGCATCGTTCAGCAAATCAAGCAGATGATAGACGAGCGCTTCTCCGTGAGGAACGTCCCTGATGGCTTCCTCTTCTTCCCAGTCGAATTGGGCGGCCTGGACCTCAAGTCACCGTTTGTGCATCTTTTGCAGATCCGTGAGTCTGTCAGAGAAAATCCTTACGACTTGCTCGACGAGTACGAGCAAAACGAGCGCGAAGACTACGCCACTGCCAAACGCAGATTCGACAATGCCGACCCGGATACTCTGCGTCGTAATGCAGACGATTCAGTTTCGCAACTTAAAAATACTGATGAATTCTTCTCTTTCGAAGAGTTTGTCAAGCGCCGTGAGGTTTTTGGAACCTTGGGAAAGGCAAGCTTAGTGAAGACGTACAAGAAATTGCTGGAGCAACCGCAAGAAGAACCTGTTGCTCTCGGCACGTCGGTTGGGCAGGCTATAACTAATCTATCGAGTCAGAGCAATCTACGAGGCATCCTTGGTAGTTGGGCGAGCATGGATGCTTATTGGAAGTGGACCGCACAGATGTATGGCCCGGAGATGATCGACACTTTCGGTAGTCTTAATGTTGTCGAATTTGGATTGCTGCCTATTGGTATGGTGTCGATGTTTAGACAGCGTCGTACCAAATGGCAAGGCTGAATGGATTCATAAGATGTTTCAAGTTGGGTAGACTATTTCTATTTATCGAATAACATGGCTATAAGGAAGGTACCTGCGGCTTTCATTGTTAATCGTGGAGCAAGTATCTACCCGTACAGCTAGGCACTTGTGCTACTCTCGCTTTGCTAGCGTAATTTAAATCTCATACTATCGGAACATTAGTCAGAGGCTGGCGGGAGAATAAACTCAACGGGACGGGTAATCCGAACATCTTCCCCGCATCCGCTCTTGTTTTACCCTTTTACATATCTTCCATTCCTGTCACTCTTAATTTCTTTTTCGACATCTCTCATTTTGCCAAGGAAAGCAGCCGGTTTTGTGTGAAGGACGTCACGCTATCGATACTTGAGAATGCACTCCCCATCACTGCCACTCTGTGTGCCTCATATGCTAGCAAGACTTTAAGGAAGCTAGCAGTTGGCTACTGAAAGCCACAGAGATTTTCAGTGAGTGCCGATACAGCCTGTTTGTGAACTGACTATTGGTAAACTTGTTTGAATCGTAGCGATGACACATTATTATTGCGTCAGCCCAAGCAACTTTACGTTGTCAGTCCTTCTTGACATCATGAACTCGGATTCAAGAGGAGGAAACTTTCAAAGAAAAAAGAATTGAACAATACTGTGGAACGTTGTTCCATGATTTTAAGATCAGGCGCTGATATTTTACCACACGGACATGCAGGCACCGGAAAGATACTCTGGTGCCAGAGCAGAACTACAGGACCCTTAGCATCCCAACGCAATACCCCGCTGACCCGCTGGTTGTCACAGCTAGAACGTTGTGTCGCAAACCCCACGGGACGTGGGTCGAGCCAATTTTTTGGCGGACCGGTTCGTCATTGGCGAGGGTTCATAGGCTGGCACTGTCCACAATTACCGGCAGACGGCCACACAGAAGCGAATCGCGTCCCTGCAAGTTGTCTACAACCAACCAAACAGTCCCGCGGCGCACTCCAAGATCCTCAACGATTCGCATCTCTGAGCGGTATTATGGGGGTGTGGGATTGTTAGTTGACGCTAGTTGATGACGTTATCGGCACAGCTGTGCGCACAACACCGAGACGAGAAAAGTGTCGTGCGCTGGAACTAGCAAGCTATACGAGCCCGAGCAAGTCAGACCTCACATCTCTTGATATTCTGTACGAGAGTTATTGGCTCGGTGCATGGAGTTTCCCACCGAATAAATATCTCGTCGAGCACCAGTCGCCCGCAGATCCCCTTTTCCATTTTACCCCTCCTTCGAAAACTTTCAGACCATGTCTGTCATCGATACTACCAAGGACCTGTCAGCACTCTTCTCTCAACAGGTTCAGGCTACCCCCGACTTGGTTGCTTTAGAAGACGACAAGAACACATACACATACCAGGAGCTTCACGACAAAGTTGCTGCGCTTGCTGACTGGCTGCGGGGTCATGGGGTTGGCCGTGACAGCCTGGTTGGTGTCCTGTTGCCGCGATCCGCCGACTATGTAATCGCCTGCTTAGCAGCACTCCGCGCAGGCGGTGCGTTTCTGGTTCTGGAACTGGCCTATCCTCCTGATCTCCTTGCCGATGTTCTCGAGGATTCACAGCCTACCGTCATAGTTACTGTCAGCGCAGAAGTCGGAAAGATTAAGGGATCCACACCGCTCGTTGTTCTGGATGAAACCAGCTCAGATAAGAACGGCCAACTGGACGAGGCTGATCTGAAGCCTTTGCCCGAAGAGACTGATTTGGAACGCCTAGCATTTGTTGCCTACTCCAGTGGAACTACTGGCAAGCCGAAAGGTATCGCCAACCCCCACAAAGCAGCAGTCCTTTCATACAACCTTCGATTTGGGCTATCTGATCTACAACCGGGAGACCGTGTGGCTTGCAATGTCTTCTTCGTTTGGGAAATTATACGTCCGCTATTACGGGGAGCAACTGTTGTGGCTGTCCCAGACGATGTGAGCTATGATCCGCGCATGTTGGTCGACCTCCTTGCCTCCAAGAAGATTACCGAGACTCTTTTCACACCAACCTTATTCTCTGCTGTTCTTGCAAGACACCAGGCGCTGGCCACTCGGCTGCCGAATCTAAAGACTGTTTGGCTCAATGGCGAAGTAGTGACAACCGATCTTGCACGCCGTGGTATCAAGGCACTCCCCAACGCCCGCTTGCTCAACGTCTATAGCGCGTGCGAGACACATGAAATCGCCTGTGGCGACATCAAGGATATGCTTGAGAAGATTGATAAGGATGCTGCATACTGCCCTGTAGGACCACCTCTTATCGACAAGAAGTACATCTACATCCTGGATGAGAGTGGCCAGAGGGTAGATGACGGCGAAAATGGCGAGCTCTGCGTTGGTGGGCACCTTCTTGCCCGTGGATATCTCAACCTTCCAGAGACAACTGAAAAGGCATTCATCAGAAACCCATACAGCTCCAAGATTGGTGCTAGAATGTACAGAACTGGCGACAAGGCACGCATACTCCCGAGCGGCCTGCTCGAAATCACCGGGCGTGTCGGTGCTATGATTAAAATTCGTGGATACTCGGTGGTTCCGGGCAAAGTCGAAAACGCAATTCTGACCCATTTGGCTATCAGCCATTGTGCTGTGATAGCTTTTGGGGAGGGTATTGACCGCCAGCTGGTGGCATACATTGTTCGAGACAAGAACACATCGGCCGAACGCCCGGAGCTTGAGATCGACAGGACTGGGCGCAGCTCGACTGCTAGGCGCATGCTTATGGCCTATCTAGCTCACTACATGATTCCTTCATTATGGGTTGAGATGGATAAGCTGCCAACGAGTGATGTTTCTGGCAAGGTTGACCTCAAGGCTCTACCTCCCCCGAGACCATCATCACCTTCAGGAAGTGCACGCAAATATGAACAAAGCCCGATCACTATCGAACAGATAACCCAGATCTGGGCATCAATTCTAAATGTCAGCCCAAGCTCGATCACTCCTGAATACAACTTCTTTGATCTCGGCGGTCATTCGCTTCTTCTTGCGGATCTGGCTGCGCGATTGTCAAATACTTTCGGTTTTCGTGTACCCGTCGCACGTCTAGCCCAACCTGCAACGCTGAACGGACATCTGGATACAGTTCGTGCCATTCGCGATGGACATACTGCTGAGGTGCAAGAAAACCTTCCAGCCGTATTACGTGCAGACTCGATCTTGGACAAAGAGATCCAGCCAAAAGATACCAAGGTGTGCACACTCAAGGACGCGAAAACCGTGCTCCTCACGGGTGTGACTGGCTTCTTGGGTGCGTTCCTTCTCCGCGATCTACTGGAAAGCACGTCTGCTCAAATCATTTGCATGGTCCGATTTGCCGATTCTTCACAGGATGATATCCCTGCTGGTATCGCTAGGATACGTAGGAACTTGCTGGATTTTGGCCTCTGGAGCGACAACATCATGGAACGTGTGGAAATTCTTCCAGGAAATTTGTCTCGTAAGCGATTCGGTCTTGCCCCTGATACATTCAAAGACCTGGCCGAACGTCTTGATGTCATTGTTCACGCTGCCGCTACTGTCAACTTGGTGTACCCTTATGCTGCGCTGCAGAAGCCCAATGTTGGCGGAACAAGAGAAATCCTTCGTCTTGCCGCCCAGGGCGGTGTGACGGTACAGTATATCTCAACCAACGGAGTACTTCTTCCCGCAAAGGGCCGAGAAGGTTGGCCAGAAGACGCGATGCTTGATGTCAACGATGTTGTCAAGCTTGCTGATGGTTACGGACAAACCAAATGGGTCGCTGAACAACTCGCTTTGGAAGCTGGCCGAAGGGGTCTTCCCATCAAGATTCATCGCATTGGTACGATCAGTGGTCACAGCGAAACTGGTGCTGCCAACGCATGGGATCTCTTGACAGCTTTGATTGTCGAGTCTATCAGAATCGGTCATTATCCAGACGTCAAGGGTTGGCGCGCAGAAATGACACCGGTTGACTTTGTTAGCAAAGCTATCATCCACCTCAGCAACCAGACCGAAGCTGAGCAGCCAGTCTTCCATATCGGTGATCCTGACCCTGTCGATGTTAGCAAAGTCTTTGAGGATCTCAACGAACTAGGCTATCCAACTAAACCCATAGAATTCACTAAGTGGATCCAACTCTGGGATGACAAGCGCGGCGCCGCTAAGGGTGGTGATGGCGCGTTCACTGTTGATATTCTCCGCAGCGGTATGCCCAGTATTGAGTTCTTGAGGGATGTTGTGGTGCTCGACAACGCGAAGACACGCCCACTTCGTCTTGCTGTAGAGCGCCCAAAGGTTGATCAGGTACTTCTCGAGACGTACACACGTCATTGGTACGCTCGAGGCTGGCTTCCAAAGCCTCCCGTTCATCAAGATGCTGCGGGTGGCTCGGCTCGCCTTCCCCGAAGGGGTCCGCTATATGGCAAGGTGGTTGTTGTTATGGGTGCTTCATCTGGTATTGGTGCTGCTACTGCTACTGCTCTTGCACGAGAAGGCTGCCATGTTGCGCTTGCAGCACGGCGTATTGACGCTCTCGAAGATCTAAAGAAGAGCATTGTGGTTCGCGAGGGCAAGATCATCACCCAGAAGACCGATGTCACGGACAAGAGCCAAGTCGAAGCCCTTGTCGCCGCAGCAGAGAAGCAGCTGGGGCCAGTTGATATTTTTGTCAATGTCTCGGGAGTCATGTACTTCACCATGATGGCCAACTCGTATACCGACCAATGGAACCAAACCGTCGATGTGAACTGCAAGGGACTCCTGAACGTCATCGCTGCCATCGTACCCTCGATGCTCAAGCGCGGAAAAGGCCACCTTCTCGCCATCTCCTCGGATGCTGGTCGAAAGGTATTCCCTGGACTGGGTGTCTACTCTGCTTCCAAATTCTTCGTAGAAGCTACACTGCAGAGTTTGAGGCTTGAAACTGCTGGTACAGGGCTCAAGGTTACCTCTGTACAGCCAGGCAACGTCGCCACTGACTTGCTGGGCATGAGCACGGATCCAGAAGCATTGAAGAAGTACGGTGAGCCAAGTGGAGCCAAGGTCCTTGATCCAGAGAATGTTGCCGATAGTATCGTGTACGCGCTTAAGCAGCCGGATCATGTCAGCGTCAACGAGGTCCTTATTGAACCTAGGGATGAGCCGATCTAGATGTAGATGGATGGATTAGATGTTCAAGTTTCCATGCTTGAAGGCCTTTTCGCATGTATGTCGTTATGGTTTAGCGGAGGGAAGATAACAGGCCTGGCGCAGCAAAGAATGGTTGATGGGATATCATGTAGATTTACAGCATCTTAGTTTCAGCACAAGACTTAGAGGATATACATATGGTTACAAGGCTTCAAGTCTTTGATGTTTTCTAAACTTTATGCCCTTGACTAATGTCTTCTCAACGTATGCAAGGGTTGTTGCTGCTACGAAAGATGTGAATTAATTTGCAAGGTTGCTGGGTCAGAATGAGAATGAATAAGTTCAGAATTAAATTCTATATCGATTTGAGTAATATGTTTTGATTCTGGACCCAGTCTTCATTATGCGTCTCTACAAAAGCGTGGTATACGTGTTCATCGTAAGTCAACCCAGACTTGAGATCGTATAGTAGGCAAAGTCGCGCTAGAGTCTTGGCAGTCGTCAATCCAACATTTCGTTGAAGGAACCGCGATACTTGCACAGCAAACCCACACCGCATGACAAACGAACCTAAACCAGATAACGAGATGTCTAATACCACCCCCTCTGAGAATATGGCGGAAGAATCGTCCACAACCATCGCACCATCGAAAACCACAGCGGACGAAGAAGCGCCCTCGACCACCATGATCGCCAACGAAACATCAGCAGACAACACACCGACAGACCAGGAGTCTGCCGCGAAAGATGATGCAGTTGCTACCACGGCGACACCAACTGACCCCAAAGCCGCTCTCGCTGCACGAATGGCACGCTTCAAGGCGCTCCAGGCGCAAAAAGTCAGCGGCCGAAAAGCCACAGAGCGCGAAGTCCGCGACGCCGAAGATCGTAGTGCGCGTCTTGCACAGATCTCCAAACTCAGCGCCGCCCACGATAAAGCCTCATACAAGCTTCTCAAGTCCGAAGACCCTGACTTTGAGCGCAAGCGGAACTGGGACTACACCATCGAAGAGAGCGAGAGCTGGGACAAGCGGCTAAAGAAGAAGGCCAAGAACAGGGAAGGCGTAGCCTTTGCCGACTACAGAAACGAAGCAAACAAAGTCTACAAGCGACAAATTGGCCAAATGAACAAAGTCGACATGGAAGCCTACGCCGAAGAGAAAGCCAGAAAACTCCAGTCTCAAGTATCCTCAGGCCTCCTCCAACTCGTCGAAACCGACGCGGGCGAAATCTACACCGTCGACAGCCAAGGCCGCATCAACACGCCCGTCGACGAAGCCTACAGCCACGACCACAAGCCCAGCAAAGAAGCCGTGGACCGCCTCGTCGAGGACCTCGAGAAGAGCGAGCGCTCTCGCTTAAAAGCGCGTGCCGCCCGTGGCATACGCGACGAGCAGGATATGGGCGATGTCACGTATATCAACCAGAAGAACAAGCAGTTTAACGACAAGTTGGCGAGGTTTTATAATCGGTATACGACGGAGATTCGCGAGAGCTTTGAGCGCGGGACGGCTATATGAGTAAGGTGGGGATTATGAGGGAAAAAGAACGGTGTAAATATACCCTAGCATATTTTTTGGAACCTTTGAAAGGACGATGGCGTTGGTTTTTAGGGGTAGTTTGAGCTGCATTAAAGAATTTGGCGTTTGGATTGGGGATTGGGTAAATCAAGATATTTTCAAGTCATGAATACAAATTCTGCAGGGTTCGAGATGATCGGACTACTTTTTTAAGTCTTATTATTAGATTTGTTATGCTCCGTCGTGTATCTTTTTTTTTACATCATACTACTGAGCACTCTATTCACGTCCTGGCCTGGCTCTGGCTTCTTCATCGCCTTGCTCGTTGCTGTGTGTTGCGAGAATTCGAGTCTGCCCTTTCTCCTCTTGGGCTTCTCACCCGCTTCTTGTACTGCATCTGTTGACTGTGCCGCATTCTGATCGGTATCCAGATCCTCGCCTCTCTTCCTTCGCGTAGCCTCAATTCCACTAACCACCTTGCCGCGCTCCACGTTCTCCAAGAACGCCTTGTTCTCCTTCTTGCCCTGCGCAATTTCGAATCTGAGTCGTGCCGCGCGCTCTGCATTCTCGTTTTGGATCTGCTCGACGAGGTTGTGCCATTTGACGCCGCTCAGATACCGGATATTCCATACTTCGTCGTGCCACCTGCCTCGCTTCTTACCGCCCATGGTCTGCGCATTGAGGTTCTCAGCTACGAATTTGGCGTCGCGCTTGTGTAGGAATTCGACCCAGCCGTCGAGGAAGAGCTTACGACGTGTGCCGCCGTTGCGCAGCCGTTGTGTGCGCGCTGTGGAGGATTCGGGGGTGAGGAAGATGCGACCAACGGCGCCGTAGGGCTGTAGTAGCGAACGAAGAACAGCGGGTTTCATGAAGGGTGGGACGCGCGAGAGGTAGATGACGCCCGATTTGTCCTTTTTGAGTGAGGATTGGGGTAGTACTTTTCCGAGTTTCGTGGATTGTAGTCTCAGTTCGGAAGGCAGGGATGCGGCGAGTTTCTCAAGGTGGGCTAATTCGGCGCTCTTGGAGGCAAAGGGTTTTGGTTCGTCTTCTTCTTCGTCTTCTGCGTTGTCGTCGTCGCCTTGAGATTCCGCGTCCTCATTGTCGTCTTCCCGGTCTTCTTCTGCTTCTGAATCATGGTCTGTCTTTTGGCGCTTTGATGCCGGCAGCATGCGCGCTCTACTCTCCTCCTCAGAATCATAGCCCCTCTCATCGTCCTCGCTCTCCTCTACGTCGAGGTATTCGTTCCGTTTGCGCGTCGCCATTTTTTGTTCGTATTTGACTGTTTTAGGAATCCAGTAATTGGAATTTACTCGAAGTCCGCAACCAATCCGCTTGCGACAAGTAAAGACGTGCTGTATTGAGGAACCTTGGAGCCGCTCGCTCGAAACTTTTGCGGAGAAGTCGCGGAGGTGAACTTTTGGGTGGGGCCTGGCTTAGCGCGTCTTGGCAGTCCGTGGCGCATCTTCGCAGATGTGTACCAGCCTTCCATCATTCTGCCACCTCCCAATACCACCAAAACCTACTCGCGCCCATAGCATCCGTCTAGCGCGACTTTATTCGCGTCTAACATAGTACCAAGGCCACATATTTAGACGCGCACCAAAGATTTGTCGCAATCATGGGCGGAGAGTAAGTCATTTATCCAAATTGACCGTATCAAAGCTAACCAGCCCAGTTTAAATTTGAAGAAAAGTTGGCATCCCCACCTCTTCAAGAACCAGGAGAGAGTATGGAAGGAAGAAAAGGCCGCCCTCGAGGAGCGCAAGTTGATCGATAAGCTTCGCCGAGAACGCGAAGAGGAGGCTGCGCTTGAAGAACTACAAAAGTTGCAGGCAGAGTCTGGTGGCAAGGTCGTGCAGCGAAGGGTCGACTGGATGTATGCCGGTCCCAGCGGTGATAGCGGCATTACAGAAGAAAGAGAGGGTTATCTTCTCGGAAAGCGCAGGATCGATAATCTTCTCAAATCCAACGACACGCAAAGTCTGCAGAAAGGCGCACCAGTCGGCATTGGTGCTATTGGAGAGCCCAGCGCGAACATAAACAATGCCCGCGACACACAAAAGAAGGTTCTCCAAGACCCACTCCTCATGATTCAGAAGCAAAAGATGGAGATGCAGCTGAAGGCCATGAAAGACGCTCAGAAGGAGGCCAAGTACGCTGAAAAGCGAGAGAAGGAGAAGGAACGCGAGAGGAGACACCGAAACAGGGACAGAGAGAGGAGTAGGGATCGGGAACACAAGCATCGGAGTCGACACAATCGATCGCGCTCGCCACGCAGAAGCGAAGATCGTGGGCATCGCCGTGAACACCACCGGGAACACCACAGCCACAAGAGACGGTCAAGGTCGCGGTCACGATCACCACATCACAAGCACAGTAGCCGGCGAGAGCGCACACGTTCGCCGCCCAGGAGGGAGGATCGTAGAGAGGATCGTAGAGACTTTCGCGATCGCGACAACTACCGAAGACGTGATCGCTCTCCTCCGAGAAAACAAGTGGACGATGCTGAAGCCCGCCAAAGTGCAGCCGATCGTCTTGCTAGTATGCAAGCAGAGGCGGCATCATTGGAGGAGCAGCGAGCTGAACGAGTCCGACAACAGGAGATTAAGGATGCAGAAGAGGAAGCGAAGCACAAACAAAACATGGACGGTGGGCGACGCTTCATATCTAATATTCGCGGACAGGCGTCCAATATGGATTTAGGGGATGCCATTGCTCGTGGGCGTCCAAACTTAAGAGCAGATTTAGACTCTTAGAGCTTCCTGGTGGTTTTAATGGTTGTGTGATTCTTCTGAGCGGATTGATAGTAAATTGATACCCTGGTATAATATTCTTCGTCAAAATTCAAGTTGAACGTGCGCTCGTATAAGTCGTAAGTATGGAACTTACAAGTGGTGTAAATGCAAGAACCATTGCTTGTGCCCTCAGGTATGCTTACATTTGGATTATAGCGCTTTATAGCTGTTCCTTGGAACTAGTCACATTGCCAATTTTTCAACTATGGCTATTAATCCAGTCTTAGGCTTATGGCAGCCGAAGCTACAGCAAAGACATTGCTATAAGCAGGTTCTATGTTGGTTACACCACCACCTCGACGCACATTGGTCCCAGTAACCCCTTTCCTCCATGATGCGCCAAGACCCCAATCATCGTCTGACGCTTACCCTATGCCAATCACTTGACATCTTCCTTCAACCTCATCACACTGCCGATTTGATCATCTTCTGGCAAACGCGAGTATATCACCAGGAACTCTGCCCTGCTCATAATTTGTCGTTAACATTGCCTCCAGATTCATCATGAATTCTCAGCTAGTACGATTTACACGCGATCCTTTGGAACAGCCTTTCCAATCTATAAGGAACTACCGACCCTCGTTCCAGCCGGCAGTTGGTGCAAACAAATCATCCATGCTGTCGCCGTTGTCTTTCCCATTCTTCGAATCCCGAACAGTGTACGATCGGGTTACCTCGATTTGACGGTTCAGTTTGTTGCTGGCCTGCTTGCGCGCGTCTTTTTTTGCGTTTGTACTACGTAGCTCAAACTTTTCCCCATTGCTGTGCTTTTTGAACATCTTGAATTTTCGAACTCTCGAGCGATTCCCGCTTCCATTTCGACTCGAGAGAGACAGTATCCATGGCATATGTCGTTGTATGAAGGGTTTCAGGAGTGCCGCACATGCGCAAATGACGCCACCATTGAGTTCAATCGTGGAGAATATACAAGCTTTGGCGATATTGTAAGTTGAGTCGGGATTGCTGATCATGCTGTAGACGTAAATTATACGAACGGTAGAGATGACAACCACGCTGACAAAATTAGCATAAGACCATACAGAGACTGAATGCGCGCATGTCCTTACCCAGATCCCAATGCGAACACCAATCCTAGTAAGACTTTTTGTTTCATCGGCAGCTGCAAGGTGCGTAACATTGGTACTGGCAGGCACAGGATCAAGAAGTCCGTGATAATGTTGATGCATGCCATGAAAAGGTTAAGATCTGTAAGGCACTTCTGGTCGCTATGGTATTGTGGGTTGCATGGGCCAGCAGCGACAATGGTGATTGCCAGCGAATATCCGGATACAAGGCCTGCTAATGCGTAGATACAGGAGCGAATCTTGAAATCCGGGTTGAGGCGATAGTAGAGTGCTAGCAACGAGAGCTTTGCGAGTGCAGGCGTCCAGACATAGACTACCATTATGCCGACGAGCATCTTTGTGTAGACCTGGAGTTGTTCTACAGTCACATTCCACAGATGCTGACCGAAGCCGTATTGGAATGCTACGGGTATATCAGTTACAGTTGACGAATCAGTACCATGCAATGTACCTTCAAAGCATATTACCAACCATGCGACACATCCAAGCCAGCTGAGCACTACCAACACATCATCCAATCCAGTCAAGCGACGAATGAAGATGCGCGTATACAGCCGCAACCCAAGTACCATGGACGAAAATGTTGTCATAACCACATATACCACAATGATTCTCCTCTGAAGGTCAGTCTTGCCATCCAAGTCTTGATCACCATCATCAGGTACAGGCAAAACGCCCACTTTTGTTCTGTCGGAACTCATCACACCACCAAAAGAACTTTCGGGGATTGGAAAAAGAGATAAAGTATACGAAACGGAAGCGAACCCTCCAGGAGTTGGGCCATACCCCCGGATTTGCAGCAAACTTATCATTGTGGGGAGCTTGAGTTACCTTTCCACCGATTTCACCACGGTGAAACCCAGAAGATCATGGTTCGTGTAACATTTACGTTCAACAGTGAAACCATAAGACGCAGTAACTAGCAAGCCGCTTACGAATGTGCGCTTCTCCAATACTTCTCCTTGGTAGTGAATGCGTAGAAGTATTGACAGAGCTGCCATGACGATGCAAGCAGAAATCAATGATATCCACAATTATGCAGCTGCTCCGAGTTGACATGGCCGCTTTGTCACTAGTCGCTGCAGACATCTGGGTTCTTACATCGAGAGGCTAACTATCGCGCAAGTTGTTACATCGCCTATTCGGTTACTGACTGGTTCACGTTCCGAGATTACATATCATGGGTTGGAGCACGTTGCCAGCGGCTCCACTCCTCTATGCTGACCAATAGGACCATATCCGGAGAATAAGGGTTTCACGACCTGCTTTGCTTTTACTGAAAACTGGATGAATCGGGACCGCTAGAAAATTTCACGGCTATCGACAAGTTGCAAGCCTGGTCAAACATGAGCCACTAGTGAATTCTGTGTGATGGTGTGCGATGGTGTACGACGAAACGCGACAGCGCAACGCTTTTGGCTAACATGTCGAGTCAGCAACAAAGGATGCGGAAAGATGCCGGTTATGGGATACACTAACACAAACATGCAGTCTGACGAGCAGACTACCTAAGAAAATGGATTAGACCCTGGTTCAGCCTTCGGGACTACCGATCAATATCTCATACAGGTTGCCGCCACGTGTGACTGTGATCCCCGGAGCAAATACGTTACACTTTCTCCTCTTCCACGTTTTGCACGACCAACCGCCCTGCTGGATCTGCGAAGAGGCGTATCTCGGATTGTCTACTGGTATATCATGTTCGTATTCATTGACATGTCAAACAGCTAATGAAATCAGAAAGGAGCAATTGACTTCATTGGTGAAAGAGCGAGTGTATATCGGCTATCGCCTTCACTGTTTCTTTGTTGCTACCAACACTTAACTCATCGCAACACCATCAGGCAACACCATCAGCCCCGCGCACCACCGGAGCTTTGCCCATAACGAGCCATGGAGTCGGTTTCCACTATTGTCCTTGTGTTCGCACCACTCTCGGCTGTTGTCTTGCACGAGTCTGTCCTGCGCAAAGTGGAAGTTGATCATCTGACCCTTCCAATCATTGGCTCAGCGGTTACAACCTATTGGATCCTCGTATATTACACGGGTTTCATCGCAGCGACACTGGTGACGAGCTCCTTCTGGGTACCGCTATGGTTGTACATAGGAGCCTACCGCGCTTTCTTCCATCCCCTGAAAGGTTATCCAGGACCCTGGGGGGCGAAGCTCTCGCGATGGTGGACAATCAAACAGACATGGGATAGCGATTTGCACTACCACAGGGTACTACAAAGGCTCCAAACACAATATGGCGATTATGTTAGGACAGGTCGGTTACGATCGGTACCCCCTTCCAGATGCAATGCTGATCGAAGATAGGACCACGTGAACTCACGGTATTCGATGCAGACGCGATCAAACCTATTCTTGGAACCCGTTCGAAAACTACCAAAGGGCCGTTCTTTGATGTCATGGAAAGGTCGCTGCATTTGAATCGCGACAAAGCGTTTCATCGCCAGCGACGCCGGGTCTGGGACAATGCGTTCAAGACGTCGCTTTCCACCTATGCTCCAGAGATTGAACACTTTACAGACCAGCTACTCGCAAAACTTCGCAGCGAAGAAGGACAGCTCACTCCACTCTCAAAATATACTTCACACTATAGCTACGATGCCATGGCGGCACTGGCTTTTGGCAAGCCCATGGGCTTCATCAAGGGCGAACAGAGCGATGTTGCTGCAAGTATCCTCGCCACGTTTACCAACAGCGTACAAGCCCTGGGATATATGTATCACATGCCGTGGCTCATGAACGCAATCGGAGTACTTACCTCGTTTGCCGGGCCCATGAAAGAATGGCGAGACTGGAGCGTCAGCCAAATGCGTGCTCGAATGAAAGTACGTGCTATGCATGCGATGAACCTGCCCCAAATTCAACAATTACTAACGCTTCTCCAGGTCCGAGACGCAAGACCAGACTTGATCTCGCACCTCATAGTCTCCACGCCCAAGACGCCCGAAGGCCGCGAACTCCTCTTCGGCGAATCGCGCCTCATCATCTCCGCAGGTAGTGAAACAACATCCACAGCCCTAACCTTCATCTTCATGCACCTCGCCACACACCCACACTACATGGCCGCCATCCGCACAGAGTTCCTCGCCAATGCCCATAACTACGACTGCCAACACCCCCTCACCTTGCTCGAAGCCGTAATCTATGAGTCGCTGCGCATATGGCCATCTGTCTTTTTCGGCTCCCAGCGCGTCACGCCGCCTGAGGGCATGGACATCAACGGCCACTTCATCCCCGGCAACACCATCGTGCATATTCCGCTGTTCCCTCTATTTCGCGACCCGAGGAACTTTGCTGTGCCTGATGAGTTTATCCCGGAGCGCTGGACGACGCGGCCGGAGCTTGTGCGGAATAGAGCAGCGTTTATACCGTTTTCGACGGGGCCGTATAGTTGTGCGGGTAAGGCGCTAGCGATGATGGAGTTGAGGAGTGTGGTGGGGAGAGTGATTGCCGAGTTTGATGTTAGGCTTGATGAGGGGGTTGATGTGAATGCTTATTGGGAGGGTATCAAGGATCATTTTACGGCGGGGGCGCCGAAGGTGATGGTTAGGTTTGTCAGGGCGGCTTGAACGGGTGTGTCTTGGATGATTTTGACGGAAATGGTAATGAGGCGTGTAGGGATGCGGTAGAGACGAATAAGGCATCTGTTTTGCAGAGGACTTGGTCAAGTCCAATCGATTAAATGTACTACAAGATACATCTACTAATATACATGTTGAACCACTCTAAAAAAAAATATGTGTCATACAAGACGCAACTCCCACCTTGTTTTCTCAAAAATCCAGCAAACTCTTTCCCGGAGGAGACAGACCAACGACCGGCGTCGGCAGACCCTCCTTCACAGGCTGAGCGCTAGGTACCCTGAACACACCCTCCGCCTCCCAATCATCCTCGTAATCGCTATCATCTTCCGAATCCCACTCGCTATCCTCGCTCTCATACTCATAATCATCATCATCGTCATCACTCCACTCCACTCCTTCCTCTACATTCTCATCAACCCAATCCGCATCCCCCTCCGTATCCCCATCGTCGTCAAAATCGCGCGTAGTAACAACCACATTCGTGACCTCGGGTATCTTGTGAAAGTCCTGGATACTCAAGCCCGTCAGAGAGCCGGTAAGCAGTCCGTTTCCCACCGTGTACTTGATTATTTCACCGCGTTCATTCTTTTCTGTGGGTTCGCGATGCAAGTTCAATTGCACAATGCGGTCTTCGCCCCAGAAATTGATATGGTCGAATCGCACGGCCTCGAGCGTCTTCCACAGTGGCATTTCTTCAGATGTGAGGCGGTAGATGATTGAACCGGGGTATTTTAGCCTGCAGTGCGACGAGTAGAGCGTTTGCAATCCGGATAGTGCTTTGAACATTTCCGTGAGATCATCCGGACCATCTTGCCACTTCGTTGGTCTGACGAGATCTTGCTCATGTAAGCCGAGCTCGGTGAGCTTGAGGTACTTGACGCTGGATGCGTAGGCTGGGTTTTCAAGTGCGGTGCGGAGAAAGAGGTCCCAGCGGACAGTACCCCATGTGAGACTCATGTTTGTCGCGATGTGGGTTGACGAGATGCGATTTAGGGCATGCGCGGTCAATGAAAGGCTGATTATTGGGCGATAAAGTGTGGGCGATTGACCATTTTCCGGGTCGTTGACGCTGGGGCGATCGGGCGTGAGATAGATGCAAATTAGGTGTAGAATGGGTTCGGGAAGTGAAGGTAAAGTAGTCAGAGACATTGTTGTGTTTATATAATGTAACGAACGAATGTGTAGAAAAAAGCCAAAAGTAAGAGAAAGGAAGAAATTGTGGTGGGATTGGGGACTGCTGAGGGGAAATTGGTCGCGACGAGAGGGACGCGTATCGATGATGTAGACGCGTCGCGATTAGTACACTAGACTACATGCGGCATGGTGATGGACTTTGGTACTACAGGAAGTCCACACCCGCTTTAACATCACGTGATTATGCATACTTCTAATCACAGCAAGGCGTAATGTGTTATATCTACTTTGCGCATCTTTTTCAACTTCATGTGATCGTTTTCTGGAAGTCAGTCCCAGTGGGCGTGTATTAAAAAATTCACATAGGTAGAGGCTCTTTCTATTTACATACTAAATTAATTCAGCCAAGTAACTACATCGATCGTTGCCACCCGCCCTCAGCTTCAAATATCTTTCCAACTTCCTTGCTCACCGCCAGCAACCGTCTGTCGTGGTATCGCGGCGCTACAAGTGAGATGCCAATCGGCATGCCATTCTGCCCCTTAAAGCCCGGCACATTGACCACCGGTGTATGCAGCGCCTGTCTCTAGATCAATAACGACTCTTGTAGCTAGAGTGCAGAAACACAACTTACCGTCCATATCAAACAAAATGCTGCGCTGCCAGTCTTCTCGATACCCAGTGGCGCCTCATCCGGTACACTTGGCGTCAGCACCGCGGCATACTTTTCAAGCAGCTCATCTACCACCGGTCTTGCTGCCGCTATCTTATCAAACGCCTCCAGCTGTGCCTTGCGCGAAATCTTTCCGTTGTTCTCCACATGTCCTACTAGTTGCTCCGAAATCTTGTCCTTAGCTACTGTGTATTCGGGCAAAAACGCTGTCCGGCCATCCGAGTTCAGCGTTGTCGCATGCCATGATGGGAGGTCATTGAGGTGCTCTGGCAGCGAAATCTCCTCTACTTCTGCTCCATGCGCACGTAGTAAAGAAACAGCTTTGTCGAGCGCAGCAACAGTACCCGGTCCTACCTGCGGCCAAACCATGGTTTTGAGGATCGCAAACTTTGCTCCTTTGACGGTGAAATCCGATGGGACTGGAGCATCGTCGTGAATTGCAAAAGTGTCGGCAAGGAGCTCTAGATCCGCTACGCTACGAGCGTAGAGGCCAAGCGTGTCGAGTATCAACGAGTAAATCTTCTGTCCTTCGCGTGTGATCGAATTCCAAGTCGGCTTGAGAGCGTAGATTCCATTGTACGAACCGGGCCGGATAGTGCTGCCGCCAGTCTGCGTGCCCAAACCGATAGGTGCTTGGAAGTCGCCCACCGCGGCTCCAGACCCTGATGAAGAACCTCCAGGCGTGCGATTCGAGTCATGCGGGTTGCAGGTCTTGGGTCCTGCGGTTGTTGCAGCAAATTCAGTCGTTGTCGTTTTTCCGAATATTAGCGCACCGGATTTGCGTAATATGGCAATAGATCCGGCATCTACTTTCGGTGCGTCATTGGCGTAGATTGGTGAATTGAATTGCGTCGGCATGTCTACATAGCATCAACCATGGTCCAGCGAAGAAGATTGAGATCAAACTTACCTTTTGTGTAAATCACGTCCTTAACAGCAATTGCAACTCCGTGCAAAGGGCCGCGCTCATCTTTTGGAACAGCATCTAGTGCTTTTGCCTGCTCAATCACATATTCGGGATTGAGATACGCCCATGCTTTGACAGCCTCGTCCCGCGCCTCGATGCGCTTTAAGAGCGACTTTGCGTATTCTTCTACTGTGACCTCGCCTTGCTGGATTTTCTTTGCCACTTCCGTGGCTGTCAGCTGGTAGAGTTCGGAACTCATGTTGTTGATTGTATCGCTATATCCCAGGCCACAATATCAGCTCTTAATTATAAGGAAGCAGAGACTTTGGATTTTAAGATTTGACAAAACGATTTTCCTTCTTCCCTTGTGAACAATACATCTATGCGCAGCAAATGTATACTAAGGGAAGTAGTGCCGAAACTACTATTATCGGCCCAGGTGCTCCGCTTAGTATGATAGGCAGCAGTCAGATACACCATGTCGCCCACCAGTCACGACGTGCGGGTTTCCCTATCGAGGCGTTAGTGGTAGTACAAGTGTGATGACGGCCGATAACGGTCGTCCCGCTTATCGGACGATTGTATTCCGAACACACACCTCCAACTTTCCCTCCTACCAGATACGGAAACATCGGTGGAGACGATTTGGAGTCTTCCGTGGAGCAAGGGTATTGGTTATGAAATCGTTTCTGACGATGGAGGAATAAGGTATGTAATGGAATGATTTGGGTATGCACAAAGTGGATGTGTGTAGTTTTGGACAAAATATTATTTGCGATGTCTGATAATATCATCACACAACATACAGTATTGCTAACAGAATTCCTTGCTACAGCTCAATAATTCACCTTCGGCGATTTGCCTCCAACCTCAATGTCATCCCCTGCATCCGTCATGGGCGGTGTAGCAGCAACGTAAATCTCTCCACGATCTCCCTCTCCCTCGAAAAACCCCTCACGGCCGTCATTGCCCAACCACTCCCACTCAAACGGCGTGCTCTCGCGTCCAACAGGAAATACGCGCGGCTTGATGAAGAGAAATGTGACGTAATAAACAGTCGCCGCAACGGTAAATGTCAAAATCCATCCCATACGGTACATGTTCTGTGCGGCCATGGAAATGATCTGCGGCTGGTATTGGCCGATGAGACCTGGGATACCCATGGTGGTCCCGAGTATCCAGGCGACTACTCCACACCAGTTGATTCCAGACCAGAACCAATATAGGCCTGTTTTTCTGCCGTCGTAGCACGACGGAACGTGGACGTTGCCCTTGCGCACAATGAAGTAATCGACAATCAAGACGGCGCAGAGAGGAGCCATGAATATGTTGTAAGATCCAAGGAAGCTGTTCAATAGTTAGTTTCATTTTCTTCTGCAGCAAACTGGCGATGCCTGTAGCTATCTTACCTGAGGAAAGCAGACGCATTAGCCATGAGTTGCCATGGCTGCACAACGACTCCAAGAAGAGCACACAGTATCTGTCCTCTGCGGATAGTGAGCCATTTGGGGAAAAGGCCAGTCATATCCGAACCAAAAGGAATAGAATTCGCTCCAAAGTTTGTCGCGAAAACTCCAAAGTAGAATGCCAGTGAGGCGAAAAAGATTGCTGCGCGTGCACCAGCGCCAAAGTGATGGTCGAGAATAGCATCAAAGAGATCCCAAATGTTCCAGTATGCTACGCCATACGCTGATTGCATTGATGTTGTCGAAGCCATACCGAGGAAAAAGACGATGATAGCAGAGACGAACACACTGACACCCTGGAGATAACCTGCGTCGCGGGGCTTCTTGCAGTAGCGGGCAAGATCGGGCTGGTTCACAAGCATGGGCGACAGTGCACCGAAGATGGTGTTGATACCAGCCATGATACTCCAACCCATAGGAATAGACGAGGAAGCTTTACTCGTCTTATGGGCGAGATCCATGGAGTTAAGTCCGCCGCCATTTGCCATGCACCAGCCGAAAACCGCAAAGGCTGCAACAGGCATGATGATTCCCTTGACGGTGAAAACGTAGTGGATCCGGGTCGGATGAACCCACATAAAAGGGAATTCCATGAGCCAAGCCATGAAGAACGTCAACAGTTGCTTAGATGTCACAGCGGCACCCGGCGAAAGCGTGTTCGGGAGGTTTTCCCAGGAACTGCCAAAGATGCAGCGTAGCATCACGGACAAGAGGTTGCCGGCGTAAAAAGTCTGGATGCCGTACCAAATAATGCAGACAATTGCTCGGATGAAGACGAAGAAGTAGGAACCATACATGCCCATGACGGAGCGTGCAAGGACGGGACTGTGCATGGTAAGCTAAAGTAGAAATGCATGTGAGATTATTACTTACAATCCGATATGGTATTTGGCACCCGGTCGAGCCATCAAAACGACGACTATAGCTGCAAGTAAAGAGCCGACGCATGCTGATGCGAAGGATGTCTGCCATGTCTACATACGTTATCAGTCTGCATCCTACAAATAGTCTTGCTGGATAACATACCAAACCAACGGCTACAAGTGAAGAGCCAGTATTCCAGCCGACAAGGGAGAATTTATTAGAAAACCAATACAGAGGCAGACTGTACCAAGACCAAGTCCTCTGTTCGACTGGCGTCGGCTCGAGATCTTTATTCGACCATTTCTCGTCTCCAATAGGAACATGACCATCGTTGACGCGAGGAGCTCTGAGAAAATCGACAAAAGCTTCCTTTGACTGGAAAGGTGCCGCCATCCGCCGCTTCGTTGGCATTTCGAATTTGCCCATGGTGGATTCAGTCGTAGTCTGAACAGACAAGCCTGACTATTCGCAAAAAGCAGTCCGTCCTCATCTTTACATCTGTGGACCACAGCCGCTCATATGTCGAGCTGATTAACCTTGTTCCGACTCCAGATGGTTCACGCAGTCCACACACGCCAATGGTGAGTTAGAACTGGCCAGACCCCCTTGCCATCGCCTCCATCGGCGCATTTTCAGCCGATGTAACATGTTGCCCCAGATGCGCGAGCTGCGTCCAAGCCTCCGAAGGTGCGATAAAGGACAGGGGCTGAGATAGGAATACAGTGTAAGCACGCGACGTCGTTGTAGTAGCGAACGTCAGCGTGACCGATCTGGTCAACAGTCTCCGCGACCAAGAGGAAGGCTGCAGCCGAGATAAGATCACATGACGGCTTATCTTGCCCACTCTGGAAGGAATCACGATAAGATACACTTCGGCTTGTGTATGCCGTTTACCCTGAGCGATCGTCGCACGTGAAAGGCGTAATGCATCCGAAGTACGTAGTGCGAGGTTGGGGCCGATGCTTCCAGGGCTCTCTCGACTACACACTGTGGTAATTTCAAACCGAAAAGGTCATGTCGCAATCCTACGCAGAGAGCCTACTGAGCCCCTCTGGATCAGCCGACGACCAGATACCTGCATCCTCTACTACTGCTACTGAGGTCCCATCAAATGGCACAAATGTAGGCGCCCAGCCCTCTGCAGCGAGGAAGCCTCGAGTCGCCTTGGCCTGCAAGAGATGCAAGCGAAGAAAGCAACGAGTACGTCATTTGAGGGTTTCACAACAGTACCTCTTGACTAAGCCTCTTGCAGTGTGACGGCGCGCGTCCAGTATGCAGGTCGTGCGAACGAGCTGGTGTAGCTTGTGCATACGAGAGAACCCTGCGGCCCCAATACCCTGGTGGCAAGTCGGTGTAGGTCCTTTACCCAAATGCTCCTTTGAACGTGTGCGTATTGGGTATCTGACTAACTAGTCAGTTATATAACTGCCTTGGAAGAACGAATTGCGTTTCTGGAGGCTCGTCTTCCGGACCATGCTTCTGATCATTATGACAATGGCTCGGACATGGTGCATGTTGTGCCTCCTACAACTACTGAGGAGCCACCGATCCCCCAGTTCCAGTCAAACGAAGCACGTCGCGAATCACGAGATGATTATTTCTCGGATGACGTCGAAGGTGAAGATAGGACTTCACTTGTTGACGGTGTAGCCTACCTTTCTCTGTGCGCGTCTGGAACTACAGATACGACTTCTGAACCCTACTATGTTGGCTCTAGCTCTGGTGCTACTATTGCTCGTATCATACAGTCTTCAATCTTTCGGAGTTCCGGCAAGAGAGCAGCCGGTCAGCATGCTAACCAGACGACTCAAACTCCCACGGCTGCGAGACCACCTCCACCTCCTGAGTCTGCGCATTCGGATGACCATATCATCGATTTCCCTGAGCGACAGCAGGCACGAGTGCTGTTTGATTTCTTTTTCGAACGTATACATACGCGTTGGCCATTGCTAGACCGCGTGGTCTATACAAAACTCTTCGAGAAGCAGTATGTTCAAGGTGCTCTGTCTATCATTGAACGCAGTATCTTTCACCTCATGTACGCCATCACAGCTCGCTTCCTGTCCTTGACACAGAAGCCATGTGGGGTGGATTCTGAAGTAAGTCAAACGAGTATAAACAAATGTATTATTCTGACCGGTTTTAGAGTCACCTTGCTGCCGCGACAGAACCAATGGATTATATCTTAGCTCAGCATAACCTCGCAACTGTTCAGTTTCTCATACTGCTTGGAGTACATGGACAGCGGTCTCCATATGGAGCAGGTGCCTGGTCTCAGATCCGATATGCGACGTCCGTCTGCATAGAGATGGGCTTGCACAGAAAGAGAAGTGTGGTGTACTCCCCTGAACAAGCGAGAGATGCTGAGATTCGACGCCGAGCGTTTTGGTCGTGCTACTGTCTCGATCGAGTGACTAGTATCGTACTTGGCCGTGCCTTTGCCATTGCCGATCGGGATATTAACGTCGAGGTATGCTGATAATTAAACATTACAAGAAAACCTTGACTGACTTCTTCCCGAAGCTTCCCAGCACCAGCCCCGAATTCTGGACTCTAACGCACCAAGAAGCCCCCGAAGCCCACAAAACCCGATGGTCCAATATCGAGCCCTTTATCCACATCATCAAGCTCGATCAAATCCAATCCCGAATCCATAAAACAGTCTTCCGTGTCGACCGCGACGTCTTCGCCGGAACCTTCGAACAGCGCGCCAAACTCGACCAAAAAATGACATCCATCCGCAACGACCTCGACACCTGGCTCCGCACCTGCCCGCAAACCCCCAAGAAAGAGAACAAGATTACCTGGATGTACGATCCGGAAAGCGCATACCTCGACGCCCGAGACTTCTACGGCGTCCAATACCACAAAGCAATGCTCTTCCTCTTCACCGTCTTCTTACCCACCCTCGATACGACAGACACTCGCTTCATCACGTGTGCCCGCTCCGCCGCCTGCGCCTGCAATGCGTACAAGCGACTCAGCCAGAACAGAACGCTGACCTACACCATGATATCGCTGCACTCGTGCTTCGTAGCCGGTCTAACACTCGTCTATTGCATCTGGCGCGACCGCACCCTGTTCTCCTACGACGTCCTCGAAGCGACACGTGCATGCTCACAGATCTTGACTATCTTCGGCGAGAAATGGCCCGGCGCAGTAAAGTATCGTGATATTTTCGATGCGTTATCTGGGAGTTTGTTCAAAACTGTTGTTAATGCTACGAACGCGCTTAGAACCAACGGCGCGAGACCGCTGCAGTTGGATGTTGATGCGGAGCCGAGCTTGCAGGGGCTGGGGCAACAACGCAAGGGGTATGAGGAGGTGGCGGAAGGGAGGAGGGGGAGTAAACAGACGCTGTCGCATATGGTGACGGATGCGGTTAAAGAGGCGTTTATGGAGGTTGATGAGGAGGCGCCGGGGGGTTGGCAGGGTTGGAGGATGTGGAATGAGATGGTGAGGGATGAGGAGGCGCAGATGCAGAATGTGGAGGTGAGTTGGACGGCGGAGGAGGGCCCTGGGTTTTATGGGGTAGATCCCATTCAGGATGCTGCGATGCAGACGGATGGGGAGGGGATGGTGGATATGAATCAGTGGAGTTTTGGGGGATATAGGTGAATGAGTGCAAAGGAGATAAGTGTCTTAAAGGAGTCCACCATCAATAATATTGCTCTATTCATATCTACATTTTGCAACTGATTGAGCGTATATACCTCTCCCAAAAACTCTGAATAGTGCATAAGAAAACTTCATTCAAATACCCCAAACCCCTATGCAAGCTCCCCCTTCTTATAGGGAAACTGCTCCCTGAACGCCTCCGCAATCTGCGTCCTCGTAGCCACCCAAACCCCCTCCTTCTCCGAAATATACTTTACAAAATCCTGCAACGCCTTAAAGCGTCCTGGCCGGCCGATAATCCTGCAATGCAACCCAATCGTCATCATCTTTGGCTTCCCCGCCGCACCCTCTTCATACAGAACATCGAACGCGTTCTGGAGGTGCTCGTAAAAGGCGCCTGGGCTGCGGAATCCGGTGCCTTGGGTGTGGAATTTGAAGTCGTTGCAGTCGTAGCTGTAAGGCACCATGAGGCAGCCTTTTGGATTAGGGCTGTTGCGCTCGTGCGGGAGATCGGTCCAGTAAGGGAGATCGTCGGCGTAGGTATCGCTGGCCCAGAGGAGTTCCTCGCCCATTTCTTCGTAAACAAGGGGGATCAAGGCGCGGCTTTGGGGGGAGGGACGGCCGTAGTACCAGCCTTTGGGGGCGTAACCTGCGAGTTTCTTCAGCGCGGTGATGCCGTCTCTAATGTGCTGCTTTTCGGCTTCGACGGAGAGGTTGGAATGGTCGATCCAGCGGTAGGCGTGCGAGGCGATGTCGTGGCCTTCTTCGACGGAGCGCGTGACGGCTTCCGGTTGCTCTTCGACGGCGGAGCCGACGGCGTAGAGGGTGAATTTCATGTTGTAGTCGTTGAAGAGCTTGAACATGCGCCACCAGCCGCTGCGTGAGCCATATTCGAACTCGGATTCGCCGCTGTAATCGCGCTCGTTGATTCTTGGTTGTGCGGGATATTCGCGCAGGTTGATTTCAGACATGCCGTCTCCTTTCATCACTGAGCGCTCACCACCCTGATCAATCAGTTAGCGTGTGTGAAGTGGGAGTAGCGGGATTGCTGGATTCACCTCTTCGTAGTTGATGACAAAAGAGACGGCTATTTTCGCGTTGTTTGGCCATTTCAACCCCTCGAGGCCCTTTTCGCCGTATCCCTTGAAATTCCGAGGAAAAGCGTATTCTTGTGGTGCAGCGTAGACTTCAGGCATGATGATGGTTGTTACAATGGTATTACAGAGGTATCTTGAAAGTAGACAGGAGAGTATCCAAATATTGATTCACACGATCCTTTTCAGATTCCCCACAGTGAGTCTAAGTACTTGATAGCAGCGAGTAACCCCTCAGTTTTCGTATCTCATACTAGCTGGAACATCGGCTGTTCTCACCCGTGAAGTTGTTACGCAACAGATCGCATGCTAAACCCTGCCGTCGTTCACGATGATCGTCCAGCGTACGGCCGCGATCTGGACCGGCCGTGACGTTATCATATTATCGTAGGAGGATATAAAGTTATCGGCTTGGAAAGATCCGCAAGGAGAAAGTTGCTCCGAAAGGGAGGTGTTACGACGGCTGGGGCACACCAATCCGGGGTTGCTGATAAGACATGGGTTTTTGTGGGGCCGCACTGCAACCTACCGAACTCGGAACTCTGGAAATCCTACAGGAAACAGTTCGTTGTATTACTAAAGAAAAAACGTCTTGTATATGCCCGGCATCAATCCTTTGTGTACCCTGGTGGATCGCCTCGATGCGAAGCCCTATCGTCTCCGAATGCTTTTACGTTGACAATAACAGCAACCGAGTAAATACCGAGGTCCTTGTACTCAGTTTCAGTTAAGACATCAAGAAATTGTAATGCGACAAGATATCCTCATGTCAAGTCATGTGTGCGGAGTTTTCACTTTGGTTTTGGAGGCAGTCTATGTTAAGATTGGTTGAGGACGATCGCCAAACTCCTAAGCAATGAAGTCATCAGGCTCTATACATGATGTATTCCAATATTTCTACCAGGACAATAGGAGATCTATACACTTTCTATCGGGAAAGACCTTACTGGCCTTTCATGAACCGTTTTTGTTCTTTGCGTCTCCACCTATATTTGCCTCCTTCTCATTAGATGCATCCTCTTCGCTCTCAACTTCCTCGCCATGGATGGCTGCCTGCTCAGGCGCATCTCCGTTTACGCTTGGTACCACCGCTTCTTCCTCGTCCATCTTCTTCGGTGCTTTCAGACTCGTGTTTCCAACCCAAAAGGTCAGCGATAAGCTCACGCCTGAGCATACTGTAAAGAAGATAAATATGTAATGCAGACCTAGCATGTATACATTGAAAACGACATCTTGTTGGTCTTTCGTAAGGCCGAAACCATCGAGATTATAAGTGGAGGAAGTTAACTGACTCATCAGACTTTCTGATACAAAGCCTCGTTGCGACAGGTGACGACTGAGCGTGTTCGACAGGATGACTCCAGAAATGACAAGACCAAACGCTCCACCGATAGTGCGAATAAAGTTGCGGAGCCCTGTTGTAACAGCACGATCTTCGCTACGGCCGTTTGCGTACATACCAACGAGCGTGGGCTGAAGCACTAAGCCAATGCCCGCCCCTTCCAGAATGAGCGCAACAATGAGTACTGCCAGGCTGGTGCTCCGATCGAAAAGTAGCGTGAGCCCATTCCCAAGAGTCCAAAGCGCAAATCCAGCGAGAACGCAATGCATGTAACTGCCGACTCGGTTCATGTACTGGCCAGATGCAATGGATGTCAGAGAAGTGGTGATGACAACTGGTAGAATTAAGGCACCAGATACTAAAGGGGAGTACCGTAGGACTGATTGGAAGTAAATTGGGAGGTAGAAGAAATTTCCAAAATACGCAAGCCCGATGAGGAAGGTTTGCAAATAGAGTGCCCAGGCATGAGGGGCGCGATAGAGGCGAAGTGGCATGATTGGGAGAGCCACAAACTTCCATTCGTAGAGGACAAACAGAATTGCCAACACAGCGCCGATTACAGTGCAGGCAATGAAAAATGGAGAGGCCCAGGCGTAGGTAACACCACCTCCGGACAAGGGTATCAATAAGAGGAGCGTCGATGCGATGTTTAGCACCATGCCACCATAATCGATTTTTCTGATCTTTTCGAGATAGCTGCCGGATCGATGCTTCAAAGGCAAGAAGAACAAGATGATTAAAGATGTGGGGATGGTCAAGATTGGTATAATCCAGAACACCCATCTCCATGTGGCTCCTTCGACTATAGCACCACCGAGGAACGGACCAGCGCCATTGCCCAGAGCAATAACTGCACCCAGCCAACCTGGAAATAGACTTAGTAGGTCACGATGGCTGCGAGTTGGCATAGAATCCTACCTTGATACTTGCCACGATTCTGTAAGGTGGTAATGTCACTAACGATGATCATAACCAAACTGTTGATGCCGCCACCGCCAATGCCCGCAATGGCACGGAGTATGAAAAGCTGTACAGCCGTTTTTGCGAAACCGCAGCCGAGATCTCCCAAAGCCATGAGCATGAGGCTGACGAGAAGTAGGTTTTTCCGACCAAATATATCTGAAAGCCGACCGTTGATGAGTTGGAAGGCTGTTGAGGCTATCAGAAAGGATGTACCAATCCACGAGGTTGCAGTTCCAGTATTCAGATCAACAGCGATCGCAGGTGTTGCGGTTGAAACACTAGTTTGGTCGATGAAGGAGACGAACAGGCACACCGACAACGCCGGAATCGCGATTCTAAGTTGAGTAGGGGTCATGGTATTCCGCTGACCTCCAATAGATGCCGTATCACTCCCATCGTCAGAGTCTTGTTTGGTCGTTGGTGCGAGTGGTGTGTTGCCATGGTTGGAGACAGGCGCTCCCGTAGAATATGGATCGTCTTGGTTGGCTCTGTTCTCGTCTGGCGCATCAAGAATTCGAGCGTCTTCGTTTTTGGTGGAGTATGTCGAGTTCATCTGGTTATTGGCAGCCTGCTCGCTCATCGTCATATATATGTTCGCTCTAGGCTTGTCGCGCGTTGGGTAAACATGTCAAGTTATGGAGGAAGTCTACATAATAGCTGACGTTGAGTCCAGACATGATGGCTAGCGTGCAGATTGACAGCAACGTAGGCATCGGAAGCCTCCCGAGCGGGGCGTCCCTTTTCCTTAACAAAGTATGCTCGGTACTACGTTTCATTCGGAAAAACGTCGGTAATCGAATCTGATACAGCCGAAGAAACTGCAGCTGGAAGGATCTGTTACATGCTTGGATTCCGTAAGTGTATGGTGGAGACGATTGTGATCGATGCGAGCGAGAGTGGGGTAATGATAGCGTGGCTTCGACCACGCTTTCGGCACATTCTGAGCCGATGTGTGCTAGACCCACATGGCAACGTTTGTCGTCATCGTGGATCCAACGCTCCAGAAGCACATCTTAACTTGATGGGGGTTACGCCGAGTTTTCGGCATCACGAGCGGATTTGTAACATGCCAGGAAGGAGTTTGGGCGTTGTCTGCCGAGAATAACCCCAGCGATTTGAAGGAATGTAAAGTTTTTTTCAAGAATGGGCCAGAAAATGTCTGGCTGGCCATGGTCCCAAGCGCACTTGTCTGATAACAGGAGAGGGATATAATGGGGCGATTCGCTCGCAGTAAAAGAGGGCGTTTGATCAATCTGTAGCTGTGCCATTGTCAGAAACCAAGATGTCGCGCCTCTTCCAACCGTTGACAGTAGGGTCCGCCAGGCTAGACCATCGTATAGCCATGGCGCCATTGACTCGCTATCGTATGGATGATGAGCACAAAGCAACATCGCTCAACAAAGGTAGGGCATACACCGCTGCCGCGCTTTACGAAGAAACATTATTGACAATATGTCATAGAGTACTATGAGCAAAGAGCATGTGTGCCAGGTACTCTCATAATCAGCGAAGCCGTCATCATCTCGAAAAATGCTATCAGTAGTCGTAACGCACCAGGCATCTGGTCGGAGGATCAGATTACTGCCTGGAAAGACATCACGAGCGCAATACACGCTAAGGGATGCACAATATATTGTCAGCTCTGGCACCAAGGTCGGACTGCCAATCCCGACGTTATCAAGGAAAACGGCTTAAGGATGGTTTCTTCAAGCGCCGTTCCAATCAGTCCGGAACATGAAACACCAGAGGAGATGACAGAAGAGATGATCTGGGGGACAATAGGGGAATACGCGACAGCAGCAAAGAATGCCATTGCTGCCGGTTTCGATGGCGTTGAGATACACGGTGCAAACGGCTATCTGCCAGATCAGTTCCTGCAATCGACATGTAACCAGCGAACAGACGAGTGGGGAGGGAGTATCGAGAAGCGATCGCGGTTCCTCTTAGAGATAACGAAGGCTGTAGCGGCCACAGTTGGTGCTGAGAAAACGGCAGTGCGTCTGAGCCCGTACAGCGACTTCAACGCTATGCTGATGGACGAGCCGGAGCCAACGTTCAGTCATGTGCTGGACGAGTTGAAACCTTTTGGTCTCGCATACCTCCATCTCATTGAAGCTCGCATTACGGGTAACGATGACTCTGAATGCGGGGGACAAAAGACTGTAAGCTGGATGATTGAGCAGTGGAACAACGCAACGCCTGTGGTGCTTGCAGGAGGATTCCTTCCAGACTCAGCGAAGCACGCCGTAGACGAGACGTACAAAGGATACGACGTGATTATTGCGTTTGGACGATACTTTGTGGCCAATCCAGACCTCGTGTTCCGGGTCAAGGAGAGCGTGCCACTGACAAAATACGACCGCAGTGTCTTTTACACGCCAAAGACACCCGTCGGCTACGTCGACTACCCACACAGTCAGCAGTATCTCCAGGCCATGACCAAGGTGTAGATAGTTAATATGTAATATATCGAAGTTGTAATCTTACGTTTCTATGAAAAAAAGCTGGAGGTGAGCATAAGGTCAAGGTGATGCTGACTGTGACAAGGATGATGGTGGCAGGAATGCAGTCTAGCTACCCCGCCAAAGTTAGTGCAGCCTCCCTGCATCAGCTCCCCCTCCCCCATCGGCCTGTTAATTGACAACGGCGTGTGTATGTACAGCTTCATACATACTCAACTGCAGCGCCATCATCTCAATTCACCGTCATATTCTAAAGCATCCAGTCACAGTCGCCATGTCGACCACCATAGAGGCTGAGACGCTCAAGCAGCACCTGGCCGACAACCCGCCTGCCATTGTGCCCTTGGCCATCAAGCCCCACTTTGAGGCATTGAGCGACAAGGAGAAGCTCTATGCCCACCATCTTTCCATGTAATATACGCCCCAGTATACGATTTCATTGCTTCATAACTAACCAACTGACGCCTACCACAGCGCCTGCTTCGCCGGATCGCGCGTCGTCCTTCGCCAAGTCTCGCCCGAGTCGGAGTACATCTACGACTTCATTGTCGCCCTGCACAAACACACAAAGGGAGACTATGCTGCTGTTGCCAAGGAAGCCGGCCTCTCGCAAGAGGACATCGATGCATACCTCAACTACGCAGCCCAGTTCCTCGGCAACATGGGCAACTACAGGTCCTTTGGTGACTCCAAGTTTGTGCCCCGACTTCCGCCCCGCCAGCTCAAGGCCCTCGCCACCGTCTCCAAAGACACGCTAGCCCTATACGAAAAGATCAAAGACTCGATATACGCAGGGGATGATGTCGGAAAGCTGCACCTGGGCTATCCGGGTGCAGGACACATCTCAGCATACTACCCTGACAGTCCCAACATCACAAACGAGGAGATATCCAAAGTCAGCGACTTCCTCGAGGGCAAGGGCCTTCTCCCAGAAAACACCAGAATCAGGAAGACGGACAATGCCTATCAGGTCCTTATTGCTTCGGCACTCGATAACCCCCCGGCAGAGCAGCGCGATTTGAAGGAAAGCGAATGGACAATGGACGATGGAACAAAGATCACGCTCGTTTTTGGAGACTACTCCAAGGAAATGGACACCATTGCCCATCACATTGAGGAGGCCAAGAAGTATGCGGCCAACGAGCACCAGATCGAGATGATGGAACAGTATTCCAAGAGCTTCCGTAGTGGCTCACTGCAGGCGTTCAAAAAGAGCCAGATGGCGTGGGTACAAGATAAAGGACCCCAGGTCGAATCGGACATTGGCTTCATAGAAACCTATCGCGACCCTCACGGCATCCGTGGTGAATGGGAGGGTTTCGTCGCCATGGTCAACAAGGAACGGACACGTGCATTTGGAAAGCTGGTAGAGAGTGCGCCACAGTACATCCCACTTCTGCCATGGGACAAGTCATTCGAGAAGGACAAGTTCTTGAGCCCGGATTTTACCTCGCTTGAGGTACTGACGTTTGCTGGCAGCGGGTAAGCGGTCGACTCATCCAAGATTGATACTGCATTTGCTGACACCAACAGTATTCCTGCCGGTATCAACATCCCCAACTATGATGACATTCGGCAAAACTTTGGCTTCAAGAACGTGTCATTGGGAAATATTCTCTCAGCGAAAGCACCAAACGAGCCCATTCCCTTTATCAAGGAGCGTGATCTAGAAACGTATCAAAAATACCGGGATCCTGCTTTCGAGGTCCAGGTCGGACTCCATGAACTGCTCGGCCATGGCTGTGGTAAACTGCTTCAGGAGACGGAGCCTGGTGTTTTCAACTTTGACAAGGAGAACCCGCCCATATCGCCTCTCAGTGGTCAGCCGATCAAAACTTGGTATAAGCCCGGCCAGACATGGGGCTCAACTTTTGGTTCCATGGCTGCGTCGTATGAAGAATGTCGCGCCGAGTGCGTCGCCATGGCGTTATCTTGCGAGTTCCCCATACTGCAGCTATTCGGATTCGGCGATGGCAAAGTGGACATGAACAGCGCGGCTGGTGATGTCCTGTACATAGCATATCTCCAGATGGCACGTGCTGGTATCGCTGCCCTGGAGTTCTGGGATCCTAAGAGTAGAAAGTGGGGACAGGCACACATGCAGGCCCGCTTCTCGATCCTGCGAACCTTCCTCAATGCAGGCGTTGAATTCTGCCAACTTGAATGGGAGAAGGAAGACCTTTCAGACCTCACGATTCGCCTTGAGCGCGATCGCATTCTCGACCTTGGTCGACCAGCCGTGGACGACTACCTTCAGAAGCTGCACATTTACAAGGCTACCGCAGACGTGGCTGCTGCGAAGCGTATGTACGATGAAATCACAAGCGTAGAGCCTTTCTACGAGAACATGGTTAGACCAGCTGTGTTGAGAAAGAAGACGCCACGCAAGGTATTTGTGCAAGCCAACACGGTCGAGAAAGACGGCAAGGTAGAACTTGTCGAGTATGAGGCAACCACCAAAGGCATGATCCAGAGTTATGCCGACAGGGAATATGTCTAAGTATGAGGGTAGCTAAGGAGGATTTTGTCCGAATCATAGCATGCTAAGCCTGCTCTTGTCACAAATATGAAGGGCTGCGCATATGAACAAATGAATGATACGAATGCACAAAAGAAATGCAGCCCAATTTTATACTGTGTTGGCCGTTTCTGGGAGCACAAACCTCAGATGTAATTCTTTTTGTGGCTGGTGGATCGAGACTAAAACCCAAGGCAGCCTGGATTCATCTCAACGGTGGATACACATTGACTGGCGGAACAGTGCCAAGAGACGCTTGTATCTGTTTAGAGCAGGTACCTGGAAAGCGGCACTTGGCAGCCTCTTGGCTCGAGAAAGTGTGGAGGCGGAGGGTACTAGCCTGGGGTCCCACATGGTAGTCACGCCCACCTCATGTACCCTAGTCTATGCAATTGCCGGATCCCGCAGTATTCTTCCACCGCTTAAGAACGACCTTGTTACGAAACCTCGTCAACTGACCATATCCCTTTCCAAGGCAAACAGAGGAGGGGAAGGAGATATACCGACAGCAACGTTTGTTTAACTAAACATCTGCGTCCATACGATAAGGATTGTCCTCAATAGAAGCCTAAACGATATGCGTACCAAAGCTTCTTTTTTTCGCTCACACCACTACAAATGCCGGCTCGGAGATGCAACCCTGAAGTGACCAAAGCCAAGAGAACTTGTGTAAATCTTGTTGGACATCCACAACCCCATAGCCATGTGTTTCACCTATCCATACTGCGTTAGTGTGCCGAACCTACTGTAGGGTGCTCTTATCGCTGCAGATTGTTGATTTCTCCGTCACGTTCATGGAAAAACTTGTACTGATTCGTGAAGCATTTTAGTTTCTACGCATATTTGAGATTGCAAACGAGATGGCTTCGGAACAATTCCCGACAGGCGCTCCACCGAGGCATTGTTGGACTTGCATGGAAATGAATAAAGAGCCTGTTAGTTCTGATGATGTCCTTTTGTTTTACACAAGCAACCAGCTCTACTCTCCTCTTCTCTTGTAATATTCAAAGAAGCCTCTTTCCGAAGGCTCAGTTTCATCATGAAGTTGTCCATTTTTGCTCTTGCGACTGCCTACACCGCCAATGCGGCAGTCGTTGGCGAAAGGCAGGCATACGGCGTGAAGGGCTCTCCTGAAGGTTTTGGCAAAGGCACCACAGGAGGTGGCAACGCAGCATGCCAGATCCCTTCTTCCGTCGCCCAGTTGAAGACGTGGCTCACCGACAGCACCGCCCGTTGCATTGTTCTGGACCGCGAATTTAACTTCAAGGGCACCGAGGGCACTACCACTGCTACTGGTTGCCGTCCCGCATCCAACAAATGTCCAGGCAATGGAGGCCAGGATGCCATCAACCAAGCTAACTGGTGTACCAATGGCAATGCTGGTGCTGGAGCAACGAGTATCCAAGTCAGATACGACAATGCTGGAATCAATGCTATCAACCTAGGCTCCAACAAGTCCATCATCGGTGTCGGCAACAGAGGTGTGATTCGCGGCAAGGGTCTCCGCATTGCAAATGGAGCAAAGAACATCATCATCCAAAACATTCACATTACCGAGCTCAACCCCCAATACATCTGGGGTGGCGATGCCATCACCCTCGATGGCGCTGATCTAGTGTGGGTCGGTAAGTATCTCACCCCTTCACCTCCATCTCCGTCTCCTTGCCCATATCTAACTCCTCCTCACCAGACCACTGCAAAATCTCCCTCATCGGCCGCCAAATGTTCGTAGCTGGCTACGGCGCCTCCAACCGCGTCACAGTCTCCAACACGGAGTTTGATGGCTCAACCTCGTGGTCCGCGACCTGCAACAACCGCCACTACTGGACCATGCTGCTCATCGGGTCCAATGACCTTATTACCCTCAAGGGCAACTACATCCACCACACATCCGGCCGCAGCCCGAAAGTTGGTGGTAACACACTACTCCACGCTGTTAACAACTACTTCTACAGCAACACCGGCCATGCTTTTGACAACGAGAAGGGCGGCAAGATTGTCGCCGAGGGCAACGTGTTCCAGAATGTTGCGACTCCCCTATTGGCGAACACGGGCCAGTTCTTTGCGTCGCCGTCGACGAGCGCGAATGCGGCTTGCAGTCAGTACCTGGGTCATGCGTGCCAGCTTAACTCGTTCGGAAGCAGTGGCTCGCTGAGTGGAAGTGACACATCGTTTTTCTCCAACTTTGGTGGTAAGAACGTTGCGGGTGCTTCGGCGGCGAGTGCGAATGTGGCGAACACGGCTGGTGTTGGAAAGATTTAGATGAGTGGACTCTTGATGAAGAATGAGGTGAGATGAGGGGGTTGGTTGTTCGAGGCTTGATTTATCTTCTCTTGTATCTACTTTACTCCGTGATTGTGCTTTGAATTACAGCTTGCTTAACAAGCTTCTCAGCACCATCACTACCCGTATATATGCAGACATTCACCATCACTCACTCCACCCCAAACACCTCCTTAAAAACCTCAAGATTCCTCCTCCCCGCCACGCCCGCCGCATAAATCGCAAACCCCACAACCTCAAACCACCCCTCAAACTCCTCTCTCCCAAGCACCTCCTTCATCTCCCTCGCCACAGCCCTCGGCGGACACCCATACGCGCCACACCCCATGGCACCAAGCACCAACCTCGTGACCCCCTGCTGCGCCGCCATCCTCAACACCAGCACAATCTTCTCCCTCAAATCGCGCAATTCAGCTTCATCCGCAAACTCAGCGCCATCCGCCGTCACCCGCGGAAACCGCGGCGCCGCAACCGTCAGGACTACAACGCTGAAGCGCTCCTCCTCTTTCAACTCCGCCAGGTCTGCATCTAGCGTATCGCGATATACGACTACGCCCGGTGACACGATGCCCGCGCAGGATCCCGCGCCGGTGTTGGGCCAGGGATACCATTCAGGACGTAGTGTGGCATATAGCGTTGATGAATAGCACAGTGCTTCTTCCTGTGTACGAGATAGCGTGTAGCGCCAGCCTCCCCCCGGTTGCTGGTCTGAAGCTAAGTTCAAGACACCGAGTTTCGGTGCTGTGGAGGTAGTTGGGGGAGGGGGAGTTGTTTGGAAGAGCCGGGCTAGTGCGAAGGCGTCGCTGTTGTGAATTTGTATGGGTGCCAGAGTGTGGTGCGGGTAGGAAGGAGAGGATTTCAAGAGCGGAGCGAGTTGAGAGGGGATGAAGGTGCTGGTGAGGGTGCCGGTGGGGAGGGAGGAGGCGAGGGTGGCGGAGCGCGAGATCGTTTCTTCGCAGATTTTGCGGCGGGAGGCGAGGTCTAGCATTTTGGGGAAATGGGGGGGAGTGGGGGGGGTTAGGGTTGTGGGGGATGGGGAAGGTCACGTTGGGTGTAGGTAGATAACTTTGGAGGTTGCCTATTTTTTGCCAAGACGACGCTTTGTGGAGTTGGGTTGTTGTGGTTACGTGTTAAGTTTAACTGCTGAACACTGGTTTCTGGGAGATGTGTCTAGATGGCAGCGAGTTTGATGTGCAGGCGCACGGTGATGTTGATGGTAGTGATGGTGGTTCGAGATTGGTGTATAAGTGGGGCGCGCATGTTCGTCAGGACGTATCGAGCCACCCTGCTTAAAGAGACGCCACAGCTTCTGCTTTGCAAAACGACACTTTCTATAGATCTCAGGAGCATATATCCTATGAATAGAAACTTACCACCTTGAAATCTCTGACAGCCTAGAATCCTCTAAAAACATGCTATGCTTACCTTGCAATACGAGAGCGTACTGTGACAGCCACCCGATCGCCTGCCTTCGATTAGTCTTATTAAGTGCACAGAAAGCTTATGCTCTTTGCTCAAATGCCAACAGTTTATATCGTATAACATAGATAACTTGTCACGAGAATGTCGTTTTGTAGAAAAGATAGAAACGACCCGTGCCACCCCTCCCTTTGTGAGAAGGCGCAGCCTTCAGTATCATCCAAGGCGCTGCCTGTGTGGCGGTGCCTTCCCATTGTAGCTTAGCGTGAATAGTCGGCAGGCAGCATCTCCCTAAGAGCTCCACGATCAATCTTACAATACAATTTTTATGCCCTTTTAACGATGCAATCTTCCTGACGCTATCTATTCTGGAGGCAAGGTCAGGATAGGGTGGGTCGGCCATCTTCCTACTTGCGTGTATAAGATGTTCATGCATGCCACTTAGGCAGCACATACGTGGTAAATCGAACACGAAGAAGCAGGCCGTACAAAATGAGCGAACTAGGCTGAAACCTGTCTACGGTGCTGGAAAGTCACCGTTCGCAATTGGATCGGACTTTGACGCTTTTATCCGATAGGATATGCTGCGCAACACTACTGACGCCATCAAATCAACATGACAGCCTTCACTTTTACGCCGCAGACCAACCGCCGTGTTGCCTCTCCAAAAATCACAATAAACCATGAAACAGATAAGGTTATCGGGTACATCTCAAAAACCATCTTCAGAAAAGCGACAGCGATATGTAGCCGCACAGGCTGCGGAATATCCGGACAACGAAGGCACTCCCCAACAACGTCTAGAATCATCACATCGAAAACAGGCTACCCTATGCTCCAGGTGCTCATGTATTGATGTTGAAAGTCTTTTTATTGATTTAAAGGGCAAGTCAGGACGGAAGGAATTGATGGATCTTGGAAAACTTGGGCCAGAGACCGAGTTGTCGACGTGTTCATTATGTCGCCTCTTCTATGCGGTGAGGATACAGAACGACGACAACCTTGAAGAACATGACGACTATGTTTTATACTCAACGGATCCTCCATTGCCGTGGCTCCCCGGTGCTGGATCTGTGCTAGCTGTGGTCAGGGAAGCGAGTAAATGCACGCAAGGAATGCCTTGGTTCAGCCTGATGCAAAAAGGAAGGCTCAGTGGATTTATCGCATCTTCAACAGTACCAGGGTCGAATTCTCACATAGCTTCACTACGTGCTCGGCCTATTGATGCAAGATCAATCGACTTCGACGTTGTTCGAGGCTGGATAAGATTGTGCATCAAAAAGCACGCGAAGCAGTGCGTCCAAGCTACCTCATCAACTTCGGGCCTAAGAGACTTGAAGTTGATTGATTGCGAACGGCGACAAATCATACACGCATTACCATCAACTAAGTATTCTGCGCTCAGCTATGTATGGGGTACGAACGGGTTCGGCAATAATGATCGATCTATCCATAACAAACTTCCCACAACCTTGCCACAGACTATCGAAGATGCTTTGAAAGTCACCAAAGAGCTGGGTCTTCGATATATTTGGATCGACAGGTACTGTATCAACCAAGATGACGATGCTGAGAAACAAGTCCAAATCCAGCAGATGGATCTCATATATCAGAATGCTTTTGTAACTATAGTTGCTGCAGCCGGTACCGGCCCATATCTTGGCTTACCTGGAGTTGGCACATCGAGAAATGTGCAAAAAACAGCTTGGATCAAAGGAACGTGTCTTGTATCAACTCTTCCGGATCCAAAGAATGTCATCAGCATCTCCAAATGGAATCAGCGCGCATGAACTTACCAAGAGAGCTTTTTCTCAACTCGACGTCTGATTTTCACGATGCAGCAAGTCTATTACGAGTGTCGGGGTGCTATTGCATATGAAACAGTCGATAATTTTGAAGAGCACACCTACTGTCATATGTTCAACGCAGGCATCTTCGTTGCAGATTTTCCCTGGAGCATTTTTCGTCATTTGAGCGAATACAGTAGAAGAGAACTATCTTTTGAAGCTGATGCTATACGCGCTTTTGAAGGGATATTCAACCACTTCAAGAAAACGCAATTCCCCGTACATCATCTTCTGGGCATTCCGATCATGCCAGCAGTAATTGGAAGCCCACACATGGAACCAGTACCAGTAGGATATAGTAGGAGTAGGGCCTTCGCTGTTGCGCTTTCCTGGACAAGCACTGCACCGGGAACTAGGCGCACCCAATTTCCTACATGGAGCTGGGCGGGATGGACTGCTGGAATCTTGTACGACAATACATTCTGTCGAACAGTGCTTAAACTCGAAAATGAAAGTCGATTGAAGGTTTTCGTCGAGAATCATGATGGGTCACTTTCAGATATGGATGATCACAATGACACATCACTGGAGCAGGAGCTAAGTAATTCGTCTGGCAAATTTGTTCACATCGAAGCTTGGACAATACCTATGACAATCCAATATATGCCTGAAGGGGCAGGTGACTGGATTGAGAGATTTCGATCCAAACCGAATTGGTTGCCCAATATCTCTGAGTATTTCGCTGTATTTCAAGACGATGGAAAGACTCTCCGAATCCCTTTGTATTCACTGTACCAGACCTACGAGAAGAGCAATGATACACAGCAGAACTTCGCGCCAGATCTCGACCGGGGCAGTTTATTAGGTATAATCATAGGCAGATGCGAAAATATTTCCGATTTCGGGCATTATGAACACATCTTTTTCTTAGTTGTACATGATAAAGGGCAGCATTCCGAACGCGTTGGGTGCATGGTATTGGCCCCTTTTCTCCTGAATTCGGTTCCTTACTTTGACAATATAAGCTCTGATGAAGCCTTATGGAAGGTTTGTTTACGACTAAAGGAACGGAGAACAATCCGTCTTGGTTGACATCATCATAATAGGTGGTATTTAGTAGCGTTGGAAGGTAGATATTCAAGTAGTAGACCTCAACGCAAAGGCGTCTGCACGCTCCGGGTAGTCGTTTAGGCCTTAAAAATGTTGAATTCTAGAACACATTCAATGAGCTGAGATTTGAGGTCTTACATAGATGATCTGGTAAACTTAAGGGTTTGCAGTTATTATATGAGTACCTTAAGCGTCTCCTTACCGAGGATGTCTCGCTACGCAGGGACGGACTCTGCACAGCAAGGATCTCGGAACACGGGAGCTCAACCCGGATACGAAGACTTACCGAAAGTACCATCGTGAACAGTCATCGACCAAGAACCTGAAGCTAGTACCTCGATGCTCTACCAATGGCGTAAATGCATCCAGTGCCGTCATGCTGTTCGGAGAATATCGATGCAGGTTTGCCGACCCAAAGGCCTGGATTCTTATATCCGCGACCCTCCGTCTCCTGATGATCCTCGCCTAGAAGACCAATACACGCAACGGATGTATCAGTGCGCGCATGTTCGTCGGGATCATTGGCATTACCATCCGCGGAGAGGCGGATGCATTCCCCGCTACTGATGAGCGAGCCATTGCGTGTTACGTCAATGGAGTTGTTCGTGTGACCGAAGATCAGCGATTTCTCGTATGTCTAATCACGATGTTGCGATCACACTCCATTTGTCTATCGTCTTAGGAAATAGAGGTCCATTGTGATATACCTATAGAAACCAGGTTGAGCCCCACTCATGCAGTGTGATATTGTGTCGGGATGAATATCGGAAAAGGGTCCAGTATGGGGTTGAACGATAGGCTACTGCTGAGAGCATACATGTACTGAAGTGGTTAGGTAGGACTCTGGTACCTTGCATGGCTTCCCCGTGCATAGAAATCTCGCATTGGAAGCGAGAAAGCGGGCAGTATGCTTTGTGGAGCTGGAACCATGGGGGCAGGGGAAAGAGCACTCGTATACAGATGTGGCGTCGACCCCAACAATTTTATACGAGAGAGTTCGGTAGTCACTCTCGTTTGTTTCAGCACCGCGGAGATGTGACTCCGTGGCTCTACCAAACATCTAGAAACTTTGGCTGGTTTCTTGGTGTGAAGTATTTTGGTATAACTATCATACTGTTCATCTTATATCATGTACGTGCGATACGGACTGGAGCAAAGCATGCAGAATATTATTCAGCAACTCAATGATAAAGTAAAATAGCGGTGCAAATAATCCTGTTGAGTTTTCGCATATTGCTTTTGGCAAGTGGCGTCACTAGTATTCTCATAGCGTGTAATGAACGACGCGACGGCGCAATGACGATCACGACGAACCTGTTATTAGTCCCCGCGGAGAGAAATGCCGCGACCCAATATCTACGCATGAGTTCTAGCTGGTGCCCAATGACCGATCTTTCTGCTCTGCGTATTGTTAACTGTGAGGCGTCTTAGCTGAACAACTTGTGGCAACCCCAGACCCTGACTCAAGCGCAATCGGATGATTGCTCACGGATCAGCAGCTAGTCGTGTTAGCGATCGGTTTTGACAGCCGTCCGCTACCCGCTCCCCGCTGGCACGGTGCAGCATGACCAACACGATTTGGAGTAGCCTTTAGGTCGTGTGGAGTAGTTTGATAGTGCCAACCTTCAGACGTGTATACGAGGCCTGTGACTTCGTGACATGACAGCATGCATAATGGCGCCCTGCAACACAAGCATTGCAAGCGAAAGAAGATTGGGCAAACCTAATTTTTCTTTTCTTGCGCGATCGTCTTACAGGCACTCAGATACGCAGCATCCCCCATCTACATGGAAGGAGATGCGCATATGCTGCTGTTCTAGGCCAACAAGCCGTCGATCTAAGCATTGCCAGGATTTAATCCCTGGTACCGAACAAAGAATTCATGTACGAGTAAGTAGTTCACCAGCACCTTGTCTTATCCGATACATGTAAAGGCCCAGCCAGAAAAAGCAAACGGCTATCGGAAAGTGCCCTGAAAGGACGGAAGAGTCGTATCAGTATAGGAGAAGGCTCAGCTCTGGTACATATGTGTCAGGGCACAACACCATGATGTGCACCAAAAACATGGGATGAACCAGTGTCCAATTAGCCAACTGCATGGCGCAGGGGCCAGGCAGAACGGGGGGGATCGCCTGCGGATAGTGTCCCGTCCCGTCGCGTGGGAGACCAAAGGAGGCCCGCGCAAACCTTATGCCAGGTAATAGCTCAGTCGCCACCGGAAACACGACTGCAGTATATCTTTTAAAAGAGAGTTTTCCCT
>JAODYD010000015.1:231507-247955 GCA_026262445.1 Bipolaris bicolor | reverse complement strand
GTGCTGGGTCCGTTCTACTATCTGGCATTATTCCACCGCCAACAACCACTCGACACCATGGGTCTTCCGCTTCCCCAGCAACTGAGAATACCATGCGCCTTCCTAGGTGCGCTGGGTATCGTCACTTTTGCGCTCCGCTGCTTCGTTCGTTTGCGTATCGTTAAAGCCTGGGGCCCTGATGATACGTTCATCACTCTTGGGTTTGTATGTTAACCCAGCTTGAGATCCCTTGCCACTTCATCATGATACTTACAATCTGCTAGATTATGCATATGTGGTATACCGGGACTTTGTTAACAGGCATCCACTATGGAACTGGTCAAAGGACCTCGGAGATATCTGTAACGGACTCAGTACATGCTATGCGTGTACGTTTACAATCGCCCTGAAAAAAAGTATTGTCTGACTCTCCATCTAGTGTTGGTGGCTATGCTTCCTAGCATACGCATGTTCAATCACACTGGCCAAGATATCTGCTGGTTTCTTCTTCCTTAGGGCTACAGGCAGCAAGCCAGTCTTCCGTATCACGACCTACGTTATCACGATACTCGCCGCAGTAGTCGGCTTCGGCTTCTTCTTCCTCAGTGTTTTCCAGTGCCTGCCGGTCAGCTTTTTCTGGACCCGCTTGCAGGGAGATACTAATGGCAAATGCCTGGACATCGAAATCATGATAATAGCCACATACTTTTACGGAGCTGTCACTGCAGGAACAGACATAGCTTGGGGCATCTTGGTCGGAGCGCTCATCTGGAAACTGCAGATTGACCGCCGCACAAAGGTTTTGACAGCACCATTCCTTGGCCTAGCATGCATGTAAGTCAAAAAAGATCCTCTGCGGAAACCCGGTAGATTGATAAGAAAACAGTGCAAGTTACGCTGCCCTTGTGCGAATGCCCTACGTTGCCAACTTTAGAAAACCAGACTTCCTCTGTAAGCACGCCCCCAAAAAATACACACTCTATCCAATCCTAACCACTTCCACCCCCTACAGACGCAACTGTCGAAATCTCCATGTGGTCCACAATCGAAGTCGGCGTCTCCATCTGCGCCGCCAACCTCGCCACCATCCGACCCCTAATCCACCACTTTACCCACAAAGGCGAGTCCTGGGAATCGCGCCAGAACAGGCCGGGACACGCCGAATTAGCAACCATACCAGATGATCAGGAACTTGCTGCGCTGAAGGTACCACCAAAGACTGCAGAAAGCTCGATTTCATCCACCGATCCGAGCAGCAATGGCGAGAGTGGAATTGCGAGGAGCGTGTCGAATTGGAGTAGGTGGACAAGGAAAGATAGTGCGGCGAATGTGGATGTTCATGTCCCGTAACGCCTGTATCTCAGTTCATGGAGAAAGCGTAGTTAAATCATTTCCAAACTTTGTATAATAAAGTATTTCATGTGGCCCTTCCAGAGAGAAAGTTGTTTCGCCCCTTTACTGCTCCGCGGCCTTATGTGAATCTCCACGATTCCCTTGCTATTTGTGTTCGCATGATGGCATTCAGCTGACCGATGCAAGCGCCCTTGTCGAATCCCCATATAGTTTATTTTCCAGATCATGATAGACACGCGTCTTAGCTTTGGGTGCCCGCTTCCGCGCTAGCTCCAGCGTTACAGTGAGCATTTGGTCTGTAGGAGTAATAGCGTCGACGATTTCATCTCCAAGGGCCTCTCGGGCCGTCCAGCGGTGGGCCTGGGGTAGTAACGTTTTGTGGGTAATGTCGGATCGCGGGTTAGCGCGGAGTAAGATTCAAATGCCTTTAAAGTGCATGCCGAGATTTATCGGCTTCTTGCAATTGAGTCCAGTTATATTAGGGTCTGGTGCTAAGTATTCCGCGGGGATGCTGTTATCTCATTATGAAGCTTTCCAAAGAAAGCCTGAGGGCACTGGAGGTATGGAGAAAAACTGATCCATCAAGGACTCGGTCCACTTCTTGAAAGCAATCAAGGAGAAAAATACAGCTAGGCTTACATGAGTAATCATATCATTATTTTCTTAAGATGGTGAGCTGGTATTAAAATCTATACTTCTTCTTCCCCAGCCTGATCTTCTCAAACTCCCTCCGCGGAATCCCTAACGCCTGTTTCTTCAAACCCCCCTATCAACTCTGCCACCAAACTCCGATCAACCTGCCGCTTCATCGCTAACACAAGAAGCCTTTTTGTCTTAAGCAAACTTAAACTCACCACATTCGGATCCAAAATATCATTAACATGAGGAATAGCTCGCTCCCTTGGTTTCTCACCCTCACCCTCCCCGCAATCCTCAAGGATCTTATTGACAAATCCACAAGCTAGTAGTTCCCCTGCCAAAATCTTCCGACTCGTAAGAAGCTCATCCGTCGCCTTACTTACCCACCCTCATACGCCTCACAAACCCCACTGAAGCACCGCCTGCAGCGATGAGCCCGAGGCTCGTAAAGGGGGTGAAATGGTAAGCGTGCGGTGGGCAAAAGATTGAACCAAAAAACGAGACAAGTGCCGCCGCGATACCTACAACAGGGCCATTCAGAGCCGTCAACAGGATCTTCGAATGTGTATAAAATACTCTGGTAGAGTTGAGGGTGGAAGATGCCGCTTCCCTGAGGAAATCCCGTCAGATTTCTGTGCTGGGTTGAGATGTCTACCTCACTGGGCGATTGAGTTAGCAGAGATTTGGGGATGAAGAGATTGTATATAATTACGCACGGAAGAATCTTCCTGTTCCTGTGATGAAAATGGTAATCGAGACTTCATCGTGTGTATCTATTTCTCTAGGCTCTGGGTCAAGAGGTAGAACCCGTCCTTTGACAGAGCTCCGAGTTTTTCGAGGGCGGTCGATGGTGAGAATGGCGGTTCTACCTGAGTGTTCTAATATGATCTATCATTCTGGTGCTTCAGATGGACCAGACATCGTGGTCTGTAAATCGTCAGTCTTTCAATCATTTCTTATTCTATTTTTTATGTGAGTTGTATGGAAGGAGCTGCCATTCCAGATCAAATACTCCTGCGAATCAAAGACACATGCTATTAATAGCGCCAAACCTGTTCTTCTGGACAGACAATCAATCCTGAGATTTGACTGTTCGGGATTTTTTCTTTACCGGTAACAAATGTAGTCACAACTTTGGCCGGGCAGACCCCTACACATACACTGGCATCACCATCCCACCAACCATCATCCCCAAAGTACTGTGGTCACAGAGTCTTTTTCGAAAATTCTCTAATATGGACATCTCAAATCTCCAGCCGCCTCATTATTGCCATTCATATTAGATTCGTTTTCCCAGCAATTCCCTCCCTGCGATAGAATTGTTCTCTGTGAAATAGTAATAATATTTTTTTCAACATTTTCTAAGACAAGTTTGTTTACTCTTCCAATGTCAAGACAAAAATTATACATCTTACAAACGTTTCCCCCTTGGAAAAATGGTATACAAAACATTCAAAACGTACATCATAACAACCATACCAGCACTAAGAGTACTGCTGACCAGCAATAGGCTGAGAAACCTCAAGACTCGAGAGCCCGCAATGCGGCGTAGGAAAATACTGCTGATCCCCCTGCAACATGAAAGCACCCCACTTGAGTTCCTTCTCCCAGGGCGCAACTTCATACGGCCTTGCATAACAAGATGCAGCGATGGCAGCGCTGCAAGATCCCACCAGGGGAGCAGGACTCAGTTTCTTCCTACCCAAGATAAACATGCCAATGGCTAAAACGATAGCGACGACCATCGAAAGCAAGATACCCAGTGGCGAAAACGATAGAGAAATAAAGTCCTCTCCACAGCTATCACTATAGGTATTACCATTAGGTAAAAGGAACTCCGGGTCCCAATGCTGGCAGCCCCCAAGCGCATTGTGTACGCCGTGCATATTGTACAACTCCACCGAGACCACGAACAAGCTTTGCGACGCCAGCCAGTGCAGTAGCGTAGAAAAACCCAGAAGTGGTAAGGCATAACGATACGGAAGCTGCAGGAAATACGTGCTGCGCTGGTGTCCGCGGCGAGTCGTCGAAACGCGGAGTGGCTTGTACCGAGTAAAGAACGCGGACCACTCGTCTCCAAGCAGCATCGACGTGATGGCCGCGTTGTACGAGAAGTAGATGAGGGATATGATCACCTGCGGAGAGTTTGCTACAAAGACGTTTGAGAAGACGCCGAGGAGGCCGGACGAGGCAGTGCCGTTCTGCACGATGGTGCGTGGATCGACGTTGCCGAGGCCGATACCGAGGATGCTGCTGAGGCTGTTGTCGCCGTTGATTGAGATGTAGGCGTAGGCAAAGAGGAAGATCAGGATGCAGATGCCCATGAATAGGCTGTGGTGCGGAGTTAGCGGGGCGAAGTGTGTTAATGAGGATAAGTAGATGCTTACGCGATACGAACGGTCCATCGCTTTCCCCTCTTGACTGCTGAAGACCATCTGCCAGAGTTCATTGTAAATGTCCTCGGTTGCTGCTTTGTTGGCCACTTTTTTCTCGCGGTACGGATATCTTGCTGGGACACGAGGCACATGTTGCGCGCTATCGTGTCCGGCTCGCGAAGAAACGATGCTACTGCATCTCCAACCGTTAACATGGGGTCGTTGCGAAGAGCGAAGAGACCGACTAAAATGGTCAATATCTTCACCACATTGAACGCAATGACTATCGCCATGAGATGAACACTGAAACTCATCTTGCATGTTGGGCCCGTCGGCTCGCTGAGGCAACTTCGCACTGGGTGGCCAGCAAACGGTGCCCACGTGGATGGATTCTCCTGGAGCCGAGGCAAGAAGCGAGGGGCTTGCTGTTCGAAGCAATAGCCAGCTTCACCTTGAAATTGTCTGTAGATCCATGACGTGCCTGTGTCAGTCGAGCAGGTACCGGTGCGTTCGATGTAGTTGAATGCGCCGTAAATCTCGTCGGCTCCCATGACGCCTTCGTCAACGACAAGGAAGACGTTGCCTCTTTCCGATTGAAAATTGACGCTGTAAGCATCGATGCATTGGCGGAGCGTGAGGTTCTGAAGCCGTCCTGATTTGAACGCCTCTAAGTACAGTTGGCCGTTTACATACGGGTTGCTGGTATAACCACCCGTATAAGTACTGTTCATTGTGCCATTGAAAGTCCCGTTTTCTATCGCGGCCTTTGCCTCAGGGCCAAATTCAATGACGCCGTATGTCTGGGCTGAGGTCGACATGAAGACTACCGAGTTGTAGCTATTTAGCGTCAGTGCTTGTTGCCGAGTTCGATCATCAATACTGCATACCAGAGATGCAAGGGGAACGAAGACAGCCCCAGAATCCACCAGCACATCTTCTTGCGCGTTCCAAAACTAGACGACATTATATTTCTCATGCTAGGTATACCGACGTCGAGCCAGTTCCCTTTGTGATGTGCGTCTTCGACTTCAGACCGGGTGGGAGCTGAAAGACATTGCATGCAATAATTACTCGCACCTAGAATCGCGGTGCTCAAAATGTTGATGAGCAAATGTACACCAATGTTAACTTTCTTGGTGTAATCGCAGGTTGCTTCGTAGAGTATGCCAACACCGTTTGTGGCGCCTTTTGTACGCAGTGCCCAAACTAGGAAGCCGGTGTTGATACAGAGGACTGCAAGTCCCAGTAGTATAAACATATACAAGCTCTTTCGCCATTTCTGTGTTTCTTTTCGCTCTGGATTCGTCCCATTGACGTAGTTTCCATCATGTGTCAGGAAAGGCTGCAGTTGCGCCTCTGGTCGCTTCGACATATGCGCTTCGTACATGGTAGCATCATAGAAGAAGCTTGAGGTGGGATGGAACGCAGTATAAAAATGTGGGGGGGGCAGAATTCTATGCGCCATGGCAAGATATATGCAATGCCACGATGCATGGAGGCTTGAAGCTTTTCCAACCTCGCGCCGTGGCGTGCGGCTGATGGTCAGGGGTGCTCATGATGGCAACGAGTAATTGGGGGCCAGCCAACGCCACAAGGGCACCGCTCGCTTCTAATTGGCCGCTCTCTATTGGGAAGATACAGCTAATGCAGGCTGGAACAATACACGCTTCAGTCGTTAATTGCTAATAGACCAAAGCGACGACCTTTTCACAGCCGCACTGAACTACATGACACGTGCCTACACCGCCTTTGGTGAGTATGTGCCGCCCGTACCTTGCAGTTATAAATGCACGTGAGGGTCTAGAAGAAAATAATTGCAACGATTTGCAGCCAAGCCGCGGAAAAGCTTGATATCAAAAGACAAAAGCTTCGTTTTGCTAGTTGGAAAGCGACGTTATAGGACTACATAACAAGATAGGTCATGCACACATATCATGCTTGAATCATTATCAATTCAAATTTATATTACAAACCTAAAAGCAGCTGATTGTTTAGTAATTTTCAACCTCCGCTAGCTTAATCAAACACATCTGTCGCAAACCTCTCATTGCGCAGCCCCTCGAACCACTCCTTAGCCTTTGCATCATCCACCTCTCTGTTTTCCTTCTTTCCAATTGTCTCCTTTGCAATCTTGATCAAAGTCTCCTGCACTCCATCACCAACACCACGAGATCCGCACACGAATACCTTGGCACCAGCATTGAAGAGTTCGACAACATCTGCGCGATCGTGGTAGATACGGTCTTGGACGTACTTGCAGCCATGAGTCTCTTCAGGCTGTCGCGAGTAGGCGAGGCGAAGAGAGACTGCGCCCATGGCTTCCCAGCGCTTGAGCAAGTCGCTGTATATGAGGTCAATGGAGGGTGAGCGACAACCGTAAAACAGAATTGCAGGAGCTAGCTTGCGGCCTGCTGCTGCTTGAGCGGCACGCTCCTGGATGAAACCCCGGAAGGGCGCCAGACCCGTTCCAGCCGCGATCATGATAACGGGAACATGCTGTGAGTCTTTGGGGAGATGGAAAGCTTGATTTGACGAGCGTACATTGACATGGAGCTTGTCCCCTGGCACGAGGTTGGCGAGGTAGTTCGTTGCTACACCCACATACCGTCCGTGTCCGCTAAGGGCTGGCTGGTCGACCACTGAGTAAGTCAACGTGACGTGGTTCGGGTTCCACAGAGGCGAAGACGAAATGGAGTATTGTCGAACACGCATAGGTGGTAGCATCTTGAGGAAGATACCGAGGGGTAGCTTCGTGGATGGGAACCGCTCCAGGAGATCTAGCACCGAAACTCGCTTCGCGGTGATCTCTGAGCTAAAGGCTTCATCTGCAAGACGAGTGAGCTCTTTCTTCTCGGCATCATCTCGGGTGCTTTCGATGAGGGCTTGGACATTTCGTTTGCTGGCGGGTTGCGCAAGTTCAACATATGCCCCGAAAACGTCGGTAGCGCTAATAGGGGTATCGGTTGGGAGGATAGTAGGACCAGCGGAATTGATTGTCAGCATTGAGTCCCAAGTGAGACCAAAGTATCTCATCGCGCGATGGATGTTCTCCTTGGGGTTGAGAGGTAAGACAGCTAGGTAATCGCCTGCAGAGTACGTCATATCAGACGGCAGGCTGATCTCAATGTGCCTTTTCTCTGTGGCATCAGAGCTGGAAAGAACCTCAATCTCTTCAACACGAGCCTCACGAACGTCTTGGCGGAGTGTAGACGATCTTGGGGCGGTGACCTCGACATCGAGTGTTGTCTCCAAGGAGCTTTCGGCATCAGCCTCTGTGGAACCATACTTTTCGCGCAAGGCAGGCCACAAAACTTGATCCTCCCATGTCTCGAAATCTGTGAAGATGTCGCCGGCTGCGACGTCAGTGCTACCCATTGGCACCAGTCTGGTAGCGCCTCGCTCCTCCAAGGTAGCATCAAGGTATTTTGGAACCTTGTGGAAAGTCTTTGCCCAGTCGCGGTGGCCGCATCCGAAAACCGCATATGAGACATTCTCAAGTTCTTTTTCCTTGAGTGTGCCCACCCAGTTGACGAAATGCGCGGCATTATCAGCAGGTGCTCCCTCGTAAGATGGTGTCACAATAACGACAGGCTTGTCGATAGGGAGATTGTCGCGAGCAGTGTCCAATGTGTTTACCACATCTACCCTAAAGCCATGATTTGCAGCATCGCTAGCCAGTCGATTTGCAAGTGCTTCGCAAGTACCAGTGTTGGATCCATAATAGATAGACATGGGCTTGCCGTTGGTAGTCGCGGCTTTTTTGACAGGTCCACCATTGGCTGGAGCTGATTCATTGACGCTTGACGAAGTCAGAGATCGTTCAAGCGAGGTGGGAGATATGCCGTTGCGGAGATGTGCGTGCATATAAAAGTCTTTTGGCTTGATGGTAAGCGTTTGTTTGATCTGGAGTTGATACGACGAGTCGTCCATTGTGAAGTTGAAATTCTGCAAAAGGATAGCAAGCACCAAAAGAGCTTCTTGCCAAGCAAATGGCCTGCCGATGCAAGCGCGCATGCCGTTACCGAAAGGCTTCCAGCAGTCGGGAAACTCCTTGTTGCGTCGTTCGAACTCTTCATCAAGCATTCGCTCTGGACGGAACTCCTCTGCATCTTCGCCATAGACAGCAGGATCACGATGTAACTAACGCAAGAGGAGTTAGTCGTTTTGCTACGATCGCGAATTGGCAAAACTTTCTTACCATTGGGAGCAGTGTGACAATGGGAACACCGGCTTTGATGGCATATTTGCCTCCAATAGTCGTGTCCTCCTTGGCAGTAATTCCGAAAGAAGGAGCGGTTGGTTGTAGGCGTAGACTTTCTCGAAGCACCGCATTGAGGTATGGGATCTTTGACAAATGCTCAACTGTGATTGGACCTTTACCAATGACCTCGTCCACCTCTTGCTGGGCCTTTTCATAGGCTTGGGGGTTCTTCAGCAGGAAATAGAATGTGAAAGAAAGCAAGCCCGATGTAGTTTCGTGACCAGCAATCAAAAAAGTGATCATGTTATCAATGACGTTATCATCCTGTTGATGTTAGTCAAAGTTTCTGAGAAAGGCCAGGAATGGTTTACATACAGTCATTTTCTCGCCAGTCTTTGGGTCCACACCACTGAGCATACCGTTGAGCAGATCTTTCTTGTCAGTGGGGTTTTCTCTCCTTGTCTCAATGACTTCCAGACTAGTCTTGCGCAACAATTCTATATCTCTCCAGTATTTCTGGGTCTCTGCGCCATAGAACATTTGAGATATGGGGTCCCTTCTCGCCCGGTCGCCACTGGTTCTCAGAAAGTCGGCCATGGCATCGATGAAAGGATGCATGCGTTCAGAGTAATATGAGTTGAAGCGATAGTCCATGGCACACAGAGCAATGGTATCCAGTGTCAATCGTGTGAAGTCGTCAGTGACATTTATAACATGTTCAGGCCCATGTCTCGCCCACTTCATTACCAACTGAGAGGCAATGTCGTGCATCTCGTCGAACATGTTGCGAATAGCGAGTGGACCAAGCTGGGGCATTAGTATGCGATGTGCAATACCCCAGTTCTTCTCTTGTGGTCCATATGCTGTGAAGAGTCCATCGTGGACACCATTGCGGACCTGATCTAGAGAAGCTGCAATGATTTTTGAGAAACGTTCTTCGTCGCAAATTTCGTGCATATGGCGCTGATCGGCAACAACGATACGCTCGCCGCCCAGCCAAAACTTCCATACGGGGCCTAGAATGATCAGTAGCTTTCTCGTAAAGTGGATGCAGTGTTACATGGAGTATGGGACCATAACAAGTCCAAGGTTTCCTGGATTTTCCGCTTTTCCCACAATTTCCATTGGGCGTGCATTGGAAGGCTCTGGTAAGGTCTCTAGGATGTCACTTACCATATTTCAAGGTCAAGTTGCACATTGACTGTACGGGGCAGTTTGCGTCGATATCTGCAATATTGCCAACAATGGGCAGGCCGGGAGGGCCTGGGATTGGCTCAAGCTCCATTTCAGCGACACAAAAACGGCAATGTAGTGAAAAGGTAAAGAACAAAGAATGAAACGAAGGGTATGAATGGTCGTGGTAGTGGTATGGTTACAAGTATACCGGATATGCTGTGAACAGTGTGCTCTTATATAGGACGGATGAAGATGAGAAGAAAAACCCCAATTGCAGCACGTCGTTTACCAGATGACGCACTAGGACGTGGCTAGGTTCTCTATGCGTTCCAAGTGGTACCCTCTCCTATGTTGGGACCTATTGATGCTTGGGAAAGATGCCTCGGTCGTCAAGGAGAACGTCGAGCACGGTGATTCGTCGTTGCTGACTAGGGCGGTCCTCCGACTGTGCGCTAAGGTGGGGCACAACCTGCAAGAAATGGCTCGGCCGTGATGGAGTCAATGCGAAAAGTGGTATGAAGTCGGAATTAACTGACTGTCGGTGTCAAATTGTCACTGTTGATAGCGAGACGGTGTGTTTTGGGAAGTCAATGTCTTAGAGAGAATGGAACAAGGTCAACGTCGTGGCGGAGAAAAAAGAGGGACGTGTCGATCCTGACGCCATGCCAGCGCAATTCTCGTGAAGACATTGGCCCATGTCAATGCTGGTTGCCATGCACATGCACATGCCTTATTAGAGTAACTCTGGCTACTGCAGCGACGTTTAGGGTCGGAGGTTCCGTTGGCACCGATGTGCCGAGGCTGAGATGAAGGATTCGTCTGCGTGTGCTTGTGCGTGCTGTCGGAGTCGCGCCGGAGATCTTGGCAGTCGGAGGCATCAAACTTTGGATACTTCCGCCGTTTGGTTTCATCTTGACACGCTCATCGGCCATGGTACTTTCTATGTAGTAGTATGCTGTTGAGTGGGTAGTGGGCGGGTAGTGTCTTCCGGGCCCGTAACTCCGACCAATGGCCCCATGCGACATGTGACAGTGAAAGGACCATACTGGTTCGGGCTAGATCTCCCGGACGCCCTCCGCAGCTTCCTTCCCCGCATGCTGTACTTGCCCTTCTCCAACTCCCCCAATGGCTGTCCCATTGCCACCAGCGTCCAACCTCCATGCCATTCTCCTCGTCACCAAGTCGCGCTCGCTAGGGCCTCGCCTCGTCTTCCACTATCCCCCACTGTCACCATCGGCAGCCGCTCTTGCAGCCGCCAAAGACCCAGCCTGGTTCCGTCACGACGCGTCGACAGTAAGCGGCGAGTCGCGCAGCTCAGATAGCGACTGGGACAGCAGTACCGACTCGGATGACGATAATGATGTCGAGATAGGGAGTCGTACGAGCGGCGGCCGAGGATCCGGAAGAACCTTGACCGGCCGAGTGAGCGACAGATCCAAGCTTGGCGCTGGCGTATGGGGCAAGCAGGAGACCATTGACGAGGAGGATGCCGAGGAAGATGATGACAACAGCAGTAGAGAACGCAGGGGAAGAGGAGGCGACCATGATTGGGACACCGTTTTGGGCTTCAAGACAGACGCGCTCGAGAAGATGCTGAGTCCTAGCAAGGACTACAACAAGCGGCGCTTCGAACTGGGCGTTGAGAGCATCGTCTTCGTAGGCGCGCCCATGTTTGTAAGAGAGGATGGGCTGTGGAAAAAGCTTAAACGGAAAAAGAAGAAGCGATCAGACAAGGAGAAGCTGGAAGACATTCATCTGGCAAAGAATCTGCCCACTGCGGCTACCGACGATGACGACGATGACGGCGCCGATTCTCCCGAACCACCCCCAAAGCCTGCTCCTGAGCCATTTAGATACCCAGAGGGCTTCGAGCCTGGTTACGGGCACGACTCCATGTCGAGTGGACCATCAGCAGCCCCATCGGAAGCTGGCTCCGACACTCGAAGCAACTCGACTACGCACGACAATAACCCTGACATGACCATGTTCAATGTTGTCTTCGTTCTGAATCCACCCGTCCTAGAGTATCAACAGCGCGTCAAAGAAATGTATGACAATGTCACGCGCAAATATGCAAAGGCGCTCAAGTACGAAGAGGCACGCTTCCAGTATGTGTGGAAAGAGTCGAAGCGCATCATCGACATCAAACAGCGAGCAAAGGAAACCAACGAGTCTCTTACAGAAACATGGCGCAAGATTGTCAACACGTCGCCCCTTGCCAAGTCCATTGCAATCATGTTTGATGCAATATCGCATGACAAGATTGCGCACATCCACTTTGATGCTACCTTTAACACGTCGTTTCAGATACCTCAAGCAGACTCTACGCCATATCTGCCTAACGCCATGGAACCGCAAATGCCAGGCCTCTGGCTAACAACGTCAAATGTTGTCCTCGAGGATGATGAGGCGCCTATGACACAACATGCTGCCTTGTTGCTTCTTGAAGATGCAGAGGTATTGATCAAAGACCTCGGTGGAGATGCATCAGGCAACGCCGCTGCTATAGCCTTTTACATTCGTAATATCATTCCCACCAAGTCACTTTTGAAAATCTCCAAAAGACACAACATTTCAGCCCACGACATGGAGTACATAGCGAGTCACCTCGTCTATTGGCGGCGGGCGCGCCTCATCGCACCCCTGTCGCCGCGCGATACATACATTGTCAGTCCAAACGCCGACATGACGGTTCTCCCCGCTGCCATTGCTGCCTATTCACAACGCTTTCCTACCTTGCCTACTTTGTCAAAGATATTGAGTATGCTTTCTGGTACACCCCGGCCGTACAGAAGCTTCATACCAACAGCTGAGCACCGTGACGCCTATATGGAAATTCTAGCTTGGCTGATGCGAGGTGGCTGGGTGACACAGTTACGTACCTTTGCCTGGGTGCGTGTGACACCCGAGATCAAAGCTCAAGTCGCCACGGAAATGGACCGCGAGGAGCGGATCAAAAAAGCGGAAGAAGCGCGCAAAGAATTGCTTGGGGAAAATGAGTCAAATGCGGATAGTTTGCTTTCTAACAAGCGTAATAGCTTATTGTCTTTGAGCTCCGCGAGGACATCGTCACCGTTACGGCGCACTAGAAGGGATGGAGAGGACGACATGGAAGCGAGCACAATTCTGAGCCCACGACTTTCATCCACAGCAATGACACGCAGCTCTTCCGCGCGTACAGGTTCGGACGCCGGAAGCACGACTAGCCAACGAACAACAATTGCGCTCAACCCAGCTCAACGAGCCGAATCACCATCACACATTGGTCTTCGAGACGTCAGGCCGCATCGACCCTCGCCACTGCACTTGAAGCCTACTTCTCCCTCTCCATCTCGCAATTCCATCGTCTCCCCGACCTCTCCTCTAGAGAAACCGCCACCTATGGATCCCTCGTCCTTTACCCATACCACTATTCTCTCGCCTCAAAAGGCATCTTCGCTCGAGGCCCGATGGCTGGACAAGATTGCGCAGACTTTTGAAGAAACTGGGGTTGAGTCTACAAATCCAAGCCCTCCAAAGAACACCGAAGGTGGATTTGGTGGCATAACGGGAAAAGAGCTAAGAGAAAGCTGGCCAATGCTATTGAGGCATCTGGATGGTAAGCATGCGATTGAGGATGTGTCGGCTAGAGAAGGAATTAAACGAAAAAGGGTAGCGGCACTATTTAATGCTGTCAAAGAGAGAGGATGGTTGGTTATCACACGGCATTGGTAATATGGGGTTATTCTTGATCAAAGCGATACCCGTTTCCTTACGCCATTATGTTGTATCTAATCATCAAATGGGTGTTGGATAACATAGCCCATTGTAAGCATGTGCGATATTGTATACTTTGGAAATTGTGCCACATGAACCATATCATCACGAATATAAAATCCCAGGTTCAACCTTTTAGGAATTAGTAATTTGAACATTTCAGAGGCTGGTTTAGAGTATTGACCTTTCATGCGGCCCGAATGCGCAATGCACGTCATCCCGAGGTTGCAAGTGTCGCAGCGCACAGGCCAGCGACCAGTCAATTGCGCTAAGTTTATCCAAAGCTCACTCCACCACAAAGTACACATCTATCTGCGCCGTTCCTGCGTCTCTGTAGTGTACCGAATACATTTGACATATAGCTGGTCAATTCTGCTAAACAATCACGTCGCTACTATGAGCAATCTCGGTGGAGCGGGTTTGGGGCAAAAAGTCCAGAAGCCGAACCCGTACGTACACCCCAATGCACTCGTCGCACATTGCAGCGGCAAAGAATCCAGCAGGAGATTGCGCTATCGTATCGTTTTCCCATACAGTTCTTTGACTAATCAAAAATATGTAGACCCGAACGTGGCTCATTTCCTCTTGATCACGACGGTACGTTTTGCCATGACTTGTCTCTTATCTTTCGGGCTCGCTTCCTCTATCCTGTCTATTATCTGCGTATCCGACTTCAGCCGCTGACAATCTGCTTAGGAGAATGCAAAAGCATCATGATGTCATACCTAAAATGCATCAAATCCCACCGGGGAAGCAACGATTCCGAATGCCGCAACCTTTCCAAGTCATACCTTTCTTGTCGCATGGACCGGTACGTAGACTGCCCAACCGGCTCTACAGCTATAATCTTGTACTATATTAGGCACTTCATAAAAAGGACCTGGCTCACATCTGTTGTGGTAACAGGAACCTCATGGCACCTGATTCTTTCAAAAATCTGGGATTTGGCGACGATAACGACAGCCCTCAAACATTGCAGTCCCAAGATCAAAGCAACACTCCGAAAGCGTAAACAGGATCGTCGAATCAATAAACTCAAGGGTTCATGCAGCCTGGCCAGCAATCCCATAGCATGTGAATAGCCGAGCCGCCATACGAACCCCAGTGCTATCCCTCGCTACTCTCTTCGACTTGGCAAACCGTATTCGCCACCAGTTGACACCCGCCATGCGCATCATGCAACTGCTCAGCAGCCGTGACAGGTTACATTGACAAGACGACATGCATGCCAGGGCGCCGGGCATGAGACACCACATGGGCCGAAAATGGGGGCATGGGAACTGAACTGAAATGGCTAACGACGGATGTGGAACCAGGGTTGCATGCAACAGAGGTAGCAGGGAAGGACACTACTTACACTCACAGATAGTAGCCAGCTTGGTTTGGTGCACCTAGATGCTTGCAAACCCTCAAAGGATGGGCTGTGACCAAGTGCGCCACGACAGGTGGAGAAACAGCGCGCAGTCCAAAGGCCATATGACTGCTTTTTCCTTGAGGCACCCTCTTTTTTCCTTTTGTGTGAGTGGGGGGTGTAGCAGTGGGAGGGGGAAGGGGGGATGTGGAAAGGCGGGGCTTCAATCCTACATACAATCACACCTCTCTTTCCCTTCTTTTACTACCTCAAAAAACATTATTACCGAATCTAACCTCCATTACTATCACCCACAGTATTAGTCTGACAGTCACCAAGAAAAATAGTCCACACACCCGCATATATACACACATGCTCCCGCATCGCATGCAACACCCACAACTTAATTATCACAACCCATCTCCAGTTGGCCAAAAAAGCCACACAACGCTTGCCGTCACAACCGAGACATGTCTCTCTCTCCCTTTGTCACCCCGCGCAACGATCCTAGATCTAGGACCCTGTTTCTGTCGATCGCCCTTGACTGTGCGACTGTTGTACAGAGAAAATGCCGAACACAAAGAACGACGCTGACACAAGAGAGTTTCCAAGCAAGTGATCGGCATAACACCCCCATCCGCCTTTTGCTGTTCTACTGCTACTACTACAGCGATTGTCAGATGCCGATTTTTTCGTGTTGCGTTACACATCCTGCATCCCCTTTTGGCGAGTTTGATGGCGCGACGGCGACGGCGACGGCGACGGGGGAGGGGGGGTTGGATGCGTAATGCTTATGCTGTGGAGGGTGTGGGTTGTGTGAGAGGGTGGTAGTAGAATAGCGGGAGAATGAGAGTGAGAGTGAGAGTTTTGGTATAGCTATTACGCCGTTTCTTGTATGTATGAGAGGTGGTTGTTATGTCAGCTCTTCTTATTGTAGGTAGGGAGTGTTGCCAACTTATTGTTTATAGCATAATGTCAACGAGCGAGGATGAATTCTAGCGTACTCTTCACATTCACATTCCAAGCATACCACCATACTTTCAGAATCTACGTAGATCCAGCCCCGTAAATTTACACCCAGCTTAACCAGCCTACCTCACTTTCTCTATCCCTCCCACAACACCAACACCTCCATCTCCCCCTACTCTCGCATACACGGCTACCTGCATAACCCCCTCTATCGTAACACCGCACCCGTTCTTTTCCTTGCGTCACCTAGTTTCGTGCTTCCAAGCCGCTTCCGCCTGATTGGCTGCGGGTTTGCAGACCGAGTGTTTTGCGATGGGGGAACCCAACACACACCCCTTGGGATCGATCGGCGCGGGCTGTTCGTACAGAGGGGTGGCTAAATACTGATTTTTCTGGGCAAGAGGAGAGGGAAGGTGGTGCTGTGAGTGCGGGGAGTGTGCAGAGGCAACATGGTTGAGAGGAAGGAGGGGATGGCGAGACATGAGCTCTGCCACAATTGCAGCCTGCACGTAGAGCAAAAGTGCTAGGTATAGAATATTCGCCACTCGGTCTCACACACTTGGGTCCTCCATAACCCGCTCCTCGCGCGGGACTTCCACGCCGTCCTCCCTGCCTCCCTCTACATCCTCCAACGCAAAAAAAAACGGGG
>JAODYD010000015.1:193797-231497 GCA_026262445.1 Bipolaris bicolor | reverse complement strand
CAAAGGGCAAAGCATCCCCGTATTCCACCCGAGACAACAACAACAAAGAAAAATCAAGGTACCTAGTCCTCCATGCACTGCGCATGTCAATGCCGTAGGCATCCAATAAAAAAAAAAGAGGGCCAAATCCAAGGTAGAAAAAAAAACAAAGGCTCCATCTAAGCGGCGTACAGAGTCCCGAAGCCCCCATTTCCTCTGTCTCACTTTTCGAATCTTCATAACTTCAAGCCCTTGCATTCTTTCTCATCTTCTTTTTTTTTTCCAAAACAGAATAGCAAGGACCAATGATCAAAAGTGTGCCGTTTTTTGAAATCTGACGCGATTACCCACCATGGGCGATTTTTTTTTGAAAGGAATCCGCGTTCTCGCCAAAGGGACCATCCTGAACGTAGAGTATCAGCCTTTTCGGAATTTTTGAGACATGGGTTGCCTGAAACTTGGTTCCCCGGGTGTTTATCGTGGTGAACCTTTTTTAGATGGCAGGGGGACTTTATCGAGGCGTCGTGTTGGTTGCCCTTTATGACGCTTAGCTGGAGGACACACTTACCAAGACCAACAAGGGCGTGGCTGCCTGCAGCGCTAGAGAGCCTCATACTAGGCGACAACAACACAAAGCACATGTCAAAGAAGTTTTGTTATGTCATGAAATTGAAACTAAAACTAAAACAACCGGTGCCTAACGGAAACAAAACGCAAGTTAACAAACATTCCCAAACAGCCCATAATAATGACGCAGAACCTCGTCTTCCCCAGTAACATCAGCGTCAGATACCACAAACGCCATAAATCGAACACGCCGATCCATGCTAATGATGTAACCTCACTGTCCAAAACCATATATTAAAAAAATCAGAGTGGTGATATGCAAACCTGAGCCGACAAAACAAACAGTACATGCCATAGATATCCGAAGAAACATCAGTTAGAGAGATAACAAACAAAGGGCCATAGATCTGCCAAAAAAAAAACATAGCCATAACCTTGAAACAGACATATGAGATTGCCATGTAATGGGTGATGATGGGTGTGTAGAGCCCGGCGTTGACATCGTAAAGACATGAGGACTCGGTAGTAGCCTAGATTCGTAAGGAAGCTCCAAGGACGCCGGATTGATGATGTGCCATGAGTGGATAGAGATATTACGCAACGAGATGGGAAGTGCTGTGATGCAAGCGGAAAGCTTTGTCCGTCCTTGTCCAGCAGAGACGGTACACATGGAGCCGTCACATGGAAATGATCTTCCACCGTGCGGATAGAGTCTGACTGTGGTGACTCCAGGGTATGCATACAGCAGGATGCAGGAACGGATGCGGGGTATCGCGGGGTATCATAATGAAGGAATCGGCGAAAAGACAGACAGGCCAACAGTAGGAAAAGATTTCTCAAAGGGCCTCGCTTCAGCCCATGTCCATACCGTACTCGTCTTCCTCCTTCAGGCTAGTCCAGTACTGTGGCTGGTTTGATCCGGAGCCGCTGCCAGTGCTTTGCATCCCTGGGCTAAGGCTCTGTGGTGAGACGCCGTTGAGGGGTTCACCAGCCAGGTTGGTGTGCTTGGGTACTCGCAGGCCGGAGCCGGGGCCGCGCGAGTATCTGAAAGTACCGGCGCCGTTCTTCTCGAGCGCATCAAGGATTTCCGTCTTCATGCGCTTCTCGTCCTCGGACTGTTCGACAGCCCACTCTTCGCCAGTTGCTTGCTGGAGTCGTGCAGCCAGCTCATCGCATTCCTGAATCTTCTTGGACAGCATCCACATGAGATCACGTGTCCAGCTAACAGCACCATTGAGAATGTCACCCTTGTTAGGACCCTTATCCTTTTCTTCGATTGGGAGACCTTGTGTAATGTTACCGGCTGCTCGCCTTCCACTTCCACCAGCTAGAAGTGAAGTGGCTTGTGGTGGTGACATACCGCTAGTGGCCATGGTAGGTGAGAGTGGGCCATTGTTGTTGATGTGCTTGCGGATCTTCTCATCCTCGAGACGGTGCTGAGGTACAAGACGAGACAAGTCGTGGATGCGCTCGTTGATATTGTCCCTGCGACGACGCTCCACCAAGTTGTGGGACTCACGGCGTCGGCGCTTCTTAGCGTCGGCGTTCTGACCAATATCAACCTTGGCGGGGAGTGAGTTGTGCTTGCCCGAATGCAAGACGTCAGTGATCTGCTGATGGTGCAGACCGCCAGTGTGGGGTGATGCCGTAGGCGAGTCGATCCAGGAGTGTGCACTTCCTGGTGTGCCCTCCCACTGGCCAGACATGCTCTTGTGGTGTCGGTGCATGTTGGTCATGATGGGCTGGGTGTTGGTGAAGTTGCCCGAGTCGGGTGTACCAAGGTGGAGGCCAGCCATAGCAGGCGTCTTGGGCGACATGGGGGCCCGGTTGTCGGAGGTGGTCCTGCTCATTGTGATACGCTGGCGCATCGAGCCAGTTGGCATACTGCCGGAAAAGCTCCTCATCTGCGATCCTGATTGGTACTGGTTGAAGTCAAAATTGCCGGGGTGTACAAAAGGACTGTGAATGGGTAGGTCGTCTGGGGTGTTGGAATAGACCTGGTTCACGCTGGCATTGTTGGCGTGGCTGTGGTAGTAGTCCTGCTGCTGACCCATCTGGTCCTGAGAAAAGTTGTTGAAGCCAGGCTGCTGCTCAAAGGTGCCAAGTGACTCGGCAAGCTCGTCGTCGGCAATACCAGCACCACCCTGCATGTAGCTGTTAGTGCCAAAGTGGTTGCCCATCATGTTTCCGTTCATGTTGAGCTCGGAAGGGTTGATGCCACTGGCGTTCTCGTGTCCGGAGAACTGGGCGTTTGTGTATTGTTGGTTCATGTCCAGGCCATTGTGGCCCATGAACCGACTGTTGAAAGACATGTCGTCGACTTCTTCTTTGATATATGGTTGAGGTGATCCTGTACCATTCATGTTGAAGATATCAGCGTCTAGCACGTCGTCAGAGGGGGACTCGAAGCCAAGGTCCAGCCTCGCAATCGGCTTCTGGGGAGAGTAGGAAGAGGGAGGAGTGAAGAGAGCGTCCGCTTCAGGGACAGTTAGTATTGTTCCGTAGTACATGATGGAAATGACGGAACGGAAGAAAACATGTACTGAGCGAGGAGAATCCGCCGACGAGTAGAGAGATAATATAGAAGAGCGAGAGGTGCGGATCAAGTGGAACAGAAGGGTGCTCTCATGACAGTGTAGGATAAAACAGACGTTACCAAAAGGCGTACTTACTAGGCTTTGGCATTACTGTGGGTTGCAGTATCCCAGAAATGTGGATGTGTGTGGCCGAGGGCGGTTGCTTGTGCCGAACGTTGAGATCTGAAACGATCTATCGTCGGCTCAAGCCAGTGACCAAGGGAAGCACGAGACGGCCTGTGTCCCTATATGGGAATTGACAGACGCTTGCTATGTGGTGAGCACAAAGAGGGCGCGAGCAAGCTAAGGGAGTCGTTGGAGCGATGCCTGATACTCGCTAGCAAGCCTCTGGTCTTGCTGGGAGGGAGAAGCTAGTGTTTGTCTGTGGGAAGGGCATTAGCACCATGTCTGGCATGGGCGAGTCATCTGTCACGGAAGGTACTCACTTCGCTTGTCCGGGCAACGGATACCACGGGTTGGATGTTCCGGAGATGGTTATGGGCGGGCGTGGGGGAAAGCAAGGATGCGGCCTATCTTCGGAGCCAGGTTGCGGGCTGCGACGGGTGATTGTGGCTGTGGGCCCAATTTGGATACTGAGAAAGACATGTCAGCGCACAGTCCAGCAGGGCAAGTGTTGGGTGGTTGAAGGGCCAGGTGCATGCGTGTGGCACACAGATGGGTAACCCGCGAGGCAGGCAACGGAGGACGACAGCCGTGCTGCACGCCGGCACTGTGGGGACCGTGGTACGGGAGGACCAAAGCAGCGAAACAGTGTCACTGCTTCGGGGGTGGTGTTGGGGCTTTTTTGTTTACAGCCCAGGCAGCCGAGACTGGCCCAGGCTGAAGCGCAGCACGGGGAGGGTGGTGGTGGTGGTGAAGTGGTGGTAGTGGTGGTAGTGGTGGTGATGTTTGTTCAAGGAAAGAGCACCGAGCAGCGTTGACTCACCTTGGATACCAGCAATGCTCAATGGAGATGGCAGCTGGAAGACTCGGCTTCTCTGTTTTGAAGAGAGGTCGAGTGGACAAGTTGGAATAAAAGCCGGCTATCTGCTGGGTGTGCAGGAGGGAGCAAACTTGGCGGGTGGAGAGTGAGGTTGAAGGTAGTGGTGGTGGTGGTGGTGATGGTGGTAGTAGTAGTGGCGGTGATGATTGCCGAGGGGAGCCTGTTTGTTGTCGACGGGGGGGTGAGAGCGCGAGGAGAGGCTTGGATGGCCGTCGAGGGGGAGAGTGTGTGGTGGGAGTGGAGGAGAGGTTGTGTGCGTGGTGGGATGCGCAGCGAGGGCTTTGGTGCAACGCGGTGGAGGGGTGTGGGTAAAATAGCAGGAGTGGGCTCTGGAGTAGGCGGTCCGGGGGGGTTAGTGGTGGGGAGGGCGGTGGCAGGATGTTCCCAGCAGCAAGCGGTGGATGAAGCGTGCTAGGCGCGGTGCAGGCTGTGGGCGATGGCAGCGGCCCAGTGTGCAACAGCGATGCAATGGCTGCCGCGGCTCTGAGAAGAGGAGAGACGGGGCAGCTCAAGCGAGGGAGCGAGGGAGCGAGGGCGCGGTGTGGGAGCAAGGCCCTAGGCCGGAAGGCGGTCAGAGAGGGTGGTCTTGTTAGTCGGGGCACGCCAAGCAGCTATGGCCGGCCGGCGAATCAGTCCGTGGCAGCGAACTACTAGCCGATGTCGTGTGGCAGCGGTCGAGGACAAGCGGGCGTCCAGTGGGCGTGCTTGCAGCAAAGAGGCAGATGCAGAGCAATGGCGACAGCCGCTGCAGTGGTTTGCGCAACCCGGCGCCGAGCGGGTGACGTAGGGCGTAGGCGACGTTGTGAGAGGTGCGAGCAGAGGGGGGAAAGCCGGGCCGGAGGGGTACGATGCTGCGCTGTATGTATGTATGTATGTGTGTTGTGTTGTGTTGTGTTGCGAGAGGGGCGGATCGGATGGCTGTTGGTGTCTAGTGTAGCGTGTGTTGTGTGTACATATATATATACGTGTACTATATATATGTCTTCGTATGTATGTAATGTAATGTAAGATGCGGATGATTACTACTACAACTACTATGTAGCATGCATCAGGTATTGCAGCGAGGTCGAGACAGACAACAATTATTGGGCCAGCAACGGACGCGGCACGGCGGCATAATATACTCCTGCTCAGCAACGAGCAACGCGCCTCTGTGCTCGCCGTGCCTCTGCCTGTCGCGCGTCGCATCAGGACGAGGCAGTCTGCAAGCCGCAAGCCCACCGTCCAACCCTGGCAATGCGGACACCATCCGGCTTGCAAGTGGCCTCGTCTGGTCACTTGCAAGCCGTCGTGTCTCAGCTACCCGGTCCTGCCAGCCCTGGTAGACGACGCGCGATGTGACTCACTAGCAGGCCCGCAAAGGACGTCATCTACCTGTTGCCCGACTTTCCAAGGCAGCCCTGCGCCCGAGGGTGTGTGTATGGGTGTGGGTGTGGGTGTGTGTGCAAACGGCCATGTGTGTGTGTGTGGGCGGGCGGGCGTGCGTGGTGTGGGTATGGGTGTGGGTGGGCATGTGTAAGGACGGCGCTAACCCGACTCGGCCGCGTGGTTCACCCAGCATTGCGAGTCGCAGCGGGAGGCGATCGCGCGCTAGTCGCTGCAATGGCCCAGCACGTCCAAGAGCGTGCAAAGCATGGCAGGCCGGCCCTCGCACACTCTCTCACCAGCTCGCAACAGCACGCCGCGCTACGCCTGTCCTGGCCGGCGAGCAGACTACATTCCCATCTCCCATCACCGATCTGCTCTGCTCCAGTAGCCCTAACCACCGCCTGCCCCTTCCCAGCCAATCACCCCGGCCACAGCCACACCTCCGCCCCCCGGCCACACTCGATGCCCTCCACCTCACCCTCGTCCTCGCCCTCGCCGCCTCGTCACAAGCCTCGTCCACCCTTCACCGTGTCTGAGACGCCTGTCTGACTCCTGCCATTGGGTCTCTGTCGCCTACTCCCAGGCCGCCTCCTACTGCACTGTACTGTACTCTACTCTACACCGCACGGACATCATCTGCACGAAATCCTCCGGTCCGTGGGCAGTTGCTCCTACTCGAGCATCCCACGACCGCACGCATACTTACTTGCAACCCCGACTCCATCGCCCGCCGCGCCAAGCACCAAGCACCTCGCACCCAGCTCTGCCAAAAGTCCCGCCCTCTGTGGCTACGGCACTTGCCTAGCATCCCTACCATCTTCCTACCCAAGGCCCCATCCTCTCTGGGTGTCGCCTGCTGCGGCTTCTCCCAAAGCTTCGCTGGTACCCAAGATCCAGAGTCGCGTCCCCCGCGCCCACGCCTATTTCTGCTAGTCTCCATATACGCTCGCGACCGCCGCGCCCCAGCAGCAGGTTTCTTCTGCTCAACCACACGGCGCTAGCATCTCGTGCTCCTCCGCCCTCCACCGCTACAACCCTCTTCCACAATGGCATCCGCTTCCTTCCGAGAGTCCATGAACTCGCTTGGCTGGTCCAGGCGCGAGTCGCAGGCCCCCGTGAGCACCGCGCCGCCCTCGCTGCTCGACAGAATACAGAGCCTGAATCCCTTTGGCGAGGGAGGCTACGTGCGACTGCCTACCACCGAAACAAACCCCGGCGCCCCTCTGCCCGCCCCGACGAGAAGAGAGGAGGAAGAGGGCTGGTTTGCCCGTAAGTTGCTCCTTCCTTCCTTGTTTCCTTCTATCCTTCCTTCGTTCCTTCCTTCCTTTTCCTCGTCTGCTCTGCCAAAGTGGCAAAGCACGTCCACCTTCCTTACGCGTCGTTTCGCGCTTCGTAATCCCCCTGCTCTACTTCGATTGCGCGATGTCCCTCGATCTTATATATTTCCCTTGCAAGCACCGATACCACCGACTGGCCCATGGCTCGTGGTGTCATCAGCCGACGATGCTTCCGGGCTAGTTTCACATGCACAGCCTTGCTTCTTTGTCTCCGCATCCACATTTTTTTTCCCGGCACATGGCAATGTTGAAATGAGCATCTGCCCAGTAGTGGGATTCCCAGTTTTTCCCTCTGTCGACCTGTCATCTGCTCCTGCTTCCTGCACCCGGCAAAGTCGCCGCGCAGCCAACCGTCAATGTGACAGAAGGGAGTTCCTGCGTCACCCATCTCGCATGCACGACGCTTGCACTCTTTACGCTGTCTGTCTTTGAACAACGTCCCTCAGTGCTGACCAATACCCGTAGTAAGTCGGTGGGACCGGTTGCTCGTTTTTGGCGGCCTGCTCCTGGCTGCCTTGGCCATGTTTGCTACATGCATTGGCCTCATGTTTACGCCTGTCTTTTTGGTTAGGCCGCGCAAGTTTGCCATCTTGTGAGTTATCTGCCTCCCCTCACAGCCCCTCCTTGTAGCCGCCCGGCTCCATGTCTTCCGCGCTACCTTCCTTTGCCCTGGCAAAAGTGATCCCAGACGGAGAGATAGGCAGTGGCACATGGTCTATCTGTTCGTCGGCACGGCTATGCGAACTCATGCAACTCGTTCAACTGCTACACGTCCCCGCTCACGTCCTGCGCACGGCAGCTTTGACGAATCGAATCCATGTGCCACTTGACCTCTCTAGCCACTGTAACATCGGCACTGGACCCCTCTGCAGCGATCATGCGGGTCCAAGGTTCGGCGCGCTGCAGGGTACAGACAACCTTCATCGAGTCAAGACTATATGCCAAGCCTCATGCACGTCACCTGAAGAACGCTAGTGCTAACCACCATGGTCTCATTCTAGATGGTCTATGGGCAGCCTTCTCTTTCTAGCTGCATGGGGTGTCCTGATGGGCCCGATGCAATATGGTAAGCAAGCCTTATTTGCACCAACATCACCTCAAATCCACACCCTTCCATCTCATCATTACGCTTCCACACACCCACTCGCACACTGACTGCATTCACCCTTTACTAACCCCACCTCTTAGTCCACCACCTTATCTCGGGCCCCAGACTTCCGTTCACCGCCGCGTATTTTGGCAGCATCGTCCTCACGCTGTATTTCTCCCTAGGTGTAAGTCCATTTCCTAGCGTATTAATCCCTGCAACATGTCAACCCTGGTGCTTTCTGCCCCGAATCCCTGTCCGCGTGCCCCTCCTACTCCACGCCAATCCTTATCGATTGCGCTCCACGCTGCTCGCCCTCGCTGACAATGTTCGCGTGACTAGCTGCATAGCACCCCTCTCACCTTCATTGCGGCTGTCGCCCAGCTAGTTTCGCTGCTTTGGTACATTGTATCCTACTTCCCCATGGGCTCCTCGGGCCTACGTTTTGCTGCGCGTTTTGGAGGAAACCGCGTCGCCGCCTGGATGAGTGACTAGGCTCTGCTCTTGAAACCTTGCCGGCGCCACGCTCGATATTGTGGCTATGCCCCCTTGTGCGAATACGGGCGTGTCGTCGCAATGCGACGCGTGTCGGACAATACATGAGGACGTCTGGCAGGGCTGTATATTGCCCTTGTACGCGAAAGAGTCGACTTGCCAGGATCTCTCAGTGTCATGTTCCAATCCCATCACGCTACATAGTCACATATACGCCTCTCTCCACGCCTCTTATTGCTGCATCCTGATTGATCGGCTGGCGTGGTGCTAGCGGCACACTGAACGAGGCGGCAATCAGACTAGCACCTAGCGCGCCGTGTCTGCATTGCACTGGTGTATTTGGAAGCTTCAAGTGCTATCGCCTACGGCCATTCTGAATCAAGCTGAGAAGCAGAGGGTCGAATACAGGTTGTTCCACCAAACCAACATATCTGATACATTTCTCCGAAGCATGAGTGAGCTTGTCTCATCCACGCCCGACCAAGCCTTTCTAAATTAACCTATCTGGTTGATCACTTGCCCAAATGTTCCCCCCTCGTGGCTGTCCGGACTCGTTCTTGGCCGTGCCGATCTGTAGATTACCTTTGCTTACCCAAAGATTTGTTTTTTCTCCTTTTGAGTGGAAAAGTCTCACGGAATAGCCGACTCACGACATCTATGGCATGCACGACGGGTGAGAGGTTGCGACCGATCAGCGCAGGGTCAGCGCCGTCTAAGGCAGGGTGATGGCCGATCAAGGCAGGGTCCCGAAGGCATCGTCCAAAGGCCAAATGGGCTGTGAACGGCTTTCGACGCCATATGGCAATATCTGTGCTGATCTTGCAATGTGCGCTTGTTCGCGTGCGTTCGGCGGGTGGATGCATATAGTTTGTATGCGAACGGCTCGCCAGTGTTATCGCAAATCGCGCAAGACGGAAAAAGGCGAGCGCACACGCCTCCTCCGTCCTTGCCCCTCCCCCTCCCCCCTCCGTCCCCCTCCACCCCTCTCTGTCCGTTTCCTCGGTGAACTCCTCCCACGCAGCCATGGACAGGAAACGATCATGTACTAAAACGTTTGATCGTCTCAAGCTAGGGAAAGATGGCGGGAGCGCGAGGGGGCCTCGTGATCTACATAGTCGACCCGAGTTAGGGTGGGCCATGTTATCGTGAAGCGATGAAGGTGTGGTAGTGTCGCAGCAGCCCAGCCCATATTGCAGGGGGGGCCACAGTAGTAGCGAATAAGGATTTCCCCGCACCATTTAGTCCATCTGAGCGCTTACGCGCCAACCCACGGCGCAATGCGCAATCCTAGAGAGAACAAGAGAGAACAAGAGAAAGAGAAAGAGGTGTGGCAGGCATTCTTGGTTCCAAAACTGCTCCTGCTAAACCTGTCTCGGCCTTGGTGCAGAAGGAGTGCACACAGTCATATCCAGCAAGGCGGGTATGCCGCTGTCGGCAAAAAAAAAGCCATTGATTTAATCGGCGCGAAACGCGGCCTTGTCGAATATTTGTCTACATCCAAAAGTCGTTCTTCTCTAGTCAGCATGATATATCTGTGCATGGGGCCCAAGGTGGCCCGACATGGCCCGATGGGTCTGTGTGTGTGTCTGCATAGCGATGACGACATGAAAAATATTTATTATTAACAATCAGTTCATCCACCTTATTTAGATTTTAATAGTTTCCCTATCACGAGCGTGCGAGCGAGGTGGGGTGGCGGAACAGACGCGACCGTGCTGTCACGGGCGTCCACCCGGATGTTATCATATGTACGAAGTAGACAAAGAAAAGAATAGGTAATATCCATCGTCCAAAAGGACCGATTTCACGCTTCTGTTATTAGAAGAAAAGTGCACATGATACCTTGGTCTTGATACAAAGAGAGAGATAATAATTCTAGTTCCATGCAGGTTTTTTTTTTGGTTTTTTCACACTTAGTATGGAAGGGAAAGCAAGGTATGAGAGCGGCGCGGGGGGAGGAATTTAGCGGTGTGAGCCCGAAATCTAGCAGAACTAGTTTGATTGTTTTTGTGGTTCTTGGTTCTTGGTTCTTGGGCGGTTGTTTGCAGCTTGGTATTTTTGATTTTTTGAGGATCTGACAGCTCGAACGGGGGTTTTTTTCTTAGTTTCCCGCGTTGGAGGCAAGCGGGTTCGTGACTTTTTTTGTCTTTGCCGGTTGCTAGCTTGAGTAAGGTTGTTCATGTTTGATTTCCCGGGTTTTTTGTTTTTTTTGTTTTTCTTGATTTACCGGATTCTGCTATGTATTGAAATTCCACGTTTTTTTTTCTGCTGTAGTCAGAAGTTTAATGTCAGCTTTCAATAACTTTCTGTAGTCTATTTTCGGGTTCGGAGGGGGAGCAAAATTCAGACTGGGCTGTCTGACAGCCAATATTCACCGAACCTTGGCTTTTCCTCGTCTACGCGATCTTCAGCTCTTTGGGTTGCTTTCAATTTACGGGAAATTCAAGCCACGGGAGATGTCTCTTTGTGTTACGCGATCTTATCTTGGGTTGGGCAATAACCCCTCACTCCCCTCCTCGCCCTTGCCATCCACACACACCCCTTCGTTTCCGCAATATCCGTTGAGCGACCACGCAGACTGGGCTTCTCCGCGATACGCGAGCGAGATGTGTGTTACGAGCGGAGGCGCTGACCTACGCTTCCACGTCCGTATCACATAGGCGAGATCCGTCACACGTGTGCATCCAGGCTGTGGTGCTGCCACAAAGTTGCATATAGGGCTGAAAGAAGGTTAATTGTGGCGTCTTATTGTGGCCGCTAGAAACGTTCTCTTGCGCAGGACTGAGAAAAGAGAAAGGTGATGGGATTTGGAATGGGCGCCATAACGTGCTTGAACGGTGTGACCACAGTCTGGCTGGATCAAAGAGACTTGGCTTTTAGCTGCATGTGAGGCGTGATGACTGGGTGCCGTTTGGTGTCGTGGACGCCATCGCGACCGACCGACCGCCCTTCTAGAATCGCACGTGTGCGTCGTGATGTAAATATGCGGAGAGAATTAGACGTGCGTACTTGGGTTTAGCTGCATGAGGCGTGATGGCTAGATGGATGCGTTTTGGTGTTGTAAACGCCATCGCGAACGCCTTCCAGAATTACACGTCTAGGTAATGCGACAAACATACGTAGAGACTTGGAATCAAGGTTTGAGAGGACCGGAAACAACCGGGTGCTGCTGACTGGCTGACTTGTGGCCGGTATAACAGCTCTCTTCCACCACTGCTATGTAATTCCTTACTAAAGGTGACATGTCCGCCTCCGATCGGACTCTCCCCTCACTCGTAAGGCATCACAAATGTCTGTCTGCTAGCCGCTGGACTACTACCATAGTTTGTATGCACAGAACCTTCCCCACTGCAGCCAATGGTAGCCAATAAGTGTCAACCAGAATCTGCTGTTTACCCGTTGTCGTTGCATCGGAGAGTAAGCACCACGTAGAGCTACCCCACTCCGACTCACGTCGGCAGTATACCTCCAGACATCAATCGTGTACAATTCCACTCGACCATTACCCGCAAATTCCGGAACACGGAACAGCTCTCCCAGTGATTGGGCAATGCATAACAAGATTCAATGAGGGGTGGGGTCACCGGCGTGATGAGTGCGACACAAGCTCTTGCATGAAGCTTTGTGGGGTCGGCAAATGGTGGGGTAGCAATTGGGGTAAATGAGAACTGGTACACTACTTGTACGCCAGGCGCTCCCATACTTCTCCTCCGACTCCATCTGCACCATCGTGAGAAATAGCGGTGAAGCGCGCAACCCCATCTTTTCGCTTTCATTGGTCTCGACAAATTGCACCGGAACGACCATCGCCACCAAGACGTAATCACCATGCCCGAACAGCTTCAAGACCCGAAGGAGTACCAGAATATCTTCCACTGGGCAGAGACGCAGAAGGACGGCGCTATACCCTCGTTTGGAACTAGGAAGAACGACCCTTATGAGGTGAGCTGACTAGGCGAACAAGTGGTCATGTCGGAGCTTGCCCGCTGACGGCTGGCCTTTTCGCAGTATCAATCCGGCTTCGGCAACAGCTTCGAGTCCGAGGCAGTTCCAGGTAAGTAGGAGCCCAAATTTGATAGACTGTGCAGCCAGCTAATCGGTGGGGCCTATACAGGCACTATTCCCAAGGGTCAGAATAACCCGCGATGTGTCAGATTTGGACTGTATGCGGAGCAAATGACCGGAACGGCCTTTGTGGCTCCCAGGCATCTGAATAAAAAGGTTATACCAGTAAATCAAGGTAGCCAATATACGTGCTGACGCGTCATTTTCAGGCTTACCTCTACCGGGCGCGACCTGCTGTCGCTCATCAAGGATTTGTAAGAGCTCTCTTTTCTTTGACCGATCGGTGAGGTCGGACACGGAATTACGCCTCACGTCATATTCGGCCCGTTTTTGGTACTCTCAGAACAAACATGACCTCAAAGTGTCAGAGGATATGGATGGCGCAGTAGCATCAAGTGGCGGTGACATTTTGACATGCGCTGACACATACTCACAGACCGATTTGCCAGACAATGAGGATACCGAGTCCAACTTCCTCCCCTCCAACAAGCGAGTCCATGTCTCGCCTACGCAGCTGGCTTGGCTTCCATTCGACATCCCCAAGGATGGAGATATTGATTTTATTTCTGGCCTCAAGACTATTGCTGGCTCGGGTGAGCCAACACTACGTGAGGGCCTAGCAGTGCATACGTATCTTTGCAATGCGAGCATGAACAGGAGGGCCGCAGTGAACTCAGACGGCGACTTTCTCATCGTGCCTCAGCAGGGAGCATTAGACATCCTGACTGAATTTGGGCCCATGTATGTGCAACCAGGTGAAATTTGCGTCATCCAACGGGGACAGCGATTCAAGGTCAAGGTTGAAGGACCGACCCGAGGCTACATCTTGGGTAGGTCGACTCAAGTCTCGGAACTTACTTGACGCAAACTGATGCGATGCAGAAATCTGGGGATCGCAATTCCAACTACCAGAGCTCGGCCCGCTAGGAGCCAACGGACTTGCCAATGCTCGGGACTTTTTGCACCCCAAGGCAAGATACGAGATCGAGAAAGCATCGTGGGAGATTGTCTACAAACTTGCAGGAAAGTTTTTCGTCAGCAAGCAGGAACACTCGCCGTTTGATGTTGTCGCATGGCATGGCAACTATGTACCGTTCAAGTACGATTTGACAAAGTTTGTCAACGTTGGCTCAATCTCGGTTGATCACATTGACCCTTCCATCTTTTGCGTCATTACGGCTCCCTCTCGCGATCCAGCTGCGCCGCTCGCCGACTTTTTGATCTTCAGTCCACGATGGGATGTGGCTTCACACAGTACGTTATGGGCATCTGTGAAAAAGGACAAAACTGACTATTGCTTAGCATACCGCCCACCGTACTACCACCGCAACGGCGCCTCTGAGCTCATGGGCTTGATCTATGGAGAATACGCAGGTCGTTCCGACGAGTTCCAGCCTGGAGGTGTTAGTTTTGAGTGTGGATTCGTGCCTCATGGTGTCGCATACGAGGAGGTGAGTCGACGCCAGTGAAATTTTATGAGCAATGCTAACAGCTCCCAAGTTCAAAGCTGCGAGCGCGCAACCACCGCCTGAGATGCAAATCTCAAAGGGCGCAATCGCCTTTATGATGGAGAGCTCGAGGATGTTTACCATTACCGATTGGGCATGGAACAGCAGCAAGAAGCACGAGCATAACCCCAGGATGTGGTGAGTAGTGAATAGAGTCATGATATATATGAGCGCCTTACTGATGTATACCTAGGGACAATCTCGTCGACAATTTTTCGACACACGAGGACGAGGTTGAGAAAATACTGGCTGAAGGCGTTAAGAAGCTTTCATTGTAGTGTATTTAGATAGCGAAGTCTCGTAGAAAATAAGTAAATAGGTTTTTTCTGCATGATTCCCACATTGACTTGAAAATGATATGAAAATGATAAAGGCTGGCTCATCACAAGTCAACTATGACTCTGACGAAAAAGGCTAGTGTGTACCCCACCCGCGGGAGTCAGGCACCAGGCTGTGATCTCATCGCGACCAGCTGAAGCAATTACTACACACTGACCTCAAAACAATTGCACTTGCGCCCTCTGCCGTATTCACTAGCGAGGGCTGAGCTTTGGTATGAAATGCCCTTTCCAAACTGACTCATCGCGACTGCACTGCCTACATATTTTCTGTTTTGTTCTTTTCTACGGCGATGCGCGCCACTTTTATAGTACAATATTCTCCCCGCTCTTGCACATTGTCGCATCTGTACGCAACCGCCTTTCGCTCACAAGTGTCGTTATCCCAGATTGACCTTTCCGTCCTTGCGCGAACCCGACCACATACCCAAAAGCATTTCATCCCCCGACGTTCATTTGCGTCCACGGCAATCATGGCGCACCGTGAGAGAGCGCCCTACGTGCCGCAAGACCCAAAAGAGGTCACCGATTTGGTTCACGCTCTTGAGGCACACAAGGGCAAGAAGGGAAAGGGTGGTTTCTCAGTTAAAAAACACACATTTCCACTCCCCAACGGTCGAACCGTCGACTCGTGGAAAATGAACGATTGGGACTACAAAAAAGAGAACCTCCCCACGTATGCGCGAGGACTCTTCACATACAAGAACATGCAGGGCAATGACGAGATTGCAGTTAGAGGGTACGACAAGTTCTTCAACCATGGAGAGATTCGGAAGACGGAATGGAAAAATGTCGAACAAAACACACGGGGTCCGTACGAGCTGAGTGTAAAAGAGAACGGTTGTATCATCTTCGTAGCTGGCCTAGACGACGACACACTGCTGGTTTGCAGCAAACACTCTACAGGCCCTCGGGAAGGAGGTCTCAGTCACGCTGTTGCGGGCGAGCAGTGGGTTGAGCGTCATGTTGCGAAAGTCGGCAGGACCAAGGCGGAACTGGCGCGTACTCTTCGATCCATGAATGCGACACTAGTAGCAGAGCTATGCGACGATGAATTCGAAGAGCATGTACTGGCATATACTCCCGAGCAGGCTGGCCTCTACGTACACGGCATCAACCTGAACCTACCCGACTTTGCTACATATCCTGGCCATCTGGTCGACAAATTCGCCGAAGAGTGGGGCATGAAGAAGGTCACATACGTAATCGAGAATGATATCAAGAAAGTAAAGGTCTTCTTGGATAAGGTTGCGGAGACGGGCAACTACGAAGGTCGTGACACAGAGGGTTTCGTCATCCGCTGCCAGGCACGCGAGACTGAGAACGCACCCTATGTGGATTGGTTTTTCAAGTACAAGTTTGAGGAGCCATATCTCATGTACCGTCAGTGGCGCGAGTGCACTAGAGCTCTCATCGCCGGCAAAGTACCGCGTTACAAGAAGCATGAGGCAATCACCAAGGAGTACCTTGACTTTGCGCGCTGGAAATTCACCCAAAACAAGACTTTGGCCAAGGCTTACAATGAGAACCACGGCATCATCAAGATGCGTGACGAGTTCCTGGCCTCGCGCGGAACCACTGGTGCTGAAATCATTCGACAAGAACTGGAAAATGGGGCTGTCGAGAGCAAGAATGCAACTAGGAATATTGTGCTTGTTCCTGTTGCAACTATCGGCTGCGGAAAAACAACCCTCGCTCTCGCTCTGGTCAAGCTGTTTGGATGGGGTCACTTCCAGAATGACAATGTCAAGGCCAAAAAAGGCCGTGGCCAGGTCTTTGCCGACACCATTTCTTCGCTGCTAGTCACAAACCCAGTCGTCATTGCTGATCGCAACAATCATCAGAAGCGCGAGCGAGACCAGCTCATCAATGACATCTCCAAGAACGTGCCAGATGCGCGCTTCGTAGCATTGCATTATGTACATGACCGCCACAACTACGACCGAATCCGAGAAGCGACACGGGCGCGTGTGCTCGACCGTGGCGATAACCATCAGACCATCCAGGCAGGCTCAAAGGGATCAAGTGAGATTATCGAGATTATGGAAGGTTTCATGCATCGCTTCCAGCCAGTTGATCCTTCAGATAGCCCAGACGAGCTCTTTGATTTGGTCATTGACTTAGACCCTACTGTCGACTCGCGCCAGAATCTTGAGTCAATCATTGGAAGAATGTTTGAGACATACCCAGCTCTATTTGCCGACAGGCAGATGCCGACGGACCCCGATATGGACGCTGCTATCCACTGGGCTTTGAACGACTACACGCCAGATTTCAAGATGGATCTATCGCGAGGCGGTAACGATAAAAAGGGCAACCAGAACAAACAGAACAATCAAAACAACCAGAAATCTCAACCAGTACCAAAGGCAAAGAAGGCTCCACGCATGGAGTACTTTTCAGTTCGTCTCAACACCAATCGCGTCAACGCAGTCCTTGACGACCTCTTCAAAGACAAGGACGCCATGACCGCCCGGATGTACAACCAACTAAAGCAGAGCCGCCGCGTCCAACACGAATTCCACGTCACCCTCATCCACCGGGCCTCCGCACCCGAAAACCAAGAATACTGGGACAAGCTCAACAAACTCCACGAAACCATGCAAAAAACAAACATGGAGGGCTCATGGGAACCAGAGCTCGGCAAGTGCGACGTCCAGCTCGAACGCCTCATTTGGGACGACCGCATCATGACCTTTGTCGTGCGTCTCAATGGCTCCAGCACCTTTCAAATTGAGAGTGAAGCTGGTACCACGACCGAGGAACTCGCTTTCACAACTGCAAATCCCATTGCCCACGTTACTGTTGGTACCGCGGCGCCGAGCATCAAGCCCATGGAGAGCAATGCGCTGTTGCAGAAATGGGTCAATGGGGGCTCCGGAGGCCAGACTGGAATTGGCGAGTTGAGCGTCAAGGGCAATGTTGTGCTCGAGGGAAGTGTGAGGGGTGTGCTTGGACGCATGTAGGGTTGGTGGACACTGCGCGCTGCTCGGAAGGAGAAGAAGAAGAGGAAGGAGAGGGAGAGGGAGAAGGAGGAGGGGAAGTAGAAGTGAGGGGGCTTGAAGGGAAAGAAGAGGTACTACAGATACTGAGGAAAAGGTTTCTGTCAAGGAGGTGGTGCAATGAACGGGCTTTTTTTTTTGTTTACAGCATTAGCTTATGGTGTTTAGGCTGATACAGAGAAAGGATTGAATCATAGCTCAATCACACAATTGATATTGTAGTTTAACTCCAAATCAATAAAATCAAATCATTCAAGTCTCGGATTCTCTTCCCTCATCTCTAATACGTAGCAGGAAACACGCCCGCCCTCCCTCCATCCGTCAACTGCACAGTCCCATTCACATACGCGCCTCCTTTGCCCACCAAGAAAAGCGTTAACCCACTGATATCATTCAGCCCGCCCATTCGCCCCTGCGGCACCTGACTCGTCCCATATACGGGTGTGATATCCGCCGTCATATCACTCGGGTAAGGGCCAGGGCACACAACGTTGCTTCTGACCCCCCACTCGGCCAGGAACGTCGCCATCATCTTGCCGAGGTGCGCGGCAGCAGATTTACTGGCATTGTAGGCGAGACCCGCGGAGACCCAGCGCATGTACGAAGCGACGGATGCGACGGTGATGATGTGTGCCATGCGGTCGTCGTCGTCGTCGATACCGGCGGCCGCCAGCTTCGATGTGTCGCGGGCACGCGGGATCCCTGCGCCGGTGACCTTGCCTGGTGCCCATCCGCGACGCGTGTTTGCTGCTTCGAGCAATGGGAGGAAAGTTGCGGAGACGCCGATGACGGATTGCGTGTTGATTGCCATTGCGGAGGTCCAGCCGGCGTAGTCGTATGTCATTGCGTCGGCGAGTTCGTGGATGGAAGTTGCTTTGTAGATGTCCTGGCCGTTTCTAGGCCCAAGGACACCGGCGTTGTTGATTAGCACGTCGACGTAGCCTACATCTTTTTTGATCTGCTCAGCTGCGGCCTTGACGGAGTCGAGGTCTGTGACATCGCAGACGATGTCGTTGAGAACGGAGGTGCTGTGTGGTTTGTGTGCTACATCCGATTGGAGTTTGGAAATGGCGTTGCGGAGGACGTCTTGTCGGCGGCCGAGGATATATATTTTTTCAGCGCCATTTTGGTAGAGTGCTGAGGCAATGGCGAGGCCGAGACCTGTTGGTTGTGATGAGCCTTTTTGCTGGAATTTACATAGCGAGCGACCGTTTAAGGGGGATGGGCGCGGGGTAGTACGGCGGGGTAGCTTAGAGCTTGAATAAATAACGTACCGGTACCGCCGCCGGTAATAACTACTACCAGCCCCTTGGCGGAGAATAGACTGTTCGGTTGTATGGGTACTGTAACGTCCATGGTAGCCGGTCTGATTTGAGAGTATTGTAAACGTTTGAGACTTGTAGAAATGGCAGCTTCTATAGTGAGTAAGTCCACACCGGGTGATTACTATGCCGAGCTAGAGCGAGATGATTGCGTCACAAATGGAAATCGGCCGCGGTTGGAGATGGACAGGACGCGACGCGTGTGGTTCAAACAATGGGGTATCATTTACGCCGTTAGAACTGTCAAAACTCCTTTTCCTTTCCCTTCTTTTACTCCATGACAGCCTAGCTAATGCCTCCAATAATCTTGAGTCCCAGGTTATCGGCTGAATAAGCCAGTATATATCGGCATGGATGCCATGCGACGTGCGCTGCGGGCGTGGGAACATCGATGGTGTGTACAATCTCGCCTGATTCAACGTGTGCGATGCGAATCTTCTTCTCTTCCTTGTCGTCGGAGCCAGCTGTGATGTAGCTGCCATCAAACGAGAAGTCCACGCTCTTAACGAGGCCTCCTGTCAACTCCAAGGTTCTCACGCAAATCCATTCCTGTGTATCCCAAAGTGAAACCAACGCATCTCCTCCACCAGCTGCCAGGTATTCGCCGCTAGGTGACATGGAGACAGCATAGCATGCAGAAGTATGGGCATTCAGTGTGAGGGCGTTTTCGAATGACGGGTAGCGTAGTAATCTAACGCTTCCATCACCAGCTGTCGAGTAAAGGTGGTTACTAGACCAATCAAAAACACACTGGTTGGTCTGGAGGGGCTGGCGGTGCTCGGAGATGATACTGAGAGCTGCTCTATCGACATTGACGAGCAGATTGTCCTACAGAAATGTCAGCACATGGCCGAAACAACGGTTGGCCTACTAACCTTTCTTCCTACGACGATTTCATTGCCATCTGGTGTCCATGCAAGCGTAAAGGGCTGCTCGCCGACCTTGACCTCTCCCACACTAGCCTTTGAGCGAATGTCCCAGAATCTGACCATACCATCGGTACCGCAGCTTGCAAGCTCATTCTCGTTGATGGGGTGGAAAGATACGCGTTCGAGGTTGGTCAAAGGAGGCGCGTTGGGCGTACGGAGCTCGGTCGAGTTCTTAACGTTAGTCTTCTCGGGATTCCATATGCGCAAAGTCTTGTCTGCAGCTCCTGTAGCGATAAAAGTTCCAGAGGCGTTCCATGATATTGAGCGGATGTAGTGCGACGACGACACGGCGGCCGGGCGCACGCTGTCTTGGTAGACGGATGTCTTGAGTTTCTTGAACGCCGCCTCGAAGTCATCTTTCTTGATCGGACGCGCGCGGACTGGGGGCGGCATCTTGGCTGTACCGTAGCTGGTTCAGCTTGCGGTTGGTGGTTGAGACTTTGGTCATGACGCGAAGCTCCAGTCTCATGGGCGGACCGTGCTTTCCCCAGCATTTACTTCCGCCATCGTACCTGAGATGAACGCAACGAGAGCACACGCAACAAAAGCATCTTTGTAAACTTCAAAATTAGAGTTCATGAATACTGATTATTATATGGTGTCTATACATCAGACATGATCTTGTATCCCTTGCATTCCTGTAGTTACTCGTTATGAGTCTGGCCTCGAAAGCTATTATAACATATGTTAGTTATTTTGAAAGTATTTTAACATATGGAAGGCAAGAAAACAGAAACGAAATTAATAGAAATTTGGGTAAATAAAAGCTTGTTCTGATAGAGGGTTCTAAAACTAACGCTGGAATTTTGTATATGTGCTGTTACATCAAAACATGCCAACACCCTCCTTCATGGCTCGCGCAAAACTTGGGCAAAAATATACATGACAGCGAGGTTCACTAGGAGTAACCCAGCTAACCACTAATTCGTCGGCAAACTGCTTGTATACGTAGGGCAGACCGGACGAAATTATCGGACGGAAAGACGTGTTATCCCTTGTTCTACCACTACACACCGGAGACAGGAAAAGTCCCCGGTTAATGCACACAGGGAGGACACCTCTTTCTTAACGATTAGAGTGATTGATACTCGTGCCTTGCGTAGATCTGTTACTGAATCGGTACTTGAAGCGTCTATCTACTAGAGGCTATTGGAGCGATGTTGACCACTAAATGTCGCCATCAATACTAGTGTGACTTATCCTTACTGCTTCGGATACCTAAAAGCAGGATCGTGCTATTGGCTAGTGTACTGTGCTTCCGCCTATTGAGTATATACAATATGTAGACTGCTCTTAGTCTGTCCTGCATACCCCAGCGCTAAAGCTCCACAGTAGGCTGACATGCCGATACTTTCCGCTCTAGGTCTCTTGGGCCTGCTCTTTATAGTAGTTAACGCTAATCAATAACACGATATAGGTTTATATTACTGAGTGCTAAGCTGAAACGACAACACCCACCGCTCTTATGGTATTCTGCGCTTTGATTTCCCAAACTGCTGTACTGATCTGGGTAACCCTTGTGTGAATAGTTGTATTCGATTTGTAGTCGCGGCAGTAATCAGTGCATGAATATTTAAATAAAACTTCGCCAACTGCTACAACTAGTAGAAACGCAATTTATTCCACCATCTGCTAGTTGAAGATTTCCATAATGACTGTTACTCAGACAACCACCGCAGAACTCGATGCATTTAACGAGTGTATTAACTTTGCAAAGAAACATTCATCATACTATGCAGAACTTTACAAATCGGTGTCAACAAGCGACGGCGATTTGAACGTTCCCGTCACTGATCACGCGAAATACTGGGCTGAGAATGGATATCTCAATAGTAAAGTGTAACTAGTCCAAGTACCAATAGGTGGTTCCTTACCACCAGAATCCATGGAACATTTGATCAAGGAATGCAACGTTAATGTCCTTAGATCGACACCAACTACCCTGGTAAAACTGGCGAATTGGTGTCTCTCTGTAGAAAAGACTTGCGCGAAAATCCGTCTTGTTTTATTTGCTGGGGAACCGTTATTTTTAGACTAGATATCTTTGCTACAATCTGTCCTTCCAAACGCAGATTTTAGAAGCTTCTGCTACGCAAGTACCGACTCTGGCATTGTGGGGAAGCCAGCTGATCTTACAGATCCCCGAGTTTATCAAGTTTCTCCTGGAATCATTGCAGAGGTATGCACAGACATTGAAAAAGGCAAGTTTTGTCAAGAGAATAGAGTAGAAGGAAGTTTGGTTATCACAAACGTTCTTCGAAGGCTTATGCCAGTAGTTCGGTATCCAACGGGTGATAGGGTCGAATGGGTTGACTACAAGGCTGGTATGTTTCGTCTTCTTGCGCGAGATAGCCATTCCTTACGTCTTGGACCCGTTTCAATCGATGTGCAGGACATACGAAAGATCGTGCCTGCGGCCCTCCCAGGCATCAAGATCGTAGCCTTACAGGCTGCAGTATTGCGTCAAGGTGCGAAAGACTTACTTCAGTTTCGAGTAGACGCCAAACCCACCGATGAAAAGGCTGCAGAGGTTCTTGTTAGGGAACGCTTGTACGAAGAACGACCAATGCTCGCAGAACACGTACGTTTAGGGTATATTGCAGAACCTGAAGTCCGCTTCATGTCAATCTCTGAGATGAAAGTGAATGATGCAACGGGGAAATTGCCGCAAGGTGTAGATCTTCGCGGGAGTAGCTGAGAGATCAACTGAATGTTCTTATCTCCTCTAGTCCAATGTGTAGATTATCAATTGATATAAATTAACCCTGCGAAAACATAACCAGGACTTGTGTTTGGAAACTCGGAGGCTCCAAAGTATTACATAACATGTAGGAAACAGCCTTTGAGCTTCAGGGCTTATAAGGACCAGCAGAATTGAAATCCAGATTCATCTGCGCCGACATGCTGAGAGACCCCCAGAGGTGCAGGCTTTAGCGAGCTCAGGTGATCTAGTTGTACAATACTGGTCCAATAGTTACCATAACAAGCTCGACGCTGTGGCACCCGCGGAAGATGCTGTGAACGGTTAAGCCACACGTCAATACTTCCTGAAACTTGATCGCTTTTTCGTTCCTATTGAGTAGTGATGCCCGATAGCCGCCTTACTGACAGCAGTTAGGTTTGTCCGGGGCGGGCTGGCCCGCCAAATATGAAAGCAATCGGTTAGGCTGCCAAGAAACAAATGCAAGGCCGAATATCAGCTCCTCGCAGATCATCAAGACCACCTTCTTACTCTACTATAGATATAATGTACATAGAGTCTAACTAATAGCTCTTATAGACGTGTCATATGATTGCTTAGTTTTGGTGTCTGTTCTGACGTTATCTTCCCTCTTACTTTAGCTGTGAACCCCTTGGCTTTGCATTAGGCCCTCTAGCTTGTGCTACACGTAGAGAAGCAATGACTCGGAGAAAGAGGGCGCTAGCGAAATATTCCGCCCCTGCATGCTCGGGTAGGTAGGCAGGCTTAGACGACGTAAGGCAGACAGAGGAGTATGCGTTTAGCCTCTTCAAGATGTGTGTGCATTCATCTGATCCGTTCTCCTGGTACTTTAAACCTTCGACTTTTACTCTATGCGATAGTAGCAAACAGAAACCTCGTCTTCAGTCTCACCGTCTTTACCTGTTATCCCAATTCACTATCACCGATCGATATGGCAAAACCACGTTGGTCATGGGCGAGACATATCTACTTCCCTATCACAGCTATTATCCTGCTTAGTGCAGCGCCGATCTGGGCACAATCATATGATGGAGATCTCTCCAACTTAGCACGTTCCAAAATTCAAGATCCATCGAGGATCAGCCCCATTACTACAGGCCCGACACTAGAACCATCTTTACTACCGCGACCCCAAGATGTCCGATTGCGCCCTCGCGATGTCACAGCCATTTCTGTCGACGGCTACGACTACCAAGGCTGTGTGGGCGACGACGAAAATAAGCGTGTTCTGGGCGGGCCTACAGTTAACATTGTTTCCTTGGAGCCCACTTTGTGCGGCAACTTGTGAGTTAGATTCTCTTATTACACCTGAGAGACCAGAACAGCCTTGCAAGATAACTCGGAGGATTATCTCCGAAACCTGAAGTTCGGAACGGTCGTAGGGACGACCACATCCTAACTACTGTATTTAAGGAGTTGGATCAGGAGCGCTAACAGATACCAGCTGCTCACGGGCGGGCTACACAATCTTTGGTGTCCAGTTCGCAACACAATGTTACTGCGGCAACTTCCTAGCCACAACAACTATGACTACATCGGCGAGGTGCACAACGCCCTGCCCCGACAACTCGAACGCCGTATGCGGCGGCTTTTACGCAATGAATGTGTATAGCGCAACGATCACCTTGGATGCTGTTACAGATACCAGTACAAGGACAGTTTCTCATGTGGTGGTATTAACCGCTACCGCCTCATTAACCACTGTCGTTTCATCATCTGCGCCTCCTAGTACTCAAGCACCTAGACCAACATCAGACAACGATGTCACTCTTCCTAAAGCCGCTATCATCGGCATCGGTGCGGGCTCTGCCTTTGGCGCGGTACTGCTTTGTGCCGCAATCTATTATGTCTGTTTCTATCGACGTCGCGAGAGGTCTCGTAAAATCTCCAATGAGGTAGCATCCTCAGCGGGACAATGGCCACCAGTATCAGAGCAGGGAGGACCAGGTGGACCAGGCAACGAGGCATATATGGCAAAGCAGCCCTGGACGATATCACAACACAGTTCGAGAGATTTAAGAGAACTTGGGGAAACTCCCAGGCAAGGATTTCCAGTGGAAGCACCTGGGGACTATAGGCAGGCGCATGAGCTTCCAGAAGGGAGGTGAAGCGTTGAATGAGTGACACACCACACAAAACATACCAAGAAGCTAGGGAAAAAAGGAATCATTTTTCTCCGCAGCTGTAAATCCGCAAGTATCCAGATACGCCCACCAGCTTGAGCAGCATTTTTCGCACACAGAGAGATACAAAGATGTTAAAAGATATTTCTTGGATGCTGTGATATACGATACAGGTGCATGGTGCACTTTTGCAAAGCGCTCACCAAACTCCACCTACTTACATAATGCTATTCGGCTCCTGGCTAGCATTGTTGATTATCTATGAAGGATATATGTAGTTCGGAATCGGATGGTAGCACTTGGATGTATTTGAGACGCGTACTCACGGAGTAACTACGGAAACTCATATCTCTACCATATTACACACGCTGTATAGAGGTAGTGAAAACTCAGAAGAAACGCAGAGGGTATACTAGCAACACAAATGTATCTTTTCGTTCGTCGTGCCAGGTATCCAAGAGTGTTGGTGCAGAACTAGTATCTTTCAATCATATATTATGTATAAGAGTGATGATGATAGGTGTGACGCTGATTCAATCCAGTCGTAGTCTACCCTCTATTACTGCTTGCTCTGAGCGCCCTCCTTTTGCATGCCTTCACATCCAACCAAGTTGCCTGCCTTTTCCTCAAGACTTCCCATGCCTTGTTGCTGTGGGTCGCGGTTTGCCGATGCTGCCTTCATGGCTTCGACGGCGTGCTCCTTGTCCGAGGCGCCTGATGCTTTCCATGGCTCGCTGCCCGTTACATTTCCGATGGTCTCCTTCAATGTGTGTTAGTATACAGTGAAGGGATAAAAGGAAATTGCAAAGAGACGTAGGTAGTACTTACTTCAGCGGCGCCCTTGACATACTGGGCGTGGCTGGAGACGAGGCCGGGCTGGTTTGGTGCGGCAGACATGATGTTTTGTTTGAGGAAGTTGTGTAGTTAATAGAATGCGTGATGAACCAGAGTGGTATTTGTATAGTAGAGTAGAGATGGATACAAAGTACAATCAATACTGGCGGCCACCGGAGACTATATGGGACAGCTGGTAGTTGACGTCATCGAGACTACATCATCGATCCGTGACAGACGCGCAGTCACGCGTGTGCGTGGACGAGAGGCGTGGACCCTGCATTTGCTACCATCCCAGTTGCACATCAAACTACCGATCTTGGCCTTGTAGTCTTCGTCTGCCTTTGAGATGCTGCTGTTTACACCCTCGATACGACGATCATCCCGCCCCACAACAGCCTACGGAGTCAAGTATTTCCAAGTGAGCTTAAATCCGACAATTAGCATCGGCAATAACCATGCACAGATCATTGGCTGAGGGTTGCACCACTGCAACCTGTCTTGATAAGCAAGTTGTCTAGAGAAAAAAAACTATCTCTCGTGGTGAAACTGGAAGGTGGAAATCTACCTCGGCATCTTACAAATCACTCCTATGGCGTGCTGCACTACCAAACGTTTAAATACATCCTTGCGTACAGAACTTTTTGAACAAAACTGCATCCCCTCCTTCAAGTCCAGACGCCGACCTCTTCGCCAATTGTAACAGAAAATCCCCCAAAAATGGCACCTCAAGATTACAACCACGGCGTACCAGGCCTGCCCTACTTCACGCCCAAACACAACACAAGTCCTGGCTCCATCCCTCCCTCAAGCAAGCAAGATGCACCAGTTCCAACGCTCTTCACGCCACTCACTATCCGCGGAACCACACTCCGAAACCGTATTCAAGTGGCCCCCATGTGCCAATACAGCACAGCATCTGAAGGCCCTTCAACCGGCGCATTGACCGATTACCACATTGCCACCCTCGGCCACTACGCCCTCAAAGGAGCCGCATTGGTATTTATTGAAGCCACCGGCGTCCAAGCCAACGGCCGCATCTCGCCAAACTGCCCTGGCCTCTGGAGTGACTCGCAAATCCCCGCGTTGCGACGAGTCTCTGATTTCATCAAGAGCCAAGGAGCTCAATGCGGCATCCAACTGGCCCACGCCGGCAGGAAGGCCAGTACCTGCGCCCCCTGGATTGCGGGCTCCCAGAAGACCCAAGGCGGAAAGCGCAAGGTGAGCGTCAAGGCCGACGTCGACGCTGCGGGATGGCCCACCGACGTCGTCGGTCCCATGGGCGGTCAAGAATGGGTATGGGACAACCTACCCGCCGACGACGAGAACAGCGGCTACTGGGCCCCCCGCGCCCTCAGCGAAGCCGAGATCCAAGAGCTCGTTCAAGACTGGGCCGCCGCCGCCCAGCGCGCCGTCAAAGCCGGCGTCGACGTCATCGAAATCCACGGCGCACATGGCTACCTCATCCACCAATTCCTGTCCCCCGTCACCAACCAGCGAACAGACCAGTACGGCGGCTCCTTTGAAAACCGCACCCGCCTCCTCATCGACATCATCAAGGCCATCCGCGCAGTCATCCCAGACTCGATGCCCTTGTACCTCCGCATCAGCTCCACAGACTGGATGGAAGAAACCGACCTCGGGAAGAAGCTGGGTAGCTGGGACGTCGAAAGCTCGATTCGCCTTGCTAAGCTTCTGCCCGCCCTCGGTGTCGATCTCCTCGATGTAAGCAGTGGAGGCAATCACCCCGAGCAGCGCATCAATATGTTCGAGTCCAAGGACTACCAGACGAGGATCGCCGCGCAGATTCGTAGCGAGCTCAAGAAGGAGAATCTCGACTTGTTCATCGGAGCTGTAGGCTTGATTACCGAGGCTGAGCAGGCGAGGGATATCGTTGAAGATGGCGGTGCTTCGAAGGCTGGGGATGAGGAACTCGCAAAGGAGGCACAGGCTGCGGTCAAGGTTACAGAGGGCAAGGAGCCCCTGGCTGATGTCGTGCTGGTTGCGCGTCAGTTTATGAGGGAGCCCGAGTGGGTGCTGCGTGTTGCGTGGCAACTGGGGCTTGATGTCGCGTGGCCAAACCAGTTTTTGAGGGTTAGGTTTCCCAAGTTGTGAGGAAAGGGGATTTCTTTTTTTTTAGAGATGAATAAGGTAGAGATACCCTAGAGACAGGTTTTTAAACGAAGAATATAGAGCAATGGATAGAAATGTTATCTTTCCGCTTAAACTCCACTCAAATCCCCCCCTCCTTTGGAAAAGCACCTAAAACACCCTCAATCAAGGCCACGGCGGATCCTCAATCCTCCTAAAGCACGCCACAAACTTCAACCCCTTGTTCCTCTCCACCTTCTTGCCCTCCTCCGTCTCCACTCGCATCGCCTTGACACACTCATCCATGCCCTCGCCACTCTCGCCCTCGCCCTCCTCAAACCGCCTCTCAACCCGCTCAAAACTCGGATGCTTCTCAAAATGCTCCTTCATCCACTCATGAAGATCCTGCACATCGGTAATCGTGTACACGACGCCACCGGGACGGAGCACGTAGGCGTATTCCGAGTTGAGCGTGTACGACACGATACGCGCCTTGTGCTTGCGCTGCTTGAAGTGGGGATCAGGGAAGCAGAGAAAGATCTTGGCGAGCTGGCCTTTTTGGAAGAAGTTGGGTAAGAATTTCATCGTGTTGGCGCGGATGCAGGATGCGTTTTGGTAGCCGTTGTTTGCGGCGTTTTGGATGCGCAGGGCGCGGACTTTTTCTTGCACGTACTCTGTGACTGATGTGCGGATTTCCATGCCTGAATGTTGGTGTTAGTATATAGCATATTCTTACTGTGATGAATTTAACTGGAAAGGGAGAACATATCTCCAAGATGGAGGAGAGTTTTACAGTACCTAGTATCAATGTATCGGGGAATTTTGGCGCAAGGGCAAAAAGCAGGCCACCAAACCCACACCCAATATCTGCAATCTCGACATTCTTGGTCACCTCGTTGAATTTCCGTTGCTCTTCTACGCTCACGTCATGTGACTCGCTCGCCGTCTCTCCTTCTGTTGCTTGCTTCTGATATTTGGCGTAGGCGGGATACAGGCTGGCCCAATCCATATCCGCGGGGCTCTTGGGACTGCGCCATGTCAGCAGCTGAAACATGACGAAAAAAAAAGAATCACGAAGCCACCGTACTATGTGAGAGAGTGATCCGAAAATGGGTTAGCATGGGCACGTTGTCTGTAGAATTTCTTCTTTGGCAGGGCTGCATTTTGCTCGTCGGCCTGCAACGACTTCTTGTACTCCTCGCGCCTCGTGCGCTTTGCTGGTTCGCCTGGCATGGCGACTTTTTTTGGGCGTATGTACAAAAGTCGGCGGACAGACACAGTCGGGTCAGTCCAAAGGGAAATGCAGGTGCTGAGGTAATGGTAGATGGGTCACCACCTATCACGAAGCGAGGCCCATGTGGATCAAGCTTTTTTCACTAGCTCCAGGGTCGCTGCTGGCCCACGACGTGTGGAGGAACACAGCCGTTGGCGCCACAGTGCGTGCACAGATTCGATAGGTGACGTAATTCCGCCTCAATGTCTTAAGCCCCGTTGCTACAGAAATATGTACGGCCGTCTCGCACGCTGCATACGGTCCGTGGCCAAACTGATACCATACAACAAAGCCCATCTCCCAGAGTACGCCCATATGCTAAATCCATCCCAAAAAATGCAAATTCGTGTAATCGTTAACATCATCGGAACTCAATCGCGCCCTGACACCCAAAATCTTGGACGTGTTCTAGCTGGAGCTTCTGGAACCTGGAGTCTTGTTAGCTGCGTCCTGGCTAGGCTGTCATGTACCACACTTACTTCTCGCTCTTAGCATGGAAGTAGATGCCTTCAATGCCGCCAGACATTTGGTTAAAGCAGATGTAGTAGAAGCCCTCGAAACTTGCGCCACTTATTGTCCGGACTCGGTGGTCCGGTACAAGGAAATACTCTTTCCAGCGCATGAAGAGATGCTCCTTGTGCATCCAGTCCTTGGTCACCAGCTCGGGGCGCGACAGGTTCTTAGAGAGTGGCTTATAAGCAGGGAATCGAGCCCAATGTTGGCGGTCAACCTTCTCGTTAGAGCCCCATTCTGGATGCTGTGTAATGAATGTGTATTTGCTTCCGATGATCTCGCCCTCAAAGTACGTGGTCAAGCTGGGGTGATCCTCGGTTAACCCTGTCGACGAGTTAGTCTTTGCATCCAGGGTCACCATGGCAGCAGAATGGGTACATACCTTTGATGCGCAAGTATCCACACATGAAGGACTCGCGCATATCGACATGTTTTATCTCGACTTCGACTTCGTATTTTTGGCGATCGGACGTTTGACTGCCCACAAAGCGACTTCCGGGTCGGAGGAGGGATGACGAGGAGTTTGGTAGAAACTGTTCTGCTGTCAGCTAAACTCATCAGATGCATGTTTTCGACGTACCCTATGCGCAGGGAATGGCGACGAGATGTGGTTGGCGAGAAGTGAAACGGGCGTAATGGCAGACTGTGGCGATGCCTGCGACGTGCGCTGCTCTTCAGAGCCGTCATCGGTTGCAGTCATGGGCGTGGGAATGTCCCGGGCTGGGGTCTCAATATCGGCGGTCGAGGGCTTGCTGTGGGTATCCGCTGGCGTCTGGCCATGGTCTGGAGAATCCTGGGGAGGCGGAGTGGGCTGCTGCATGGGCGCATGGGATGCACGACTGGCATCGCTGCTGCGGCTTGACAGTCGCAGCTGGTTCAATTCTTGTGCAGTAATGGAGCGCGATTCGTCTGGGGGACAGGTCGCGCGGCCGGCGATGCTCTCGTGCTCCACCGACGGGACCATGGCATCATCCGGTGTCGGCATCGTCCGCTCGAGTGGGGCGACGGTTTCACAGGGAGGGAGGCTGATCAAGCACACATGGGACGAAACAACGATGGGAGGGGCGGGTGGACAGTATAGTAGGAAGTTCAGGGTTCAAAAAGTCGTGGCGAGGAGATGCATGCCCGGGCTGGAACGGTGACTTGGACTCGGCGGCGGACGTGTCTAGGCGATGAGTGGATCCAAGGCCTGCGCCTATGTTCGCGGGGAAAGACGCTAGCCTCACGTGGCATGACATGGGGCCCAAACATTCAACCACCCCATGGCCAGCTCCATTGCACCGGAACACACATGCAAGCACGTCAACTGTGATGGATAAATTCGCAGACGTGCGTCTATCTAGAATAACAAAACCTTATCCGAGCACGGGGCCTGCACGTCGTTGGTCAGAGTGCCAGTAGCTCCTTCGCCAGCATGCGTCCAACACCAACGTCTGCACGCCCTCTTACGCAGAGCTGGGCATAGTTGGATTACCGCCAGCTGTGGGCATTTGTTCATTGATTTACTGCAACCCATGTGTCTGAACTTCTATTGGATGCAAATAAGAATGCGTGTGGTCTGCTGCGGTGGTGGTGATAATCCTTCTCCCGGGATCAGCGAACCCACAAGCCACACAACCAGCCGTTATTAAAAGCTTAGATTGGCTTGATCTGTACCAGTATCAGAAAATGTACATGACGTATCCGAGAGTGCGCTTACCTTGAAGTGGAGGGCTATCAGAGAAAAGACAAGAGCCTTGAGATCTTGGACCAGGTAATAGAAAACACGTAGGCCCTCGGGATCCGATGATTCTGAGACGTCTTGCAGCGATCCAATTTTCGCAGTCTGGCATTGTCAGTATGCTGTGGGTTGATGTATCATGAGGCACACCTACTTCAAAAGAGATGTGCTCGCTCCCTAATCGAATTTCCAGCTCTTGACGACCGTCCTTGTTCTTTTGAGGCCACTTTGTGTCATCTTCTCTAGATATCAAGTTAGCACAATAATTTTCTCGGTGCATCTCCATTAGTGCCATACTTGAGGATTTCGCTCTCTTTGACAATACGCTTGATCTCAGCCACCAAGGTGTCGCTGACACACACTGACAAGTTTAGTAAGTTTTCGTCGTAGGGATTCAGCTCTTCATACTCTCTTTTCGGATCAGTGAATCGTTGCGGTAGTTGGAGTTGTTTGCATAGCGTGCAGATGCGCTGCGGCCGTCTCCAAGAACACGAAAGTCAAACTCTGCACCATGTCAGCGCTTCGTCTCCATCGGCCATTCCAAGGCAATCACGAACCCAGAAACTCGTGTCCGAAGCGGCCTTGATGACCAGAGCTGCCAAAACGTTAGTGACAAGCACGTGCTGAAGGTGCAAGTAGGCTGATATACTAGTATCGCAAGTAGAATGGCTCGTTGGTGCTCATGGCTACGGTCGCTCGTGGTCGAGGGAGACTCTGCCTTGTGTGATATTTATGTACGCGTCGGTTGGGTAGTTGGTGTTGAGTCGTCGCCGCGTTCACGATCTTCGGTGGAGCACTCTACTAGTGTGAGGTGGTCTGTGCTATGACCATTTCTCGAGCAGACACCTGGACGTATACACATGAACCCCGACAACGGAAGCGCTGTACCTTGGGAAGCAAAGAAGCCACCTCTCCACCCAAGGCCACTCCATCTCCTCATTCATTCCGCCCGGCTGCGGCCACACCAGCCCGCACAACGCTCCCTACCACCGCACTCGATCAAAACACGTAGCATCCCACTTATTCTCGACACCCAGGGAAAGTGAGCATTGACGGCCGCCACGAGAACCACGCCATTGTAGTTGGATACTTCAAGACTCACAGGAAACCGCCTACACTAGTCACGCGCCATCATGGCGACCTTTCTAGAGAATTCGTACAGTCTGGTACGAACACCTGGCAGTGCGTGGAGCTGGGCGAAGCTGACGGAGCGCAACAGGTGCACCAGGACAATGCAGCCGATGTTCCCGCCCAGAATGAGCTCAAGACTGCCCTCGAGAAGGGCAGCGATGAGCAGAAGATCGAGACCATGGTGCGCCCTCGCAATTGCAACTGCCCCGCCTTGGTCCAGCTGGCCGTCTAACAACCCGACAGAAGAAGATCCTGTCCATCATGCTCAATGGCGACCCTCAGACAGGGCTCCTCATGCACATCATCCGATTCGTCATGCCCAGCAAGTCAAAGCCGCTAAAGAAGCTCATGTACTTCTTCTTCGAGGTGTGCCCAAAACACGACGCTCAGGGCAAGCTACGTCAGGAGTGGATATTGGTCTGGTAGGTGTTTCTGTGTGCGGGATACAGGACCGAAGGGATATGACCGCTGACAATGGCATAGCAATGCGATTCGATTCGACTTGCAGGCTCCCAACGAATACGTACGAGGAAACACATTGCGCTTTGTGTATGGCTACCGACAACACTTGGTTGAGCACTGCTGATGCGTTGGACAGAACTAAGCTTCGGGATGCGGAACTTGTAGAGCCATTACTACGTAGGTGCTGCCGCAGAGGCAGTTGCAGGCGCTATGCTGACCGCAATGCTAGAACCGGTGCGCCAGTGCCTCACACATCGACACGCATACGTCCGAAAGAATGCAACCTTTGCGATTGCATCCATCTTTACACACCTCCCCGAGCTTATGCCAGATGCGCCCGATCTCCTTGTAACGTTCTTGGACGACGAAAACGATCCGACATGCAAACGCAATGCATTCGCCGCCCTCACCTCCGTCAGCCATGACAAGGCCCTCGAATACTTGAGCACAGTCTTTGATGCCATACCTAATCATGAGGAGCTTCTATTGCTCGCAGAATTGGAATTTATTCGCAAGGATGCCATTGTCAACCCTTCAAACAAGGCACGCTATCTCCGACTGATATTCGACCTCCTTGAGTCGCAGGTATCGACCGTCATCTACGAGGCCGCACATGCGCTCACCACACTCACGAGCAACCCGGTCGCGGTCAAGGCGGCCGCTGGAAAATTTGTCGACCTGGCCATTAAGGAACCGGATAACAATGTCAAATTGATAGTGTTGGAGCGGGTCGATCAACTACGGCATAAGAATGAGGGTGTCCTCGATGACTTGACCATGGAGATCCTTCGTGTCTTGTCCAGTACCGACTTGGATGTTCGCAAAAAGTCACTGGGTATCGCCATGGAGATGATCTCGAGCAGAAATGTCGAAGAGGTTGTCCTCCTGCTCAAGAAGGAGCTGATGAAGACGGTGGATGAACAGTACGAGAAGAACTCTGAGTACAGGTCACTGCTCATCTCTTCGATACACTCAGCTGCCATCAAGTTCCCAGAGGTCGCCGCCAGCGTTGTCGGATCGCTCATGGACTTTATCTCGGATGTCAGCAGCAACGCCTCTGCGGTCGATGTCATTTCATTCGTAAAGGAGGTTGTCGAGCGCTTCCCCGACCTCAGAGTCTCCATCATTGAGCGATTGGTATCGACGCTTGGTGAAGTACGCGCTGGCAAAGTCTACAGAGGTGTGCTCTGGATTATTGGAGAGTTTTCTCTGGAAGCCAAGGACATCAGGGATGCCTGGAAGGGCATCCGATCATCACTTGGCGAGATCCCAATCCTTGCCTCTGAGCAAAGGTTACTTGACGAGGCTTCGGAAGGCAAAGACCCATCTGACCAAGTCAACGGTCACGCAAAGGCAGCTGCTCCGACCGGATCGCGAAAGGTGCTTGCTGATGGAACATATGCAACCGAAAGCGCTCTTACATCATCGGCTGCCGCCAAGGCAAAACTCGAAGCTGTCAAGAACTCGCAGAAGCCTCCGCTCCGACAACTTCTTCTCGATGGCGACTACTACCTTGCTACGGTTCTGTCGAGTACCCTGACTAAGTTGGTGATGCGCCATGGGGAGATCTCGACGGATGCTGCACGCACAAACGCTCTTCGTGCAGAGGCCATGCTGATTATGATTTCCATTATCCGTGTAGGTCAATCACAGTTTGTCAAGACCCTGATTGACGAAGACTCTGTCGACCGTATCATGTCATGTGTGCGCTCGCTGTCAGAGTTTGCGCAAAGAAAGGAAATTCAAACAGTTTTCCTCGAGGACACACGGAAATCATTCCGAACAATGGTGCAGACGGAAGAAAAGAAGCGAGCAGCCAAGGAGGCTTCAGAAAGAGCCAAGTCAGCTGTTAACGTTGATGATGCCTTCAACATCCGCCAGCTGAAGAAGAAGGACTCGGACGGTATCGATGAGATCGACCAAGATTTGGAGAGAGCTACCGGAGGTGATAGCGCGACCGAGGATCTCACATCGAAACTCAGCCGTGTTGTACAGCTCACGGGTTTCTCTGATGCGGTGTACGCAGAAGCTTATGTCAAGGTAATGCATAATGTTGCTAGTAAGGCAAAGGCATGTGCTAATGTTTGCAGGTCCATCAATTTGACATTGTACTTGACGTGCTTCTTGTAAACCAAACGACCGAGACGTTGCAGAACCTTACAATTGAATTCGCGACACTGGGCGATCTCAAGGTAGTCGAAAGGCCTTCGACGCAAAATGTCGGTCCTCACGACTTCATCAACATCCAAGCGACGATCAAGGGTAAGGGAATTGTGCCCGTGTCGAGACGAGCTTGAAACGCTAACTTGACTAGTTTCATCGACGGACACTGGCGTCATTTTTGGAAACATCATCTACGAAGGGTAAGTGCAATAGCGTGGTCGTTGATGAGGGGCCGGGCTAATGCATAACAGTGAAAAGGGTGTTGACTCGAATGTCGTTATTCTCAACGACGTGCACGTGGACATTATGGATTACATCAAGCCAGCACAATGCACCGAGACGCAGTTCCGCACCATGTGGACCGAGTTCGAATGGGAGAACAAGGTCAATATCAACTCCAAGGCCAAGAGTCTGCGCGAGTTCTTGAACCAGCTCATGGCAAGCACCAACATGAGCTGCCTAACGCCAGAAGCATCAATGAAGGGCGACTGCCAGTTCCTATCGGCGAATCTGTACGCAAGAAGCGTTTTTGGTAAGTCCCGCTTCCTCCCGCACTATTGGCAATGGCTAACCCAGTTCAGGTGAGGATGCTTTGGCCAATCTGAGCATAGAAAAGGAAGGAGATAACGGGCCCATTACCGGCTTTGTGCGCATACGTAGTCGCTCGCAAGGCCTTGCACTGAGCCTGGGATCACTGAAGGGTCTCAACAAGGTTGGCGTAGCATGAGCGGGTGTTTACATATGAGAGGCTTGCAGAAAAGGTATAGGGCTTACTCGACGGGTGGGCTAGCATGGCTCGAAAATGGGCTACTTGATGAGAGACTAAGGTTAATATGGCTTTGGTAGCGAGAAGACGAGAATAAATCAGTTCACAACCAGTGTTGGCCAATCAGCAGTGGGCCTCGGCTGAGCAACGCAGGGTCCATTGGCCCATTCCCTGTCTCCTGTTTAGCATCAGACCCGCCCGTCTGATCCGCGCGTCCACGCATCTGAGCGCGACCGAGCGACCGACATCAGCCTCTAATTAATACAGCCTGTCGCAGGCACTCACTGATTGAACTTTGCGTGCAGCATGCTGTGTGACCTCCGTACAATCCAGCGATAACCATGGCCTCCACTACCGGTGCAGGCGATGCCTTTACAGAACCCACCGTCCCTCTGATTGCTGATGACGCTCCTGCGCAACCACCGCAAGCATCAGAGCCCCACGAGCGCATCAATGCGCCCGAATCACTCGCTATAAACAGAGATGCTTCACTAACTCTGGGCACCGATTCCCTTGTTGTTTTGGGTATGATGCAGTCTACAGGGTCTCAGTGAACCCCTTATGGCTGACACTTGACAGACGAAGCCCTCGTGGATACCAAAACCGCCAATTGCTGTAATCTGCCTCTTCCTGGCAGTACGCACCACCTCTACAAACACGAGCGCACGGCATCCGCTGACTTTAACAGAAAAGAAAGCCACTCGCTCAATATCCTTTTATAACATTCTCTGGGCCGAGCTCGCGGGCGGCGACCACATTACTATTCAGTATGCGCAGACGGTATCCAACAAATCCGTTCGCCCGGCGACAATCAGCTACCACGTCGATAAGCCTGACAGCCAGTTGGTACAAGCATGGATAGAGAAACTCTTAGATCGCGCATACGGAGCGTCGCAACGGCGAAAGCGGGTCAAGGTGCTCGTCAATCCGTTTGGAGGACAGGGCGGCGCCGTCAAGATGTACAACAAGCAGATTGCGCCCATCTTTGCTGCTGCAAGATGCGAGCTGGACGTGGAGAGGACGACACACAATGGACATGGTGTAGAGATTGCACAGAACATGGACATTGACGCATTCGACGTCGTGGCGTGTTGTTCTGGAGATGGCATACCACATGAGGTCTGGAATGGGTTGGCCAAAAGGCCAGACGCTGCAAGAGCCCTGGCCAAGATGGCTGTCGTTCAACTACCATGTGGTTCAGGCAATGCCATGAGTCTCAACTTCAACGGGACGAATGATCCAAGCATAGCTGCCTTGGCCATTGTCAAAGGCCTACGCATGTCCCTAGATCTCTCCTCAGTGACCCAGGGCGGCCGGCGCACACTCTCTTTCCTTTCCCAGTCCCTTGGTATCGTCGCCGAATCCGATCTCGCAACTGAAAACCTGCGATGGATGGGCAGCGCCCGCTTCACCTGGGGCATCCTGGTGCGCCTCCTCAGCAAAACCGTGTACCCCGCCGACATTGCCGTCAAAGTCGAGTACGACAACAAAGCCGCCATCCGCGAAGTCTACCGCGCCGAAGCCGCCAAACCACCGGGCAGCAACGAAACCGCCACCCTCCCTTCCGCCGACGCAGGCCTACCTCCCCTCAAATACGGCACAAACACCGACCCACTACCAGAAGGTTGGGAACTCATCCCCCACGACAAAATCGGCAACTTCTACGCCGGAAACATTGCCTACATGTCCGCCGACGCAAACTTCTTCCCCGGCGCCCTCCCCTGCGACGGCTGCCTCGACCTCGTCCGCATCCGCGGCGACCTCCCCCGCGTCACCGCCATCAAAACCCTTTTGTCGATTGAAAACCACACCTTTTTCGACCTCGACCATGTGGATTACCAGAAAGTCAGTGCGTACCGGATTATCCCCCGCGATCAGAAGGATGGGTATATTAGTATTGATGGCGAGAGAGTGCCGTTTGAAGGGTTTCAGGTTGAGGTGCATAAGGGGTTGGGGACTACGTTGAGTAAGAATGGGCATTTGTGTGAGGCCAAGGGGGTTTGAAAGATGAGATTGATTGTTCTCGGGGGGTTTTTTTTCTCTTTTCGTGTTCGTCGAGCCCATTGCGAAGAAGTATCTGGGTTGTCGCATTTGTATACCAATTTGTTTCTTTTTACTCTTTAATCCAAAGCCACCTTTTTTTTTTTCGTCGCACGTTCTCTCTCTCAAGAAAGTTTATAAAACCCTGCGCTCATTTCCTCGATTGAATATTTTCTTTTCTCTTTTTAACTACCATCTCACTCATCTCCATCCCAATCAAGCTGCATTCTTGCTAGTCCCAGATCCCACATACATCCTACCCACCACACACGCACATGCCCCCCAC
>JAODYD010000015.1:117164-193724 GCA_026262445.1 Bipolaris bicolor | reverse complement strand
CACCCGCCCCACATCTTTCCATCCCATCTCTTTCCTCCCATCATAAACACTAGAATCAAAGAAAAAGACATCAAAGCTTACTCAGCACGTTACAAAAAAAGCTGCTTGGCGCAGCGGAAGCGCGCCGGGCTCATAACCCGGAGGACCTCGGATCGTAAGTTTCTCTTACACATCTTGCACGAGAGTTCGAATCAGGAGACTAACAGTTGAGCAGGAAACCGAGAGCAGCTAGTAAATGTGTGATGTTATCTTTTTTTTTCTCTCTGCTTGAGGATTTCCCATGGATAGGGGGGAAAGATTTTTTTTTTTTTAGAAATAAATGTTAGGAATCTTCATTTTTGATGTTTTAAGAGACGACCAAGGTGCGAGAAAGATAGTGACCGGAAAAAAAAAAGCGTCTCGTTTTGAATGTTTTTAAATAAAAGTCCATATACAACCACACACCATGCTAAATGAATAAAAAAAAACATTCTTTTAGTTTTAATCCCATCAACAATGAAAAGGTAAATATAAACCCCCAACCCACATTCTAACTACTTTCGACAAGAAAAAAGCAAGCGGCTACGACGCAGTTACAAGCACATAACTCGTGATAGCATCCATACGCTCCTTTGTCAGTTTCAGCCCCACCTTCAACAACTCGGTCGCAACCTCTTGATCCTTCTTCTCCAGCTCCTTGTATTTCTCCCTTGTGAGCAACCACGCAACTGAGTCGTTCTCCGCCGCCACAGTACCCGTGCGGTCTGTCTCGGAGAAAAAGGGCAACTCTCCACATGTGGTACCGGGTAGAATGACTTCGAAGAAGCTGCCTTGGTCGAGCTCGTACTCTGTTCGTAGGCGGCCCTTTTCGAGGATATAAAACCCGTCTGGATCGTCGCCACGCGAGTACAGGACTGTGCCGGCAGGATACTCCTTGCGCTCAAAGTAGGGCGCGACGGCTTGCCAAAAGTCTTCGTTCTTGGTTGACACGTCTTCGAAAGTCTGGAGGATAATCTTGAGTGGCTGTGCAAAGTTTCGCCAGCGTGGTGGCACAACGGTTGTTGTGTATTGTGAGGCGTTGTCGGCTATGGAGAAAGTGTCGTCGCCACTCTCGCGCATTGTGGAGCGAGCGGCAATGAGTCGAGCACCTCGTCGGGGTGACGAGAATACAGGGTTCAGAGAGCTGGCGCCAAATGAAGTGGGTGAGCCAGGCTCGGGCGTAGAAATATCCTTGGCCCCCGAGATGCTCATGGGTGGTGTCGTCTGTTGCTTTGATGGGCGTCTGTTGCAGTGTCTGTGGAACACCTCAAGGAGTTCGTTTTCACACGATTCGAGTGCCGTGTTGAGGTCTTCGAAAATCTGGGGTGGCGGGCAGTCTTCACCCCCTTCTCCGTCCAGCAGCCCTACGTTCTGCAGAGCACGTCCGACGGGATCAGAAAATGAGATTCCAGAAATGACCATCTTGACGTTCTTGGTGTTCAAGATACGGTTGATACGCTGGAAGCCTTCAGAACTGGAAAAGTCGACATCGGTAACATGAGTGAAGTCGACAATGATGAAGCTGATTGGGTTCCTCTCAAAGTTGTCGTCGTCGATCAGGGAGCGCATATACTCCTCGACCGATACAATCGTACCGAAAAACAGGAATCCGCCAAGTTTAATGGCACGAATCTGTCCTCGAACTTTGTTGAGGTACCGCGAATCTGATCGTGGACGGCGAACTGTAGACTCGGCAATCATGCCGCTATAGGATGCGCGGATGGCTGAATGACGCGAGCTTTGCACAACGTAGCTAACGCATGCAAGGACGATGCCGACAAAGATTCCAACCACAAAGTCGTGGATACCCATGATGAGGACAATGACCAGGATGGTCAAGTATTCGAGCTTGTGGCATTTGCCAAAGGTATCCCAGAGGGCTTCTTTCATAAGGTCGATACCTAGTAGGAAAATGAGTGCACCAACTAGGCAGATGGGGATATAGCCAACCATGGCTGGGCCAGCTAGCCAGACAGCAGTCGTGGCAAATGCGAGCATGACACCGGCTGTGCGGCTGTTACCACCGTTGTCGACGAACATGACACTGTTTGCGTAGACGAGATAGTTCTATAGATGTTAGCGATGCCACGGATCACACATGTAGATATCCATACCTGAATGCTACCCAAGCACCCAGAGAGGGTGTTGGAGATACCGTGAGCGATCAACTCTCGGTTCACATCGAGATTGTCCTCCCTCACAGCTGCACCTAGAGCGGGAACATTGATGGGTACGTGAATGATACCGAAAAAGGATAGAGCAAACATAGTGGGAATGGTGCTCACAAGGGCTCCTGCGTCTACACTGCCAAACTCTGTTGGTTTGTTAGCACACTGTCACTGAGGGTTCAGCGAGACACTTACTAAAGTAGGTGTAGAATCTGTAAAACTGGACACCGGCTTCCGGCAGCTCGAATATCCAGCCGGCATTACGCACAGGCTCGAGATCCTTGTGAAGGATACCCTTGACAACAAGGTAGAAAATGGCAAATACAGAGACAAAGAAAGCAGGCAGGACAAACGGGCTCTTGGATAGCCGCCTCAGTACCATGATTAAAATAGCAAGGGCAAGCGGCAGCGTCCAGAGGTACCAAGTGTCGGAGGAAAAGAGCTTGTGCAGGGTCTCGAGATCATAATTGAGGTTGCCTTCGAGACGAGCTGACACTTCAATGCCAGTCACAATAAGGAAGAACCCCACTCCGCCTATGCAGCCGATAAGAATGTGTCTTGGGAAGAAGCTGACTAGGTTGCCAAGCTTAAAGGCACCAAGAGCAAGAAATATGAGACCAGTCAAGATGGAGCTGAGGCAGTAGGAGACAATGGTGGTGGCTATGATTGCCTCCGGGGGCTTGCCCTCCATCTGTTCCATGATGGAATATGCCATTTTATGGAAAAAGGGCACAACCTCAATCATTTCAGATCCGACACCACCCTTGAACACAGACAGTCCTAGAGAGTAGCACAGTTGTGACACTATACAGCTGACAAAGAAAATGGATATGCCATCAGGGCCCGTGTTGCTGAAAATGGGTGCACCGAGTGGGAACAGAATATAACCATAAGATAGTGCATCGAGGAGATTCAGCAGCAGACCGAGGAAGACGGCAGATGTGATCTGGATGCCCTCAATGGCACGTGAAACGAGAGCATCTTTAGTGTAGTTATTAGGGTCAGTCAGCAATCTCCCAATGCCCCGAACATGTTCGCAACCGACCTCAAGGGTGTGTGTGAGACGGCGAGGTAGGTTCGATTTAGGTCCTGGTGCCCACGAATCGTGCGGTATAGACTTGTGCTTTTGTTGAGGGCCTGAGCGCGACAGTCTGCCTTGGGGAAGCAGAGGAGTGCGCTCCGTGTCTTCGACGACTACACTCGGGGATACGTTCTTGTTGTTTTGGGCAGTGTCGACCTGCGACTTTGGGCTGAAAAAGTTACGATCTTGGTACTGAGGGCCAATGACCGTCTCGGGGGTTTCGGCGTCACTCTCCTGATCAATGGCGTCGGTCCAGCGGCCAGAGTCTTGCGACGTGCGCCCGTCCTCACTGTCCGAGGGAATGGCGCCCGGCCTCGTGGCATACGCGTCGGAGTCGGCAAAGCTGCCACGGTGCGGTCGGTCCTGGTAGTTTTCGGCCTCGAGGGCATACGAAGCTAGTTGGGAGCTTCTCTCGCGCACGCCCTGGGACGAGTAGTGTGGGGTATCTGCAAGGCAGTCAGTGAGTGCTGGCAATGGCTGACACGAGACTTCGGATACGCACCAGCAAAGCTGTGTGACGTCTGGTGGGCAAAGGAACGTATGGGATTGCGCGTGTACGAGCCAGAGAGGGCACCAGAGGCAATGGACTGGCCGCGTATCCGGCGTGGAAGACTGTGGCCGCCATTCTCGGCGTGCGCTTGGTCGTAGGCAAAGTCGGCGTCGTTTGTGTTGTCGCCAGTAAAAGGCAGCTGGGGTTGCTGCTCGGCGGCGGGCGCGTCGCGGGCGAAGAGACGAGAAGGCATTGCGCCCAAGTCAAAGGAGAAGAAACGACGGTCGGGTCAAAGTCAACAGGCCATGTCCTGAGCGAGGAAAGTTTAAGTGGAGAAGACAGAGTCCCAGATTGACGGAAAGGGCGCGGTCCAGGTGGGTAAATGAATGGGCGGGCGGGTGCTGTGAGGGTTTATTAGGGTAGTGCGGATGGTGGATGGACGATGGTCGCAGCAGCTGTCTCGCAATCGCCTGGAGAGGGCACGCGATTCTGGCTTCTGCGCACCGTGGTTTCGCGGATCCAGTCAGGTATCATGGTGACGGGCCGCAAGATAAGCAAGGATGGCATGGCTTAGCCAGGAATTGAGCTTACTTGGGAGAGGGGCGGGTGCAATGGCATAAAATTTTGGCGGAACAGCGTGGGTCGGGCAACCTTGCAACGGCTGCCGGTACGTCATCCGCCGCTAGCGAACCCCTGCCCTGGTGCTGCCAATGTCGCTCCAGACATGGGATAGGATAGGCCATTTGTCCAACGTCGTCTTGCTTGTATCCATACGCTTCGATACCCCGCCTGCTCGCAATATGGCGTCAACGGGCAGAGCAGCTTGACAAGACTCTGAACCATGGAGCAATCACATGTTTCGCTTCGTCCACTTTGGTATGCATGCAGCATGCACTACGGCGGAGCGTGCCGGGGGAGACAGGCCGTTGCATCCGCCTCCACTCTGTAGGAACTGTACTTTATCCATTTGGGCCGGCTATGGTGTACCTACATACGTAAGTATCCATGTACACCCAAGTACATCTGTTCATGTATCAGTCCATACATCCTCACAGTCATCATGACAAGATAGTCATGTCATTTTCACGTCTTGCCATTGTCATTGCTTGCTGGAAGACCATCATGTGTGGTCTTTTTTCTCTTCTGCGCTAAACTCAACTAGTCGGGTGTTGAGCCCGTTGACAACTTTTGTTCAAATTTTTTGCCTTCTCCGCAAGCAGGTTCCGTGGCGGTTCGAGAGTGCTCTTCGCGTCTCCCGCTCCACTTTACAACCACTGAAAAAAAAAAGGGTCGACACAGACGCAGAGTCATTAGCGTCAACATGGCGTCGGGTAGGGTCCAGACAAGTCGTATTGCAGCCCTTTGCCGTCGCCACGTTCACCAATGAAAATCGCGGCGACTTTTTCCCTGATGCGGCTGTCCCGGTCTGTCGGATCGTGGAATTGATGTGCACCGTAGAAGACGAATCCCACTGTTATCGAAATTTCTTGCAACAATTATTTCAAGTGCGTGACCGTGCAACAAAAAACTTGCAGATTTTGAGCGATCAGTCGTGGAGACGATTATAAATTAATGATTAATCAAGCCTGTGCGTACTCTAGACGTTATAAGCTTGGAGATGCTTAACAACGACTTCCTCTCGCACTTGTTATAAATAGCGCTCAAATATCCTTCCACCTCAGGCAGTAGTTTGTATGCTCCTCCACAACACCAACCCCGCAACTAACCAAGGCCGAGAGGTTCGCACTAAGTTCTTTCATGGAAGTTCCAGGTAGAGACTCGCTGTTGCACTCGTTGCCCTATTCACCCTCACCTCCCCATCTCCTTCCCATGACCACTTAAAACCGATTCTTCATCCGTATCATATACCATCTTCCCCTCCTCGACCTGCGCAGCCCCCGCTTTCCGCTTCTTTGCCGCAGCTCTCCTCACAAGAAATACAATGATGGCTACCAGCACCGCCAGCCCTGCAACTGCACCAACAGCGACGCCAACAACGACTTGTATGGGGACTGGCGAGACGCCATTGTCGTTTTCAAGTGTAGAGTAAGTCTGAGGAGCAGGCGATCCAGTCATACTTGTCGCAGGCGCCATTGTTGTGAGTGAGCGGGAAACCGATACCAGTGTTGACGATGCCTCGGCCATGGTGCTGTGAAGTGCAGTATGCGTTGCCTACGCCACGTAGTAACAAGTGACGTGTTTAAGAATATGTAGAGGAAAAGACAAGAGAGACCAAAGTGTGATATTGTCAGAGTAAGAAAAACAGCAATGGTGCTTTATTTCGTTCCTTCCCTTCCCTCCACGCCAGCCAAGCGCACCTTGCTGCGCCCTCTAATTTTTCCTTTTCTACCCTGGACGTGAAACTCACCAACTGGCACCGCGTCGCCATAGCCTTCTGGGTTGGATAAAGGGCTGAGTACATATAGTACAGCAAAGCCACTCCAGCAGGACGCCTAACATTTGTTGCTTTAGGCACCAAAAATACCTCAACCAGCTCTCGTTCTATCCCGTAATCACTGATCCATTTCCCCCCGTCAACTAACAAACTCACTGAAGGAACAAACAACGTCGTACACCACCATACAAAATGTGTAATAACAAGACCGTAGAACAGTAGATTACCGCCCACCAACCCGACCCCCAACCCGCCAAGCCACTACCCCCAAATAGGCAAACAAACCCTAAAAATAAGTCTACTATGCGGAGACTTTTGGTGTGAAGAGGAAAACGCACGTGGAATGAGGGCGCCCTACTTTAGGTAGGGCTCCCGATAAGACTAGTTAGTAGCTCCCCCTCCCCTCGGTTGATCATTTGTCCTTTGATCTACTATCGGAACATGTGGGGGGAGGCAGAAAATGGTGAAAGACCAAGGGTTCGGGGTAGGTGTTTCCGGCCGTGGACGGACGAGTTGGTGCCCGGGTAGCCGCGGCGGCAGTTTTGGAGTGGCGGATGGACGAGATGCATGGCTGGATGTGAGGCGTGGGCGTCGTGAATCAGGTGCATGTCGGGAGTGGAGGTTGCACGACTAATGCAGGTATGTGTGAGGCTCATGGATGTGAAATGAGCAGTAGTGATACTTATTGTAAATGTACGTATATGTATGTATGAATGTGTATTGCGTTTGGACTCGAAAAAAGCTCCGCATATGCAGTGTTACCAGCCCATGTCGTAAGGGTATAATTAAAACTTGTTACGCCCTTTACCCAAGAAATGAAGAAGAAAACCGAGAACCCCTCGCTACGCTGCTGGGCAATCGAGTTGATGTCGACCCCCAGGTGAGAAGAACAAGAGAAAAAAGGAAACTTTTTTTGTTTGTTTTACACATCATCAGAGCCGGCTGATTTTGCGGGCAGAATGCTATTGTGCCAGAATTCTGTCGACAGCAGCACTGGCTAGTTGTTGGACGTCCTGGATGCCTCCCTTGACGTCGATAATCTCAACGTCCTTGAGTTGCTTGCATTCCGTCTCGTCGGGCTCCTCGAGGGCAGCAAACTGGCTGGCGACCATGGCGTCCTTCATGTAGTGGCCTTGCCTGGCACGGACGCGCGAGAGCAGCGTCTCCATGTCGGAGCGGAGGTACACAAAGTGGACGTTGGCATTTGGGTCCTGGTCGTAGAGCCTGGCGGTGCGGATGACGTCGCGGTACTTTTTCTTGAGTGCGCTGCAGGTGACGACGACGCCACGCGAGCCGTTGTTGAGAGCGGTGAGGGCCTGGTCGCGCAGCAGGATGAGCCAATCCCAGCGATCTTCGTCGTTGAGGGGAATGCCGGCGGCCATCTTGTCAATGTTTGCTTTTGGGTGGAACTGTGGGGCAATCAGCAGGCGCTAGGCGACATTGGGCAAGGCGACTTACCTCATCACCCTCAATGTAGTCGAAGCCATATCGATCGGACAGATGCTTGGCAATGGTGCTCTTGCCGCAGCCTGCAGGGCCGGTGACAATGAGGATGTGGTGGTGGGCGGGGATGGTCATTTGAGCAGCCTTGGTGTCGGCGAGGGCGGGCGACGATGTGGATGGCGAGCCGGTATTTGAGGCGGGAGGCGTGGGCGGCGATACATATTGTATGGGGGCGGGGACTGATTGCTCCATGGTTTGCATCATGGCGTTGGAGCGGCAGGGAGGAAAACGGGCGGGGGACGGGCGAATATAAGTGAGGAGCAGTCGAGGGCGTTTGCGAGTGAGTGAGTAGGTGTTTGAGTTGGGCAGCCAGCAAGCAGCAAGCAGGAAACCGGAAATAGGACTTGGGCTGAATTAATATGCGATATTGCAAACGCACATGTATCGACAACGACTAGTTTGGATGCAGAGGGTCAGCAATCTACTGGAAAGGCACCCAATGTGCGCTGGGGGGAAGGGTGGATTTTAAGGCTCGCAGTCGGGGACGCTCATCTGGAAATTTCGCCCGCCGCGCCATGACGGTGACGGCAAGGGTGGGATGGGCTGGTGGGCGTTGTGCTTCAGGAGGCCCAGGCAGGATGGTACGCGTGCAACCACGACAGCGAATGGCGGCGCGAACCGGACAGCTAGTGGCGGTGCGAGGGCCAGACGGGTGCAACAGCCGGGCAGCCGGCGTGGAGAGGTTTGAGGGCTTCGGCCTTTGAACATGCAACTGTAGCGTGTGGGATGATGGATGTCATGCTGGGCCCTAGCGCCCGAATCCCTCCCTTTTCCTCCCCCGCACTGCCCATCCCATCTCTCAGGAACCGGCTGCCCTGCCCTGCCCTGCCCTGCCCTGCCCACCACCACCACTACCACGACTCCCTCGTCCTACTTACATCCACAATATGTCACAGCCAGGTCACACAGCATGCAGTGCCCCGCGTCGGGCTGGGGACGCGAGTGCCACTAGATGGCTACGGACTGCCTGCCTGCCGTCTGCCGTCTGTCCCCCTCGCTCTGCATGCATACAGGCACATACATGGCAGATGTGTAGCACCTGAATCTTAGATCTATACGCCGTGAGCAGGTGCGTGTGCTCGACGTACTTAGCATCCCATCCATAGCCCGACGACGGCACAGGAACGCCCCCTCCACATACGCCCTCACCGCCTTGACTCGTGCACACCACGCGGTTGGATAATGGCGCGTGGGGGTCCGGCGCGGCCTCTCGACACCATCGGCCCGGCCAGGTCGAGGCTGAGGACTAGACGACCATCGCATCTGCTTGCCCTTTCTTTTTTTGCCTGCGAATACGAGCCAGGCCATGTCTGGCTTCGCGCGCGCTTCCCGGCCAGCCGCCTGCCCCTACTTCGCATTACTTACGAAGGAATGTGGAGGACCTGCCATCTGCCCTCTGCCACCTACAACTGCGCTGCGCCCTGCCCTCTGACCCGAGCAACCCGCGACGCAGTGAGACGTGACGTGGACCCATTGAGTTTGCCGGCGTTGTCAGGAAACGGAAACCAAGCAAATAATCCGGACAACAAGCCATGTCGGACAGCGAACAACCCACGGCCGCCAGCCAACAGCATACCAAGTATTGTCCAGTGTGAGTGGCCACCAGTAGCCACTTGGTAGCCAGGCCAGGGCAGAGGGCGCCCAACGGGGAAGCGGGGCACCGGCCACGTGACCCGACCCCAACATGGACAAGCGCTGTATGACGAAAGCATGCACCACGCATCCACACGTCCACCTTGCTCTCAGCCCCGTCGGCCGCCGACGCGACCACGCACTCCAACCATGTCCTACTTCTTCTCCACCCCGGTCGACATCGACATTGTCCTCGAGGACCTCGACGACCGCTCTGCCGTCGACGTCAAGCTCGACAAGAACCGCAAGGAGAAAGTCCCCCTCTACCTCGACGGCGAGTCGGTCAAGGGCCAGGTTACCGTCCGCCCCAAAGATGGCAAGCGCCTCGAGCACACGGGCATCAAGGTCCAGTTCATTGGCACCATTGGTACGCCCCTCGCCCGACCCAGACTCCCCCGCGCATTGCTGATGTAGTGCGCCCAGAAATGTTCTTCGACCGCGGAAACCACTACGAGTTCCTCTCCCTCGGCCAGGAGCTAGCCGCTCCCGGCGAGCTGCAGCACCCCCAGACCTTTGACTTCAACTTCAAGAACGTCGAGAAGCAATACGAGTCGTACAATGGCATCAACGTCAAGCTGCGCTACTTTGTCCGTGTCACGGTCTCCCGCAGAATGGCCGACGTGGTTCGCGAAAAGGACCTTTGGGTCTACTCGTACCGCATCCCTCCAGAGACAAACAGCTCCATCAAAATGGACGTCGGCATCGAGGACTGCTTGCACATTGAGTTTGAGTACTCAAAGTCCAAATACCATCTCAAAGATGTCATTGTAGGCAGGATATACTTCCTTCTCGTCCGGTTAAAGATCAAGCACATGGAGCTGTCCATCATTCGGCGAGAAACAACGGGTGCGCCTCCGAACCAATACAACGAAAGTGAGACCCTGGTCCGCTTTGAAATCATGGACGGTTCCCCCTCTCGAGGTACACAAATGCGACTGTTTGCGACAAGAATTGCACTAACCAACATTGCAGGTGAAACAATTCCAATCAGGTTGTTCCTTGGCGGCTTCGACCTGACCCCCACCTTCCGCGAAGTCAACAAGAAGTACTCGACCAGATATTATCTCAGTCTCGTACTTATTGACGAAGGTGAGCTGTTCCCGCCCTCTATCTAGAGCATTCCACTGACAAATGCCCAGATGCGCGACGATACTTCAAGCAGTCCGAGATTGTACTCTTCCGACAAGCACCCGAGGGCCTCACATTGGCGCAGGAACAGAACAAGTTGATGGCGGTATCATGAGGAAAGCACCTTGAGCAGGAGAGCACTTGCGTCTAGCCCAAGTTTGCTCAGTGCGCCACACTGTGGCGTTGATGTCGGAGTTATTCGTTGCGCATAGTAATACCCCGATATGGGATCCTACGGGACCATTGAGCCTTGGTATTGTAGCATATGGGTTTTGAGTGTACCCTTATATCCATGGAAATGTAGCAGTCTCCGTGGACACTATCCATCGGCCAAGTAAAGCAATTGTGACCGCGTCTCCACACTAATGCGCTAGTCAAAGTGGAGCCTGTATTTGCTGTACCGTTATTGTGCACATTCGTCGGCTTAGCTTGCAGACGGTGACTAAGGACCGGCGACTGCTGTGTGCTGATGTTCTGCATCAAATGCCGATGGCGTTTTGCATACATCTGCTCGTATGCTGCCCGTGTATATGTACCATCTTCTGTCGTAGTGTGAACATTACGCGACACACCAAGTCATTGATTTTCTCATGCGTGCACATTCTGACGAGTGCAGGCCAACAAGCTCCACTTGACCATGCCGATGTCCGTCCAACTTGTGATCTGTACAGCGCCACAACTAGCCGCAACGCCTCAGGATCGAGATGAGGATTGCCTTATCAGTCACTATGTATCGAGAATTGAGGCTCTTGTTCGGCTCTACCCACTCATTATGAAGATCATCAAAGACGATTGGCACACATGTCTCTGAGCCGTGGGTAACTCTCGGAAATACCGGCGACATGGGCGAACTAGGCAAAAAGCTTCCCTGCCAGTGACGTAGCACATGCAATTCTTCACTTTCCCATGCATGAATAGCAGCACCACCATTTCCCATTTAGTCATATGGCTGTTGTCTGTGTGAATCCTAGGCACAACGCAATTTGGATATAAGGTCGATCTGACCGTACTCACCTTTGCAACATAGAATACAGCTGAGTTACACCATGTCGCAGCAGCAATCTGATTCGCCAGGAAACAGTAAGTAATCCATCAATGTCTTTGATTCAATCAAGACAGGAGCCTTATATTTTTCCAGACAACTAACAACCTGATTTTCAATAGCACAACAACAACCAGAGGAATCTGCACCCCAAAGACCCACCAATCTAACAAATGAATCGAGACAACCGACAACGAGATCCCTTGCCTCGACAGTTCTACATCGAGGTCGTTCCGATGCACCGAGCATAGGAAGACCTGATACTGTTCGTTTGACGTCCAGACCGCAGAATGCTCGCACCAATACTACCGCAACCAGCATGGCGCCTATGGGCAGCATCAGAAATACACCCTCAAACACTGCAACTCGCGAAAATGTCAGACAAGAGCCTCCTCGACGCCCAGAGAAGAAGCAACAGCAAGTTGTCGATGTCGACAACGACTACTTCACCCTGAATCCATGGTACAACGAGCAGAAACAGAAGCCAGTCTTCGGTTTGGGTGCTCCTCTTCCACGCACAGTTCGCCGTGGCATGTGGTGGGGACGAGGAGATTTGCGTAAATCCTTGTACAAAATCGACGAAGGCGACGGTGTCTCACGGCAGGACGGCCTTGACTTTGGGGATGGAAAAGGTAAGATTTCGCTCTTTTTGCCAACCACAGCTATCCTAACTAGAGCGTGTATAGTTTTGGAAGAAGATTCAGAAGATTCCCAGGAGACTTTGAACGCCGGAAGTAACACCAACAGCCAAGGAAACCCAGACAGATTTCAGACTGTAGTCAATGGCCGCAGGGTCAACGTAAAACGTGTGCCGACAAGTGAAGCCAACCAAGTACTTGGCTTAGATCACAATCAAGACTCCCGCACCCACGAGCACCACGATGGCGAGACTCGTGCTCCAGTCAATGAGCACGGATTGGGATATGCCGATGGAAGTGGACACCAACAACACTTTGGTCTCCAGGACGGTCTTCCGCCTCTTCAGGAACGGGCCACGAACGAAACCAGTCAAACTAGTCAAACCAAAGAGGAAGAAAAGGAAACCAAACGACGAGAAGAGCAGGAAGAGAGAGAATTTTACAACCAATACCGGAACCCGATTGCTAGATTCCGAGCAAAGTACCCACAAGCTCCGGCAGAGTTTCTTGCAGTATATCTACCTTCTCATCAACCAACGACTTGCTCTGCTGACACTTTACAGACGTTTATCTACCTTTTGATTGGGCTATGCGTAAACTTGTCTGTTGCTACTTCTCAACAAAGTACTGGTAGCTTCGAGACACAAGCCTGGGGATGGGGATTCGCAGTCATGATAGGCATTTATCTGGGCGGAGGAGTCAGTGGATCCCATCTCAGTCCGACAGTATCTATATCACTTTCGGTGTTTCGTGGTTTCCCATGGAAGATGGCCATCGTCTATATCTGCATGCAACTATTAGCTGGTCTTGCCGCAGGAGCCGTCGCATACGCGTAAGTTTATATTGTTCTTGTTTGAATTTGCTCGACAATGTAATTAACATGTACAACAGAGTCTACCATGACGCCATCCACGAAGTAGATCCCGGTCTCACTCTCGACATGACAGGCAAAGCTCTTTTCCCCAAAGGACCTATCTATTCTACTGCAACTGGCTTCTTCAATGATTTCGTCTACATGGCCATCTTCGTATGTGTTGTTTTCGCCCTGGGAGACGACCAAAACTCTCCTCCAGGCCAAGGAATGACTGCCTTCATCGTTGGTCTCACCGGAATGGTGACTATGATTGGACTCGGATACAACACTGGCTTGGGTATTTCACCGGCGCGTGACCTTGGGCCTCGTCTCGTGGCATACTGGGTCGGGTACGAGGATGCTTTTTCTACAGGTTACTGGGCATATGGCTGCTGGGGTGCATCTATTAGCGGCGCGCTGTGCGGTGGTTTGTTGTATGATACGTGTATTTTTGTAGGCGGTGAGTCGCCGGTGAATTATCGGTGGCCGCAGCCTGGTGATATCAAATGGAGGGCTAGACAGACCAAGGATCTTGCAAAGGACAAGATTCAGCAAGTTGCATAAAACCATTCCGTCATGAAATGGCTGTTTAGAATTTCAAAACATGTTCGTCTATTTTCCATTGTATTTTAGTGTCTCCGATGAGGTAATAGGCTATTGACAGGGATTTCCACCTTACCGGCTGTGAGGGGTGGCGTATAGGCACCGGGAATACGATAGGTAGTGGCACCACCGGGGATAAGATATTTAGGCCCATCGGCAGCCAGGGTTTTCCCCAGACTTTCTACCATCCCGCTATTTGTTCCTTATATGCACTAGAACCAGGTACGCAAGGCTCTAGGATTCACTTTACTAGTACCGTACCCAGGACTACAAGCTCTTGCTAGCAACTGTCAAAACCTCAATTTGTGTTGACATCCTCCACTACGCACGAGATTGTTGGCATCGAATTGATCATGTTTTTACAAGAAAACCAAGGGCTCCCAAAACCATAGTACTCGGCACATATACTTTCATTTTTCTCTCTTTCTCCACCCATCAATCTCAATTCCTAGCCGGACTATGTCGTCGTCCACAAGCGCCGATATCGCAATGGCACCAACGCCAAAACCCGAAACAATTACACAAGAGCAACGGGAGCCTGAAAAGAGAAGACCAGGTCTACGCCAGAGAGTAAAACATTTCACATTCGCTTGGTTTCTATGTACAATGAGCACAGGGGGTCTCGCCGTCGCCATTGGAGAGGCACCACATCAATTCAACGGTACAGCCTTCCCTCCCATCTGCCTCCCCCCCACCTCCAACTCCCATTTGAAAAAAAGGGAAAAGAGAAAAGTTTCTAACACACTAAAAAAAAGGCCAATACCACATCTCCCTCACCCTCTACCTAATCACCCTCTTCCTCTTCCTCCTCTTCACCCTCCTATCCCTCTTCCGCTACCACCTACACACACCCCACTTCCACTCCGCCTTCTCCCTACCCCCAGAATCCCTCTTCGCCCCCGCCTTCACGCTATCAATCTGCGTATTAATAGGCGGCGTACAAACCCTCGCCATAACCCACGGTCCAGGCACCGACTCCCTCATCACGCTCGTCTACGTCTTATATTGGATCTACGCCGCCGTATCCTTGGTAGGCGCAATACTGCAGTACTACCTCCTCCTCCGCACAAACACCTCCATTCCCTTTTCAGCCGCGGTCTTTCTCGCAGGATACTCCTGCATGCTAACAGGGACGCTGGCATCGCTGATCGTAGCAACCCAACCAGCACAGCGCCACATATCTATCATGGTGTCCGGGGTAGCGTACCAAGGCTTCGGCTGGTGCATCAGCCTCGTAGCACTCACCCTCTACATCTCCTCGCTCCTCGATCGCGGCCTGCCGCCCCCGCGGGCCAGACCAGCAATGTTCATCCCCGTGGGAAGTTGCGCGTACACGGTTGTTGCGTTAGTCGGTATGGCGAGGGGCATTGCGGCGCAACAGCACCCGTATACCCAGGGTTACTTCGCTAGACACCCCTTGGCACCAGAGGTCCTCCGTATTCTGTCATTCTTCTCCTCAGTTTTCGTCTACGTGTTTGCTGTCTGGCTTTTTGGTCTTGCCCTCGTGGCTAATCTGAGTGTCTGCGGTAAAGTGCCGTTTAGCCTCGCGTGGTGGGCGTTTATCTTTCCGAATGTTGGGTTTGCGCTTGCGACGAGTGCGTTGGGGAGGGAGTTGGAGAGCGAGCCGGTTCTCTGGCTAGGCAGTGTTATGACGGCTTTGCTGGTCGTGGTGTGGATTGTTGCGGCTATGGCGTGTGGGAGGGCCGTGTGGAGGGGGGATATTGTTTGGCCTGGTAAGGACGAGGATAAGGATCGCTGAGGGGATTGATGCGAGTTTTTGAGAGATAAAACTAAGTCACATTTCTATCTAGATGTCTGATATTAAAAGCCTAGTAGTAAAGTGTTTTTTTTTATCGAATATTTGCATGAGCTACTTTCCATCCCCCAGGCATCAAATCCGTATAAATCCTCAGCGGATCATACTTGGCACGAATTGACTGCAACCTCAGCAAATTAGCAACAGGATAGCTCTCAAATACCGGCTGGCCCTGCCACGCGTCATTCATATATAGGTACCGTGCTGCCAACGACTTTTCACAGAGAAGACTATTGATATCCGCCGTAATCTTGTCCGCCGCCGCATATACAGCGTCATCATCCTCCGCAGCGCCCCACGTAAAATTCTCAACTACCCAAAAATACGGCGCCTTATCGACATCGACTCCCTGGGGATTACCCCCGGTCTTAGCGCTGTGCGAGAGGAAGTCCCTCGTGATGGGCTGAAATGTGATGGAAGCCTGGAGATTAGGAATCTTGCCTAAGTCTGAGTACAAGAGCGAATTGAACGTGTCGTGGATGATTTGAACAGCTTCTCGGTCGACGATTGTAGACAAGGTGCGGAAGGCCTGGCGTAACCCGAGGGGTTGCAATGTATCTGTTACGGCGATGTAGTCGGACAGCGGCTGTAGCGCGTAGGAATCGGCCACGGGAACAAGTCTGGGCGCGGTGAAGTTTTCAAAAACCCTTGGGTCATCCGTAAGAGAGTTGTAGAACTTTGCAGCCGCATAGACAGTTATGTTTGCGGCCGGCACAGTGAGAATTGTCGGAATAATGGCTGCTTTGACATCAGACGGCCCGCCGTATTTCCCGAAACTGTACACGCCGTCTAGATACTCCTTTGCTTGAGACTGGTTAAACTGTGTAATGCCGACGTGCACATGACTACTGTTGACCGGCCGGAGATCGAATCTCGTGACAATGCAAAAGGAGTTACCGCCACCGCGTAAGGCCCAGAAGATATCAGCGTAGGCATTCGTAGCCGTTGCCTCGATGATGCGACCGCTAGCCAGCACACACTTATCCCCATTAGCAACATCGCAAGTAAAAAAACGGAGTGACAGAGCATACCTGATACGCCACCACATTATCCGACGCAAACCCATACTCTGAAGAAAAAAACGATATCCCCCCTCCAAGCAACAATCCCGGCACCCCAACATGCCCCACGCGACCCCCCACAGCCGCAAGCCCAAACGGCTTCAGATACGCATATACGTCTCTCCATCGATTCCCCGAACCAACAGATACAACGGATTGATCACTCGATAAAGCCAACGCCGTTAAATTCGACGCAGACACCAACACACCGGACCCATCTATACCATTTGACCCTGGAATCGGCATATGGCCCCCACCCCGCACCGCCAATCTCGCCTGCGTGAGCGCAACGGTAGCGATTGCGTACGAGGCTTGATCTGCATTTTGGGGCACAAAGACGCAGGATGGGGTGCTGTAGGTGGTTGATGACCAGTATGCTACATATGTTTGTATTTCTCGTTAGTGAAAGTAGATGTGGATATGTGTGGGTGGGGTTGTCTTTAGAAGGAAAGGAAATGGAGACGTACACGATTGGGTTTCGTATGCGTAGCCTGGTGTGTTAGGGAGAAAAGTATGCTCGGGAAATCGGTGTTTCAAGCTGGAGCAAGCTGCATGTGCATCACCTGCTGACTTTTCCGCGGCAGATGGTGTAGTGAGGAGTAGTGTCGTCGTGAGGACAGCGAATATGAACATTTTGTTTAAAGGGTTCGTTGCGGGGAGGGTTTTTTTTTTCAGACTATGAGCGAGACAAGGGTCCCCCTCCCCTTCTTCTTTTTTTTTGGGGGGGGAGAGCAAGCGACTCTGAGGGTTGTTTGTTGTTTTTCGACTAAGCGGCGAGTACATGGCTAATATATGTGCTGAGATGACGGCAGAGCATTAAGATTTGGACCAATCCGCTCACCTCCGGATAATTTCAGCTAGACCTGATGGAGCCCAGCATGTTCGGAATGTGTGGAGAACTTTTTAAGCATAGGATTGAAGCGTAGGGTTCTATACTAGAGATTTTGTTTCTATAGATGATCGAGTTGATTCAGCGCTTCATATGTTCTAAATTGTCTTGTAGTACAGCAAATCTCTTGTTAGTATATCTGCACCTCATGACAAACGGAGCTACTTCCTATTCGAGAGATATATGTTCGTGTACGTAGTTAGATTTTTGAACAGATTGTGAGGATTACTGGTCTGAAGTTATTGTTAGTAGCACAAAATCACGAACGATGTACATTGAGTTGCGAGAGATACGGAGGGGACAGCTGCAAAAGAGCAGATTCGAGATCGCTCCTTGTGGGATTTGGACGAAGGAACAACTTGCCATTTCGCGTATGCATGGAGTGCATTAGTGCTTGCTCCTCCTCAATAGAGACTTGTCTCTTACGTACAACCCTTTGAAAAGTAGACTACAACGATATTCCTTCCGTCTGGACTCTTGCAAAATTTAGCCGAGAACGATATTCCAACCATACAATCATTTATATTCAATGAGCTAGTCAAGTTAGGCCACTGACCTTCCGAGGCGCATACAATAGCTTGAAACATGCCAATTGACTCAGAGTAGTCTACATTCAATCCTGGGTATGTGCCGCAGATATGGGAAGGAGCGCTGGACGGAGTTTCGCAAAGGCAAACCATACCAACAATGCCACCAATGTCTCGACGAGAATTGCGAATCGAAAAACTCCAATACCCAGGCCTTGCACCACAGCACCGATGGCAAAGGGCAGAACCGCGCCTCCAATTTGACCCAGAGATGCAACAAAGGAGACAGCTGCGACATGTAGCTCTGCTGGTAACAATCTCGTCAACACCACAACTCCAGAAGGAAACAACGGACCGTGAACGAAGCCAGTTGCCGTCATGAAAATTATAGAGGCCTCCAGAGATGTGAAAGCTGCAAACAGAGCTTCAAAAACGATAGCAAAGATGAAGTAAAGGGTGGTCGCGCGTCGTACACCCATCCTATCCGTGGCGAATCCCAGAACTAACCGCCCAATGGCCATACCTATCCAGTAGCCCGAGGAAGAGAGGCCAGCTATATAGTCACTCGCATGTCGCTCACGAAGCATGAATGAAACTACCCACCCAGAGATGGAAGTTTCTACGCCAACGTAGGTGAGAAAGAAGGCTGCACAGAGCCAGGTAGCTGGGTGCTTGAAGATTTCCCTGAGGTCAACCTTGGAGTCAGACATCTTTGACTGCTTGCTCTGGCGGTAGACAGATGCGCTCTCGTGTCGGAAAGCAGCGACCTGGACTATGAATGACAATGCGCATGCCCCAGCCTTGACCCAGTTAGTACTTCATCGAAGACCTCTCATAGCACACTTACCAGAATCGAATACCAAGTCCACCAATTCCGATGCCTAGCAGTCAACATGGTCAAGAGCAGAGGCCCCAGTGCCGCACCAACAGAAAAACTCCCATGCAACAGCCCAGAAATCGTATTCGCCTTCTTCATGCTCCCCGCCCACGCGCACCAGCTCCCATCGAGCAGTCCAGTCCCCAGGCCCTGAAATGCAAACGCTACCAGTATCAGCCCGAAGCCCGGATGCGCCGCTACCATTGCCGTGGCAGCGACTTGCAGGATGGGCCCCGCAAAAGCGATACCCCGCTGCCCAAACCGGTAGTGTACGGCATCACTGAATTGCGCGGCAAATACGTATCCAACGGGTCCCGCCAGAAAGATAGAAGACACCTGGATGTCGCTGAGGTTGTAGTGTTGCGAGAGCAAAGGGAGCACGGCACCAATGGATGAGTTGAATAGCCCGAGTGTGACGAACGAGTACATTGCCGCTGCGATCTTGAAGATTAACCGCACATTCATTGTTTCGGGCTCTTCCTGCGAGGCTCTTTGGTCTGCAGCGACAGAAGTCCTACTTTCATCGCCAAGCAGAGGCGAGGCCTCGTTCGACCCAGATTGCTGCGCCATGTTTTTTGTTGCAAATGTAAACGCGTCGCGGACGCGGTCTTTTGGTGGTTCAAGGTGAAGGGATCACAGTGTCATTTCTCGCAAATGTATTTTGACTCTGCAATTTTTAAATCGGGTAGGAGTGTTGGTTGGATGGCTAGGGGCGGGTTGAGATGGTACTTGGGCTGTCGTTGCACCGGTATCGCTGAGAATAGATAGTACGTATTACGAGTAGACAAGTAAGCACGGCCAAGACCAACCCTGTCATGACATCATGGCCAAAGCGTCTTGGCTGGATAAAGAAATTGTTTTTTTTTTGCAACAACGATTTGGGAGAGATGGACGGGGAATAGATTTCTACATGGGAAGCTGGATCATCATGCACGGTAGGATGCTTTTGGTTGTTGTGTGCGAGAGACCTGCGGTATGGAGTCTTGGAATCAACATGCTGCCAGCCCTTTTGTATTGGTTGCAAAATCAACACATCTATAGCGAGTGATTGTTGTAAATTTCCCGAAATTCAAGTAGGTTTACTAGAGGCTAATAATAAGTACACAAGTAGTACATTTGCTTCTAGAAACTTTGCCTCCATGAGCCGCATCAGCGTCATGGAAATACATGTAAAGCACGCACTTTAGCCGGGCTATTACCCATCTAGCTGCTTTTGCATAAACCAACTGCATTTCGATTTGAATACTTTCTTATCAATCCCGATCTGGCATTTGCGAGGCGTCGGCATATGATATGATTTCTTCCTGATAGCCATACTCTCTTCTTGGCTTGATTCTCCATAGGCAGCTATAGAGTTCTCAAAAGGGCGGCATCGGAAATGCAGAAGCTCCGAACAGGACGATTGGAATGAGATCCATTTTTTTGATATTAGAAGCTCAAATTTACAGCACAGCCGACAGAGAAATTAGTCCTCATCGTCGGAAGAGGTGTAGCCCAGTCCGAGTGAAAGTGCATTTCCTGTCTTGGATGCAGACGCATTTGTTGAGGGCTGTACATTGGCGACAGGCGGTTTTGCGGAACTTGTGGTATTGACCTTAGTATTCGCCTGAGAAGGGATGTTCGTCGTTTTTTGCTGGGTGGTCTCTGTCGTCGACTGTGATTTCTCAGCAGGCTTCTGCTCCTCTGGGATGGAACTCGATTTCCTCAGCTTCACGCCCTTGAGGAGTCCGGTTTCAGGCCCTTTCTTCCTCTTCTTTCCAGCAGCTGCCCATTGTTCGGCACCATGCTCCTGTGTCGGCTCTGTACTCTCCTCCTCGAGCCCACGCGCCTTTCTCTCCGCCTCTTCACGCTGCCGTCGGAATAGATCCAGCTGCTCAGTAGTTTCTTTCTTGACATTGGCTTCTTCCAGGCGCTTCTTCTCAAGAATTGAATCCAGATAGTCGGCCTCCTCGTCGTCGAGGGCGACATGGAGCTTGTAGCGCGCTTTCTCCTCAAACTCGGCTTGCTTCTTGTCTTTGTTGGCCTGCAAGACTTCGTACAGACTCTTGCCGTCGTGCTGCTTTGCTAGCTCGGCTTTGGCACGTCTGGCATCTTCAATTTCCTGCTGCGCTCTTTTCCACTCATCGTCGCGTTGCACTTCCTCCCCGGCATTGCCACCGCTGACAAACCCTGAAGACATTCCGATGCACACGCATATGGCTAGCGCAGGTTGTTGGGAGCGGCGCAGTGGTTCCTCAAACCCACAGATTTGGTGTCGGGACAGCGAAGCTGGAAAGGATACCGCATTCGCACTAGCGCCAACGAGTGGTTCCCCACCAGCTTTGCTTCATCCGCGGACAAGTCAGGCCCTGATACGTGGAGCATTTATGCCGGTGCTTATTTGGGCTCGGGACATGCCCTTGCAAGGTGGATGAATGTTGAGACTGACGTAGGAGGGGTGTTACACGACGCGTTGCCCCTCCACTTGCGCCGCCATTCAAAAGATTTCGCTTTCTTCCAATTCCCATCCTTCCCACACTACAAACTTTACATTTCCCAATCTTATGCTCCGTACTCTAGCAAGAATGGCACCCAAGAACTGGACAAAGGAGAGCTTTACGGTAGGTGCATCTGTAACCCCCCACACCAGCCATACCAGAGAATGTATCTTCTCTAGACATCACAATCGCCCTACAATCGCCCTACAATCGGGTTGAAGAGCTGAAGTCATTCAACTTTTTACTATACATGAGTCAATGCCAGTCAAACAGCAACTAACCGGCCACAGCTCAACACTGGCGCAAAGATTCCTGCCGTTGGCCTCGGAACCTGGCAATCAAAGCCTGGTGAGGTCCGTGAAGCTGTCAAGGCTGCTCTCCAGGGCGGCTACCGTCACATCGACACTGCGCTTGCATATGGCAACGAGAAGGAAGTCGGCCAGGGTATCAAGGACTCTGGTGTTCCCCGTGAGGAGATCTGGGTCACTACCAAGCTCGACAACCCATGGCACAAGCGCGTCGAAGAAGGCATCAACAGCTCGCTGAGCAGCCTTGGCCTCGACTATGTCGATCTTTACCTCATGGTATGTTTGTTCCTATGCAATTGTAGCCTCTGACAAGGTAAACATGCTAACAACCCTGACAGCACTGGCCCTCTTCGACCGACCCAGATGACCTGAAGAAGCACTACCCCGACTGGGACTTCAAGGACACCTGGGCTGAGATGCAGAAGCTGCCTGAATCTGGCCGCGTGAAGAACATTGGTGTCTCCAACTTCGCTATCAAGAATCTTGAGAAGCTCTTCGCCGACTCCCGGTTCAAGATCACGCCTGCTGTTAACCAGATCGAGCTCCACCCCAACAACCCCTCGTAAGCTAGACTCACTCACATCATGTAATGATACAAAGACTGACAACGGATGCAGACCCAAGCTCCTCGACTACTGCAAGGAGAAGGGCATCCACTGCACCGCCTACTCATGCCTTGGCTCCACCGACTCTCCTCTGTACAAGAACGAGAAGCTCAAGAAGCTTGCCGAGAACAAGGGAAAGTCTGTCCAGCAGGTCCTGCTGATGTGGGGTCTCCAGCGCGGCACCAGCGTCATCCCCAAGTCTGTCACAGCATCTCGCATCATGGGCAACTTTGAGCTTGACGGCTGGGAGTTGACCGATGAGGAGATGAAGGAGATTAGCTCGCTGCCTGAGCGCTTCAAGGTTTGCGGAGACGCCTGGCTGCCTGTCAAGGTGTTCTTTGGCGACGACGAGTAGGTCTGTTGAATTTTGCCAGAGGGTTTAGAGTACAATGATACCATGAATACATCGAGAATTAAGAATAAGAACAAGGCATATGGGCACGTGACTAATGGAGCGTGACACATTGTGCAGTGTTGTTGGGTAATGCCAGGCAAAGCCGTGGAAGCCTGGCGTGTGGCAATTTCCTCGGGTCATGTGAGTGCGCGTTCAGCGCTAGTGAGACGCGACGACTGTCGGTGCCCGCTCGCCACTCGTCCTTCCCTTTCAAGCATTTAGACTTGCACGTTCACACAATTTCACAACTTGGATTCTTCCACTTGCCACTACATTCCTGAAACACCTATACTCCAAAACTTGCCAATATGAGCAACGAAGAAGAGCAGTATGACGACAGCACAATGGGCGGCCCTGGTGCCCCAACGCCCGTTTCTGCGCTTGAGGTAGGCCCCAAATCATTCTTCGTACTTAAGTGGATGCTGACAGTAATTCAGGGCGTCAATGGACTCACGGCACGCGATATCAAACTAGTAGTCGAGGGAGGTTTCAACACAGTGGAATCCATTGCTTACACGTACGTTGGGCACAGTGTCATATCCGTCTCCGCCACTAACGCTTGCCAGGCCGCGACGAACGCTCGAACAGATCAAGGGTATATCGGAGCAAAAGGCGTCAAAGTTACTAGCTGAGGGTATGTCTCAAATTACCGGCTCAGGTACCTGTTGCTAACGGATTCAGCGTCGAAACTTGTACCTATGGGCTTTACCACCGCCACGGAGATGCATTCGCGCAGAAGCGAACTAATATCCATTACAACCGGATCGAAGCAATTGGACACGCTCCTTGCAGGAGGTATTGAGACAGGCTCCATCACAGAGATATTTGGCGAATTCCGAACAGGGAAAAGTCAGATCTGCCACACCCTGGCTGTCACCTGCCAGTTGCCTTTCGATATGGGAGGCGGAGAAGGCAAATGTCTATACATTGACACCGAGGGCACTTTCCGACCAGTCCGATGTTTGGCCGTTGCAAATCGGTTCGGACTTTCGGGCGAAGAGGTTCTCGACAACGTTGCGTATGCTCGCGCATACAACTCAGACCATCAGCTGGAGCTCCTCAACCAGGCCGCGCAAATGATGACTGAGACACGCTTTTCGTTGCTGGTTGTCGACTCTGCCACCGCATTATATCGTACAGACTTTGCAGGACGTGGAGAGCTTTCTGCAAGACAAACGCACTTGGCCAAGTTCATGCGCACCTTACAACGGCTTGCGGACGAGTTTGGAATCGCCGTCATCATCACGAACCAGGTTGTTGCACAGGTCGACGGTGGGCCAAGCGCCATGTTTAATCCAGACCCAAAGAAGCCCATTGGAGGAAACATTATTGCACACGCAAGTACGACCCGTCTTAGCTTGAGGAAGGGCAGAGGAGAGACGCGTGTCTGCAAGATCTATGACAGCCCATGTTTGCCTGAGAGCGACTGCTTGTTTGCCATTAATGAGGACGGTATCGGGGACCCCAAGGAGAAGGATTTGGAGGAGAGGAACAATAGGTGATGAGGGGTTGTTGATTTCGGGGCCGAAGGCGACTGGACGATGGTGATTTAAGTAATTGCGGTTTGCGTTCAACGATTTATGCTCATGCAATGTTATGATATCCTTCACATTTTAAAATCGTTGACAAGCCCAAGTGAAATCATTGTTTGAGTTTACAAGGGTTCCTTTTTGCAGATGCAGCCATTACTTATAGTATACTACGAGTAGCGTTGCGGATGATCCGTGGCCAGGAACAAGCCGCTCCTAGGAAGGGCCGTGCGCCGGCAGCTTTCCTCGCGCATTCCCATCGCGACCACTGTTTTTGTGAGCTCCACCTCCGCGCCGACTGCCGCAAGCCACATCAACCACACACCGTACCTTCCAGCTCGCCGCCATAGTAATCGCAGAATCTTCGCATGCGAGCAGGATGTCACAGAACGGAGGCACATGTCTCTACAAAGAGGCGCGATTGAACATTGAGCCCGCCTTCCCTGGGTCAACAATCGCATTCACCATCCCAGCATACTCTCCTTTCGCCAGCCGCTCTAGCATAAAGCGTAGTGTTATCACCGAGCAGTATGTCGACAAGGACGAAGACGCCTTTACCAGGCGCCATTTAGCAACAGATGGATCTATGTACTTTCGGCGGCATCATGGCTACCCACGAAGCTTTCTTTGGCGCGTGTTGGATAACAGAAAGATGCTGGAAATACAGTCAACAGATTTAGACCACGACTCTACCGACAAGTTTGAGGCCACTCTCACACTCCTTTTCCAGTTCCCTGCGCCAATCCGCCCTTTCTGCGTCGCTTTCGCAGAGCCCGCCGACCGAGACGCCTTGACCGTTTTTGCAATCACCACTGCCAATGAGCTTTACACAATCACACTGCATCGCGACTTCTTTGCTACCCCCGCGGCTTCAGAGCAGGACCCAGAGACTTGGTGCAAGAGAGTCGAGCCGGCACTCTTCAGCGGGCGCATACCCTTCAGGCTCGTCGCTGAAAGCGCTGATGAATTGCTAGTCACTCTAGACGATGGAGCCATCTGTCGCTTAGTATGGGACAAGGCCAACGCCACCTGGGACGGATCGCGATATCAGCAGAACAACTGGTCGGTGCGCGGCCTTCTGTCTTGGAAAGCGCAACCCACAGTCCGGTTCGAGAATGCGGAATTCGCTACATCTGCTGCTGCCGCTGTCGCCATATCGCCCGAAAAGAACCATATTCTCTCAGTATGCTTAGATCACACCATACGCGCATGGAATATCGCATCAGGGAAGCCAGGCGCTCACATGGACCTCTTGGGCGCAGATGAAATGGCTTTGGAGAAGTCGCATACCTCATACTCCATCGGGCCCTCGCAGTCGATGCTAATGCAGGTTGTAGAAGTAATCGGCGGAATTGGAGGCGCTGATTATCATGTTGTTACTTATTCGCCAAAGCAGCACCAGTTCAAGTTTTGGGGCGTTAGAGACGCAGATGACGCAGAGTTGGGTTTCTACGATGCTGCTGAGGACTCGGATTTCATTCCCCCAATCGACGAGCTGATGAAGACGACTGTTTGGACGCTGGAAGAATTTCACATTGTCCCTGGACCCACCGGATGGAGAGGCTCAGAAATTTGGATCCGCGCAAGATCTGGACCAAGCAGCAAAATTTATTCTTTGAAGTTCGATCTCACGGATACGCCAGAAGCACGAACCCAGGCTTGGAAGAACGATTGGGTTTGTGTGGAATCTGGTCCCTTGACGATCGATGCACTGAAGTCTCACCCTGCCAACCCGAGTGAGCGGGACGATGTCATTGATCATGATGACCTTGACTCTACCGAGAAGTGGCTTGACTTCCTATTCTATCCGGGCAGATTTACCACAGCAACACTGGAAACTTCGTTGTATATCTACAAAAGAGGGCTCGAGCAAGGCCGGCCAGGTCGATCATCCAGTAGAGGCTCACTTAAAGAACGCCTGTGCGCTGCCGTCACTGCTCTCGCTGTGAACGGAAGCCGTGAGTCAGACGAAATTGAGGATGCTGTAGCTGTGCAATGGCAAGCGTACTATAGCCTTGTAAAAGACCTGCACAAGCGGAGAGGAGAATCTCTTTCACTTGTGTATGACCGGGATTCGGGTAGGCCATGGCTCGTCTTAAGCGATTATGTGTCTGCGATACGGACTTGTAGCGAATCTGAGATCACGAAGCTAAACGCCAGCGTCATCTCTAGTTCACGCACGCTGAGCAAACCACTCCGCAAGACGTTGGACACTTCTGAGTCACGGGACGTTGCGCGGCTGCTGAATGCGGCAGCATCCTTTAGACAGCGGCTGCCATCGTTTGTTCAGCACGAGGTGCGAAGACATTTGGAAATGGACATACTTCAGAGCCGCAACATTACCATCCTTGATCGGATGGAATGGATCGAAGCCAACAGTGAGCTTTCACAGCAAGTATCTGACGAAGACGTCACCGTGCTTGTCGAAGAACTGGGCATGGAGGTCAAGGATCTCGGTACTGAGACATTCCTCCGAGCCATCAAGATACTAGGTTATGAGGAGGACGGCAAGCCCCAGCCAAGAAAGCAGATTGCACGGTATGGATTGAGCGCCTTGACGAGAGTTTCTCAAGAAACCCTAGAAGGTGATCGGGATGTCTTGTTGGACCTGCTTGTTCTCCTACTTTTCATGTTCATTGAGCTGGAAGGAGAAAGCCTAGAGGACTTTGATGCGCCAGAGGTCTTTGCCGAGCTGATTCTCCGTTACAAGGATTGCTTGGTGGTATCCTGGCTGGCTGGCACGGTTTGGGCTCACCAGAGTGCAACGGGGCTAGCATCAGAGAACGTAAATCGGGCACTGAGCGAGACGCTGAAGGTGGGCAAGAAGCTGCCCATCACACAAACGGTCCTTGAAGGTGCTTACGGTGGACGTGCGTTCGAAGTACCGTTACCGAAAGACCTGAAGGCTGATTTACTTACGAAATGGAGCCGGGGTTGGCTCACATCGATCTTCGAGGAGCACGAGTATGAGGCCGTGGTAGAAGATATCATGGGCATTCTGCTCGCACAAAGAGAGTATGAACTCGCCATGAACTTTTCCAAGTTCCTTATCGAAGGTTATTGGGCGTCTTACATGAGAGGTCGACTGTACATTGCCTTGGGAGACAATGCGACTGCATCAATGTGCTTCCAGAAGCCTGCGTACACTTTGGGTAAGAGTCAAACAGAGCCATACTGGAATGATGCTAACTTTTGCAGCTCTCGGTGCCATGTTCGATGTGGCGGAACAAGACACAATGGGCCTGGTGTCTGAAGTAGAGCGGAACTCCTTCTCCGAAGGTCTCGGCCATTACTACAATCATGTTGTTGGCCTGTTTGAGAGAGCCAAGGCGTACTCGTACGTTGCGGACTTTGCCAAACTTGGCCTCCGGTCGTTGCTGGGCCAAGAAGATGAGGGGCTCAAGACTGAGCTTCTTCAACGGCTATTCACCGCATCCATACAGACGTGTAGGTTTCAAGATGCATACACAGCCATGATTAGACATAGTGATGCAGCTTTGTAAGTTGATACACGGACACGTCATATGGATAAGGACTAATGCTAGCGTAGGAAACAATCCGACCTACAGACTCTGATCACGACTATGGTTGCACAGTCACGCACTACGGAACTACTCAAGTTTCCATTCGTGGGGCTGGCGGATTCCGTGGACAACATTCTGACATCGCTTTGCCAGAAGACGCTCAACATCGCTTCAGGGCCTCCCTACCATCAGATTCTGTATTCTTTCCGTATCTCGCGAAACAACTTCCGGGGCGCGGCATCAATCCTCCATGAGCGACTACAACGACTGAAGACGACTTCGTCAAAGGTGCATGACCCAGCGGATGAATCGCTAGCACAATGTTACCTCATGATTATCAACACATTGTCGTCGGTCAGCAAAGAAGATGCATACATCCTGGCCGAGCAACGCATTGAAGGAACCGGGGGCCCGCCGCAATGGGGTATTGGCCAAGGCAAGAAGTTGCTTAAGAGGCAGATTATCACGCTGGATACGCTCAGGAAGGAGTACCAGGCTGAGCTTGACCGTGTTGCGGCGATCGAGAGTGGGCAGTTCCCATTTGTGGACCCGAGCGAGGACATGGATATCTTGTAGCAGGTGCATGGGTTTGCCAGGTTTCAGCGCGGCGTTCATAGGACGGGATTGCGAATATATGGGTTAATGCCACGGCCACAGCCACAGGAAAAGGTGTGTTTCTGGTAGGCAACAGGGACATGAAGATAGTGTATGGCAGCACATGATTGAAATGATTTGGCTGCATGAGGCAAAGGCCGTGTGTGAAATTGTGCCATGTCCATTTAATGACGTCGTTTCTTTGCGTAGTGCTCTTGTGGTGAATGGAAAGGAGAGAACACCAAAGTCGCGCGCTAGTACAAAGGAATGCGGGGCGTCGCGACTCGTATGCGCCGCAACTGCACAAAGCTGACACCGGTTGCTAGAGCGCCAGCGCCGTGTGGTTCATGTGCGATAGACGTTGATAGTCTTGCCTGTTCATCTCGAAGCATACGTGCACACATGCCGCGTCGTTGAACCAGTGCCCGTCGCCATGGTCAGAATCCTACGTACAGTCAGGACGCGTTCACACCACTGACAGTACTACGCAGAACTCAAAGTCCCTGCGTCGTCTCGCTGCCGACCACGGCTCTCTGCATACGGCTGGCCTCCCGCCTAATTACCTGTTTGCGCCCGAATCAGACGACGCTGCAGACCTCACGTCGCTCGACATCCTCCTCGCTGGGCCCGTTGGCACCCCCTACGCAGGCGGTGTATGGCGATTGCACCTCGACATCCCACCCACCTATCCTGCCGCCCCGCCCACGGCACAATTCAGGACCCGACTATGGCACCCCAACATCGACGAGGCGACTGGCGCCGTCTGCGTGGAGACGCTGAAGCGTGACTGGAGCAGTACGCTCAAACTCCGAGACGTGCTGGTGACGATATCGTGCCTCCTCATCCAGCCAAACCCGGCCAGTGCACTGAACGAAGCGGCGGGCAAACTAGCTGTCGAAGACTGGGACGGATACTGTAGGCGAGCAAAGCTCATGACTGAGATTCACGCCGCCATCCCCAGCAATATCGCCAAGGAAGTCAGGGAAGCCCAAATGCGAGGCGAAGAGCAGACGACTGAGCCCGAGCCGCAGTCTGAGCCCCAGCCCCAGCCTACAGCAAAACCTCATTCAAAGGGTAAAGAAAAGGAACGAGTCAAGATCACACCGGCTGGACCCAGGTTACAACGGCGACCATCCGAGGATGAAGAGAACAGACGGCGCAGAGCCGCAACTCACGATGCAGACAGCGACCCAGAAAGCGACTGGATCCCCGGCCCCGTCAAGACGAGCAAAGTGCCCGCCCGCCAGGAACCCAACATCTTCGGCATCAAAGGCCTCGAAGACACCATGCAACTCGACACACCCCCGAAGCGCATCTTCGCCGCCCAAACCAAAGCCCCCATGCCCAAAGACAAAGGAAAAGCCAAAGGCCCCACCGACAATTCCGACCCCTTCATCACAACCGCACTCCCCAAATCATCTTCCCGCCCCGTAACACGCTCCTTCGACCTAGCCGCTCCTCCCCCGGCTTTTGCTTCTTCCACTACACCAACACCACCAGTAGACCCACCAAACCCCACCCTCCTCCTCCGCGACTTCTCCCTCTCATGGCACGACACCTTCGCACTGCACAACAACAACCCGGACGCCAAAAAACGCATCGCCACTCCGGAATTCGAGACCAAAGCGAAATGGGAAATCAAGCGGTTCCGCCAGGCAGGCTGTGATTTGAAAAAGTTTAATCGCGGCGAGTTTGGCGCGAGGGTAGGCGTCGGCAGGCTTTAGAGTGTATCGTGCTTTTCTTGTAGGTGCATAGCGAGGTGCGTGCGGTTGTTTCGCTATCTGATTGAGAAATTGGGGTAGTGGGTTGTATGTTTGAATGATAATGATTATGGTGGAGATTGCGGGTTGTACTGTCATGATAGATGGCAAGGGCTGCAAAGTGCGAATGTACAATATGATATTTGAGATGCGAAATGAGAGGATACTTTGATTCACGTGTAAATTCAGAGAGAGAAAGAGAGAGAGAGGGAAGTCGTTAAATATGGGATTGAGAACGGCTCATCATCATCATGCATACGTGGGGGTCCTTTGTTGAAGGGACTACGCTGCCCACTTGCACATTGCTACTAGAATACTGAACGAATCCAACGCTAGCCACCCTTGGTACGATAAATTCCAGGATAAAAAAGATCCTATGCCACTTTTTGCTCATGCGCCGTGCCATTGACAGCGTGAGTTCCGTTAACTCCGTTGGTGCCGGTAGTGGTACCATTTGCACCATTCTCCTGTGCCTCGCTGGCTTCTTTGATAGAAGGAACAGACTCAGATGGCGGTACAGCCAGGGATGTTGCGTCATTTTCAATGACATCCGTATTCTCCTGGTTAGGAGCCTGGAGTCCCTGGCGGACTCTGAGGACGCTGTCGACGATGACGGCGTCGATGCCCTCGTTTCGTTGCAACTATTTCACGTTAACATCTGTGTAACCCAGAACACGTCAATGTGTTTACTTACCAAAACATTCTTAGGATCGTTGTTGAGCATTCCGTAGCTCACGCAGACAAGACCACTTTCCTTGACTACTTTGACAAGTCTGGGGCACATGACGAGCGGTGTAGCAGCGCTGACTACTCCGAGCAAGTTCCATCGACTAGCAAAGCGGATCGCCTCTTGCAAGCTTGCAGCTCGCACATCTCCTACTGGTGATGTTCCGGCATCTGTAAGGAACAGAACAGGAATGGAGGGTTGCTTAAAGGATAGCATGAGGCAGATGTCTGGGTTGAAGGAGGAGAAGATAATGTTGCGTTCCCCCATTTTGTCATAGACCTTTTCCAAGATTGTGTCGACAAAGGAATTCAGCTCCACCGCATATTGATCCATTTCCTCCTCTTCCGACTCGTGAAGCATGGGATACTTCATCTCGACATTGAATCCAACCGACTCTGGTACTTCGTCAAACATTCGTTCCAGAGTCGTAAATGATGACTGGATGGAATATCCGCGGCTATTTCCCTTGAATCCTTTCTTCTTGAAATCACGGGTATGCTTCATTCGCTCCGTCAGCTCCTCAGCGCGGTCGGTATGGATATTACGTTGCTTCGAGTTATCAACCGAGTACGATCTCGGCCTTCTCACATTGGGACGGTCATCTTCAGCACCGTTGAGATGGGAAGTTCTATCCGGAGATCCAGTGCGGGCGTAGCGAGGATTCGAGCCTTCACCAATGTGGAGAAACTGGTCTAGAGTAAGGGTATGTACAGGCGCGTCAATACCCGTCTCGCTGACAAGGAAGTCATGGTAGATGACTGGCACATGGTCCTTTGTCAGTTGGACATCGAATTCGACATACTCCGCGCCTAGATTAGCAGCTGAGATGAAGGATTGAATGGTGTTCTCGCCGAGTTGTAGTGATGTACGAGATGCCGTGTTCTTGCCAAGACCACGATGGCCAATGACCATGGTCGATGAAGCCATCTTCTTCCAGTAGGTGTGCTGCTCTGTAATCGACATGTTTGGATGATGGAAGGGTGTGATGACGAGGAAGTTGAAGTTGATCGTTCCAATAACGTCCAGTGTCGAGGCTGCCACAATAGGTACCTTCATATCTCCCTGAAGTGGAATTCGCTTCGATCCAATGCTGGTTTTGATCGTAGACAGTAGGGCAACAGCCCGTCCCATAGAGCGTTCATGTGTTCCGGCATAGGTTGGGACAATGTCGAACAAGAGCTTGACCTTGGTGATATCGCTGGTCATGAACGTAATGGGCTCTGTGGCGATGTTATCCTGGATGGGCAAATCAATCACTGTGGGTTCTCCTTTGGCTCCAGATGCCTGCACAACCACAGACAAAGCAGTGTCTAATTGTGTCGCATGCGCATCCGCAAGTGGAATATCGTCAAGCTTGACTGCCGGTATGTCTTTGCGAACATCCATCGAACCAAGGCTAACCAACACCATTGTCTCATTCGTCAGATAACGATGACCAAATGTTTTCACTGGCTCAGGGACTTTCTGAACAGGACTGTTATTGTCTCGATTCAGGTTCTTTGACCTTCTCTCATCAAGCGAATTCTGAGGGGGTGAGCCAGCTCGAGAAATCCGTGCATCTGTGGGTGCCACACGAGGCGAGACTGTCGTGGGAGCAAGCTCGCACAGCCGTTCTGCAATTTGCATATGGCCACGAAGTGCAGCATGCTCTTTCGCTGTCCAACCGGAGTTATCGCATCTGTGTAGATCAGCTCCAGCAGCAGCAAGAATCTCGACTATTGAAAGATGATCATCGACACAGGCAATGAACAATGGCGTCCAGGCAAATGTCTTTTCGGGAACATCAACGTCGGCTTTGTTCGTGTTAGAACCCTCCAGCAAAACCTTGGCACATTCGTCATAGCCGTAGCGCGCTGCCATGTGCAAGGCAGTCTCACCGCCCTCGTCCTGGTAGTTGACATCGATGTCGGCTTCAACTAGGAGCTTGACAATATCAACGAAATTTGATCGAGTCGCTAAAGACAGCACTGCTCCTGAGCGAGCACTAGACTTCCTCGACGCACGTCTTTGGTCATGTGTTCCTCGCCAATTCTCTGCCTCAAGAAGAGTTTTGGTGGTGAGGACATGCCCGCCCATGACACTGAGATGCAGAGGCGCATTGCCGTCAGTATCCTGCCAATCGGGAGAGTCTATGCCTTGTGCAACGTCGAACTGGCCCCAGTCTTGCATGTGTTTTATGACAACCTGACAAATGACTACAAAACCATACTGAGCGGCATAGTGAAGTGGAAGCCTTCCATAGGAATCACGGGCTTGAAGTGCATTGCGTTGCTCATCACGCAGCTCGTCCAGCAGATAAATGAGTAGGCGCACGGACTCGTCGTTCTCGCTAAGCAATTGGGTTGACTCTTCTTCAGTAGTCGTGCAAGGACGAGGTTGCCGATTAGGGTCAGTAGCAGGCACTATGAAGTTTCCTGCTTCATTTGAACTTGGTTGCCGAGTTCCGTCGGCACCAAATGTTTCGCCGCTCTTTGAACGGCCAATGTTGATGACTAGTCGGTGGACACAGTTGCGCTTGTTGATATCGTCATCTTCATCCAACGAGATGATATCCTGCAACAATCTCTTGATGCATTGTTTGGAACGGCATGAAATGGAGCGCTGAAGGAAGTTCAGCAGAACCTGCTGCATCGAAGAGCTGGTGATGCCGTTGTTCGCAGCAGCTTCAGCAATTTGTTGGCCGAGATCTTCCGCTTTGTCGTTGCGGATAGCCAAGTCTGCCGCGTCGAGTAGGCCGGATGGCAGGTGTAGCGAACGGCCCGGCACTCGACCTAGGGAGCCCGCAGAATGTGTAGAGCCCGTGTCATCAAAAGTCTTGATGTCACCCAGTCCTGACAGCCATTCATTGACGGCCTTCATGTCCTGGTTAAGGGGCAGATTGTGCGCAAACGGCTTTGGGTTGACCTTGGAGGCCAGGTATGGCTCTTGCAAACGCACTGTTTTAATCTTCTTGTCCAGCTTCTTGGTGATTTTGTTGAAACCCCTCCGATTGACTTCTCCGTACCACTGAAGCTTTCGCATTGAGCCTCGCAGCTCAAGCAATGCGCCCATGAGGTCTTGTGCCTCGTCTTTATCGATGCCTTCGGGCAACTGGGCGGCACGACCATAGCGGCCGTGCAGGATCCTAAGTCGCCGGGAAAACTCTGCGTACTTTCGGTTGTAGAAGTTGTCGACATCTTCGAGGTTGCGATCAAGAGAGAAGAAGAACTCTGTAGATTGCTGTTAGTTATCCAGTCCCTGCATGCGTTGTATGATGCTTTCCGAATAGACGACTGTGAGTTGCTAGAGCACTTAAAAAAAGCAATACACAGAAATATAGAATAAATGCTTATAGACATTCAAACTGACCTGTGAGATCTGGATCCGAGCCGTTTTTCGAGGCTTCGGCGGCATTCTTGATCAGCTTCTTGAGGCCTTTGTAGTTGATATACGAGGACGCCCATTCTGGAACCTGGTTTCTAGGCAGATTATGTCCAAACTTCATCTTGGCGCTCGAGTGATGGTCAGCAAGTAAGCGTTGCCAAACAAAGGCTGACGCTGAGGACTGAGGGCAGCTCTACAAGCTGTTGCGAATTGACCGCGCACCAGGAGGGGCAGCAAAGGCTAAGAAATATAGTGGCAGCAATGGAACGGTGGGTAAGACAGATAGCAAAGGGCGGATAGCATGCGACCGGCGCAGTCAACGCGTTAATGATGGACTCTTTAGGGTGTGCTCGAGGGGACCATTCTCATTGGAGGAGACGGGGCCCGATCAAATCGCGCCTGCAGCATGGTTAAACGGACTGTCAAAAAGAAAGGGAAAGCCGCAGCTCGAGGGCAAGGGGAAGTACACTGTAGCGGCAGAATCGCTGGGCAGTGTTGTCGGAGTGCGAGAAGGAAGCTGTTGTAGGTGTAGTATGTGGATGTGTGTGTGTATGCGCAAGCAAAAGAATATGGCTGAGCCGGAGCTGTGAGAGGGAGTGGTTCGTGCGCCGTCAGGGTCTGCGATGACGTGTGAGGGTGGAGTTGAGATGGTTTCGCTTTGCTCTAAGCTTTTCCTCGCGCGCCCCAAGCAGCCGCAGGGCCATTGATGAATTTATACTCTTCTCCCAAGCTTCTGTTTGCTGGTGGAAACTGGGTCCCCCCCTAACAGTTGCCGCATCATAGTGCATACATGCATTGCATCAGCGCACCAACGCCTGGCGTGCATGCTGCTGCGTCGGCGGATCACGGCGGTGTATGTTTGTCAGCTCGTCAAAGGCATGTTAAGCGGCCACGGGCTTGACCATGGCGCCAGGGGGCTGGCGGATCTAGATGCTTTGGGGCGGGCTTGATTGGGTTTATCGTCTGGTCAAAGAGCAGATCACGCTCCCTTTGTGTGTGCGGGCGGACGTGAGCAAAAGCAAGTAAGAACGCCATGGCCTCTTTGGAGCGGGATGCATGGCAGATGCGTCGCGGATGGTGGCAAGGGAAGCTCGAGCCTGAATCACATGGCTTCACGACGATACAGCGTGGTGGAGACAACGGGCGTTGTATTGATGGTTTTTGCATGGCCTCCCCGCAATTGGCCCGCAAGTCATGCACGCGGACCCTTTTCCGACTCGTTTAGCAGCGGCCCACGACCGCATAGTGCCTGGGCCACTGGACCCTTCTTTTCCCTCCCATGTCCTGCCAACTACCCATACTACTACTTGCTCCCTCGCATCCGCATCCCCATCTGCATCTGTATCCGTGCTGAAGTCCGCACCCAGTCATGTGAACACCACTCTAGTCGCCTCGTCTCGTCTCACGAGAAGAAGAAGGCGTTCCCCTGTGCATCCTTGCGCTGCATCTTGGACAGGTCCTTATCCGGTGCATACTCTGTCCACGCGCTCGCAGGAAAGATGTGTTTATTGCGCTCGTACCACCGTCTGTCAACCACCTTAGTCAGCGTCGCATCATCCCCAAACCCCTCGAGCTCCTCGTCCGCTATGCTCGACTCCTTGCTCTTCTTCTTGCCCGGCTGCATCAGTGGGTCATACGTGGCCGGATCGACGTCGGCCTCTTCGTCGGCCTCCGTCGTCGCTCTGGGAGTGGCCTTGGTGGGCTGTGCCGAGTAGTCAAAGAGAGGTCCGTCAAGGCCGGCAACCCGGTTGAACAGGAAGTGGTAGATTTCGTAATGCTGCCTCTTGTGTCAGTGACGGAATACGAGCACAGGCACATGCCCAACTTACGTGCGGTATAATGACCTCTCCCCTTACCAGCATCAGGTCGTCTACACTGACTCTGGCCCAGTCCCTCCGGCTCTTGTCTCCACCCACGCCCAGCTCTGCCCCCACCTTCCTTGCCTTGTCCAAGAACAGCCAGATCTGCTCCCCCTTCTTCAGCCTGCATCGCCCGCCTGGTATGTTGGTGCCGTCGTAGAAGACAAATGGAATCACCACTTCGGTGGCCTTGACTGCATCGCGCATTATAACAAAGTCCCGCCGTGCAAGCTCTGCCTGCTGTGCCTCGCGCTGGAGAGCCGTCTTCGTCATGACACGAGGCTTTAGTCCAATGTTTGAGTTTGCGCCCAACTTCTTCTTCACCACCACACTGCTTTCTCCTTCGGATTTCACACCAGTCGCATCGGTGGGAGTGTTTTGGCGTGGACTGGCCGTCTTGGAGACAGTAGAGTCGGTGTCATCCTCTTCCTCTGTGCCAAACGACAGCTTGCCCTTGGTGACTATCTTGCGCTTCTTCTTGAAGACCGGCTTTGGTGTCGATGCCCTGTACTTTGTAAATTAGCCAACTTTCCGTGACTAGATAGCAAATGTCCCCCTTACCCATCTATCGGTGTACTGGCACCAGAGTCAAGCCCTGTATCACCTCGTTCTTTTCTGTCCAAGGCCTCGGCGCGTCGCTTGCGGTAATCATTCAGGTTCACAAGACCAACGGTTTGCGCCTTGAGAAGATCTTCTGCCGTGGCAGCCTGCGAAGTGAAGCGCGAGTTATTCGCGGCATCGCTGGCATCGCCCGAGCTAGAGGCGAATCTATCCATGAGTGGGGAACAATGGTGGTGGGAAAGTCAAGCCCAGTTGCGGCTACCATAGAGTTGATGGCGCCCGCCCAAAGCAGCAAGTTCCCACCGCCACTAGCGCCTATTGGCCGCACCCGTGATAGCGCGTACCCGACGCGGCGACGCGAACACGACTCCACCTGACCATTAATCTCATTTGCTGCAACACCCGGGAAATGATCCAAAATGGCACGCATAGTCCAGGATTCAGACGATGAGCTGGATGAGGATCTCGAGGCCGACCTGCCACCATCGCAGCCGCCAGACGCCTCCGGTCAGCGACCCAGTAATCTTCACGCTGAAAGCACGGGTGCCATTGGTAGGGTCCATATGCGTCTGCAGCCATATCCCGTGACGACGTTAATCATTCTTGTAGATTCACTTCATGGTACTAGCAAAGAATCATTGCCCATTCATCTACAGCCCTTGCCCAGCCAGGATGAACCACTGTCTTCGGTTTCCTTACCAGAGCATCCAAACAAGAGAAGGAAGACGGAATCTCCCAGCCAACTTGTAAGCGGTCATGAACCTGCGAATTTCCACGAAGCCGTCTGGCAATTGGAAGGCACTATGCGCAACGATTATGCTGGCCATGAGCCCGTCATGTTCGGTGAACCATCAAGTACCATCCCAAACGCCACCATGACGCAACAGCGTGTCTTGGAAGCTGTCAACGCTCCAGTAATGCTAGGACAGGAGTCCGAAACTGGGGAGCTTCGCCATCATCTTCCACCTGAACCGTCAGTACCTTGGTCAGATCTGATGAGGTTCACGCCTGCAGAGGAATCTGAGCAGACTGAATCACCGTATCGTGACCCATTACCTCACGCGTCATTGAGTACGCCTGTTGTGGCTATGCAGAAAAGTCCCGGTTGGTCGGCGACGCAGCGGAGCAAACATGCATCCTCATCTCAACAGAATCAAAGTCCATCGAAGAATGACCGTCCTAGTTTTGAAGGACATACCGCAGATGATGAGCCGATAGTCTCCAAGACGAATTCCCCGCTGGTATCCGTGAAAAAACCGACCCCACAACCAGAATCTCATAACAATGATCAAGCGGAAGCAAAGATACCGCCCCGTCAACACAAGAGCCGGTCATCCCCAAGCTCTGATGACGAATTGTCCGCAATTGGACTCCCCGAGGAGCGATACAAGCCAAGACCCAGTCGCTCAAGGTCGCTCAAGGTCGACACTGAAGAGCCAATTGACTACTCCATCCGACCTGAGAAAGCTCCAAAGCTCAGCAAACGTCGAAGAACAACAGCCGACATGCGCGCTGCCAATGCAATCACGACACCCGAGAAAGTACGGCAAATATGCGATATGGGCTTCACGCCTTCGACGACTGCCGGGGCTCTGAGACGTAACAACGGTGACGTCATCCAGACTGTCGATTGGCTAGTTACTAACAATATCGGCCATGACGAGCTGGCGCCTCAAAGCCCACCTAAGCCGATGTCAAAGCCAAGAGAAGGAGGCGAGCCTGATGTAGTCGACGTACAGACTGTACAAAGCATAATGCGCAATCTGGATGAGTATCGTCGAGACGATTGTGACACTGTGCAACGTGATCAGCCACCAGAACCGGACGCAGATAGTTCTACAACGGATCTCATAACAGTCGATACTTTCGCGGAAAACTCGAACCCCCATAAGCGCCCAGAAACAGATCAGAACATGAGTCCAACAAAAGTACAGGTAGTAATACCAAAGAAATCGCCCAAAGCTGCCGTTGCACAAGCAGAAGACGCCATAAGTGTGTCGAGTAAGAAGTCAAAGCGCAAGAAAATTACGCTAGACCAGACGGAATCAGAATCAGGCTCATCGTTAGTTCCTGCACCGGCGCCGGTGAATGAAAAGAAGAGAGGTCGAGGTCGTCCGAAGAAAACGCCGACCACTTCTGACGCCATCGAGCCCATCATACCTCATGAGCAAGAAGCAAAAGAAGAGCAACCTAGTGAACCTCTCCAACCAATAAAACAGAAGCCGGTCACTGGGAAGATTGATCCAAGCCCAGATATCACACCAGAGGAGCCACAACCTGTTGAGCCAGTGGTTTCTCAGGATACAGAACAGGCCAATGTTCCGACCAAACTCGATCCAGTTCCGACGTCAGAGACACCAGAGAAGTCAACTAAACCCATCACTCCTTCGTCCATGACCAAAGGCAAAGTGCCGTACCGCGTAGGCTTAAGTAAACGAGCGAGAATCGCTCCTTTGCTACGAACGCTGAAGAAATGAAGGAGGCTTTCATGATTCTCCCATCAAGAGCAAGTTTGTTGATGACAAGGTCTATGCTAGTAAACTTCATGTAATGAAAACTGTAATGATACATACCCTTTCCCCCCTAACTGTCTTATACATACTTCATGACGTATCGCAATATATGATATCATAGCATGCATCTCCCAAACGAACATATTATAAAATATCTCTTTTGAAGTCTTATTCTCTCTAGCATCCAAGCCAAGAAAGAGAGCCTGAGTTACGTCATCATCGCTGCAACGATAATCATCACAGTCTTACGTAGATAAGTGCCAAATCCTACGTACTCGGCATTTTAAAAGATACAAAATTCTTCCAGTGGATTGTAACATGAAGGTCGTTTGAGAGGGTTGAGAACGGGATTGATATTCTGATATGCTGGGGTTGGTAATATTGATATGATACTTGGCCTTTGGGGTAACATAGGGGGAAGTAGTGGGGGGTTTTCTGTTAAGAGAAGTGGGAGTCATGTGTGTTGAGTATGTAATTTCCATTTGAAGCATGGGAAGACCTCCAGTAATTAATCCCGATGTAAATCTTCTGATATACTTCATTCCCCCTGCTAGATCTTTCACACTTTGAAATTAATGCCTCACGAATCTTCGACTCTTACTGGGTGATTGGTATGTTGCTGCATAGCGGGATGTGGATCGCGAAAAGATAGTTGTCGATTAGTTATTTGATAAGACTTTTGGAAATTAGTGTGATTGCATACGGAATTTCTATTTCCAAGATGAAGGTGCATGAACAAACTTTTTTTATAGCTCCATGTTCAAACAGGGGAAAGAATACAGTTAATAGATGCGAGCTCTCGAGTGCTTGCTACCCCTACTAAGTCAGCATTCTTCATCCTACTATAGTTGCTTGAATGATGACTACCTACCTTGACGTCATGTTAAGATGCGACCCCAAAATAAGCATTAAGTACGAGTTTCTTGCTAAGAGCAACCTCATCTAGCCCGTCAGTGACCGCTCGAAACTGGTAATCATCCGCGCCATTATAGTTGTAAGACAATTCATACTCGTGATCGGCACCGGTGTTACCCGAATCGATACTTTTAATGCCCGCAACATCCCACAAAGTCGACCTAACGTGCTTCCATTCGAATTTGAAATTGTACGAAACACCAGCCGTGTCGCCGAGGACAGCCATGCGGCCAAAGGTAACTTTGAATTTGCCGGGCGCAGTCCACCAGTCGGTCGCGAATTCTACAACGGTCTTTTTGATCTGGAAGGGTCGGAAATAAAAGCGTTTCTGACAGATTGGCTCCGCGGCTTGGCCAAACTGTAGATTGTCTGGGTCCACGATGTGAAGCGAGCCTTGGAGCACCGTAACGCAGAAGTAGTCGGTCTGGCAATAGCCATGCACTGTGACGATGTCGTCGCCTTCGGCATCCGCTTCGCAGTCTACGCTGAATTGCCTTCCGCTGACACATACATTCCGGAGTGAATAGGGATGCGCCCGTATTAGCCCGTTCTGCCTACACACAAGGTTCAAATTTGGCTTATAGAAAACTGTAGCCCGACCGTTAAGTTGCTTCTTTTGCAAATCACGGGTGAGTAACTCGTGGATCGTCTTGTTGGCGCGGAAATGGTCGTCTATTCACCTCATTGTCGCTTGTAGGAGTGCATGCTCGCCATCTTCGTTACGGATGTGATGAGCGACCTCGTCGGAGTCGAAGTGGAGATCAATGTCGGGATCTTCGGAAGTTACAGAGTTTCCAGCAACGGAGAAGCCGAAAAGAAGGCAGAGGAGTAGAGATAGCGTCATCGTGATGCGAGGGGCAAAACCAGAAGCGATGAATAAGAGTGCTTGGGATGATAGGGAGTTCGAGCTGATAACTTATGTCACAGGAAGATGCCCCAAGCGGATGGATTGCTGGGACATGATAGAACTTCACTCCTTGAGTGGCCGTTAATGGGATTGTCTGAATACTTATGTTACGAGAGAACTGCATTTTAATTTTCTCTATGCCCAACATCTACCTTTATCCCAGCCGTTCGAAAGATTCCATACCATGCCGCTGTCAGATTTGATGGGTATTTTGTCGATGGTTGTTTTTTCCTTCAATAGGCTACAGCGAGAGACATCTATACGTGTATGGATCATCGCAAAATCGACGTAAGATCAGGTCATCGCTCCATCAGCCCTTGTGTCTGACAAGCGGTAACGCTCCGAGGATGTGGATTTACCGAGACAACGTTCAAGAACTAACCGAAAAGACGATTAGCCTATAATGATACCTCCAGGCTGACTTGCTCCTCCCTCTAGTTCTTGTACATGATTGGCTTTAAGGTTCGGATTTAGAGATATAGGATTTTGTCATGAAAATCTAACGAGTAAGCTTAAGAGGCTTTTGAAGACAATGGCCCGCTTTCATAAACTCAAAATCGTAGAGCTATTCATAGTCTGGAAGCAGGCAAGATTATATAAGGCTCTAAATCCTTGTCGTACGTAGTACAACGGACCTACGATGATGTTTTAGCAAAAACTTCGTCAATAAAATGCCGCTTCAGCTAGAATATTTGCACTTCTGACAGTACAAGTGTAGGACATGCCCGGTAAGAGAATGTCTCATACGCCTTTGGTTAAACGAGTAAGAGTCGGCAGGGATCTTCAAATAGGTAGTGATTTGATGTTATCAGAAAGTGCGTGATGTGCAATTCATATAATCAATCATGTAAAACCAAACTATGTGCTAGACGCCAATATAATCGCTACGACATTTATCAACTCATGGTTTTGCAAACTTGAAATCGATACCAGACAAAGGATCTCTTGCAGTCCACTTATCGATAGTCTTGAGCCAGTCAACGAACCCAGTGCCCCAGGTTAAACCACGAGCGGCTTTCTGTTTTGCTGCTTCATCCATCTGATAAACTGCAAGTGACTCTCCCTCGCCATTGAAATAACCTGGAGGGCAGAGGGAAAGACTCGTGAGAGCACCCGAACGCGACACAACTTCCTTCGCCCAACCCTCTTCCGCATCAACAGTTGCCTCAACGATAAACGGATATTTGTTGGAAGGGTCCAATGGAGCGCACTTTTCGCCTTGAGCCTTGTTAATCGTCGCTTTAAAGATACGGGATATAAGCAGGCTCAACTCATCTATCGAAAAGCTCTGATTTGAAGTTGCCCCAGATTGGGTCAGACCCAGCCAAAACAAGTTGGGGAAGCCATTGGTCTGGACGCCATATAACGTGGAAATCTTCTCATCCCACTTTTCATCCAAACTGCGGCCGTCTCGACCCGTAACATTAATACGTGCTTTCTTGCCTGGACTGTCTGGAAGAAAGACCTCGTAGCCAGTGCTCCATATGATGACGTCGAGGTCATAGTCTTTACCGAGCGCGACAATGCCCTTTTCGGTGAGCCCTTCAATGCCTTTTCCATCTGTATCCACGAGAGTCACATTCTCCTGGTTGAAGCTGGGAAGATAGTCATCGTGGAAGCACGGGCGCTTGCACCAACCTGGGTACCATGCCTTTAGGGATTCCGCAGCGGCTTTGTCCTTGATAATCTCGTCGACACGGGCACGCACGCGCTTCTGACGGACGAGATCCATCCTTTGAAGCTTTTTCAGATATCCTGGAATCTCTTCTGGCGACTTGGGCGCATTGGGACTGCCAATAAGCCCAGAGTAACTTGGAAATGTGGACCACTGGTCAGCAACCAAATCAACAGCCGGTCGAGGATGCTCATCGTGAGTAAATTTGCCGTGGTTCAATCTCCTCTCTCTCTGCCATCCCGGTTTGGAAGCATACTCTTTCCACCACTCCGGGTCCGTTTCGCGCTGCCCTCTGGTGTCTACTGCAGATGCAGTACGCTGAAAAACGTAGAGCTTCTTCGCCCATTTTGCCAAATGGGGTACTACCTGGATGGCGGTAGCGCCAGTACCGATGATGCCTACTTTCTTGTCTCGGAGATTTGTTAGGCGCGGGTCCCGCTCTGAGCCTCCCGTATATTCGTAATCCCAGACGGAAGTGTGGAACATGTGGCCCTTGTAGCTGTTGACGCCGGGTACCCGAGGGATTTTGGGCCAGTTCAGCACTCCAGTGTTCATAAAAGCAAACCTGGAGCGGACTGTGGTTTGCTTGCCCTCTTCACCAGCTCTAAGACTTTCGAGTTTGGTAACCCACTCTCCCTTGTCTTCATCAAAGGTCATATCCATAACCTTGACACGGAACAATCCATTCTCGAAAAGTCCCCATTTCTTCGCGATTCTTTCGGCTTGTTCTCGCAGCTCGGGGCCGTACGAGTACTTGTGCTTGGGCATGTAGCCTGTCTCTTCAACCAGAGGCATATACATGTAGCTCTCAACGTCGCACATGAGTCCAGGATAACGGTTCAGCCACCAGGTCCCGCCAAATCCCCCAGCCGTATCCACAAATCTGATATCCTCGGGAGCTACCCCAGCGCCCAGCAATCGGACTGCAGATGTAAGAGACCCTTATCCGGCCCCAACAAATAGAAATTCACATCGTGAGCCATCTTCGAGGGCAGGCTTCATGTTGTCGTACACTGGATCTGGCCATGCATTATGGATAGCCTTGGCAAACTTGTCCACTGTCTCAAGGTCGAGAAATTGTGCCCGGCCATCGGTACGAAGCCGCTTTTCGCGTTCGCTCTTATATCGCTTTTGTATCTCGTCAAGCTCTGAAGGGCGTATCGTTGAGCCATCAATAGCATTTGCGACTTTGGTCACAGCCATGATGGAAGAAACGCCAGAAGTGAGGCAAGGTAACAATTGGAACAAGATAAAATTTAATTAAATATAGGTAGTGGAGATCGTGTAGTCGCAGAATCTTTGTCGGAGATCCTGATATGATTGTTCAATATGAAGACATTGCTTATTTATACCTGTTTCAATGAACTCACAAAGGACACTATAAGGTGCCCGAGTTCCCTGTATAATGTGATTGAATACTGGTAATGCCACAAAGTGGCGGTCCACCCTGCATTGGTCTACCCGTTATTTGTTCCGAATTGCCGGCTAAGGACTTGTTCGGTTGCTACCTTTCGCGGCTACGCTCAAAGGGTTCTATTTGTGTTCGAGTTCTAATAGGAACTACTAACTAACTCTATAGTAAGACTCTTTTTCAAAAAGTTTGGGAATAGAAAAGCCATTTAGTGATCGTGCGTTACATTCTTTTCCCTTTTTTATTGGCAATCTTTATATCCGTCTCACTCAGAACACTCCGGGGAGTACCCCAGAGATGCTGAGCTGAATGAAAATGAGGCTCAACATTTGGAAATTATTATACTTGGGCTTTGACGGAATTATCGGCTTTAAGGCTTCTTAACCATCTTGTGATTGGGAGTGATGGGCAACCTCGCTCATGAAGCTTTCAAACCGATAACGATCTGCTATGTTGAAATTGGGCTTTTTTTTTTCAACAAGTATAGGACGTGACGCTGTTAAGCTATGTTCTAGCGCTCTCAGGTCACGATGGACTTAGACATACTTGCATGCCCAATGAATTGCCTAGAGCGATGCTTAATAATTGTTGAGGCTCTTCTCTCTAGTGTGTCTGAAACTCATACAGGGAATTTTTATTGCGCCATTTCGTTGGCAATGAGGCTTGGGTATTACAAGGCTCAATCTGCTTGAATGAGAAGAGCCATGTACGGCGAGTAACTTTTCCCGAGGAACGACCGAGCTGTGGAGGAGCAAACATGGAGTCTTGACTTTTTGCGTTTTCGTAGAGTTGGTTTGAACTATCCTAGAACGCCTCCGGTATTTCGGAATACCACTAGAGGGGAAGTTCGTATTTTCGGCAGCCGCTGTACCAAGTGCCCCACATCGACGTCTGACTGATTGGCTGGAATTTACAGCTGACTCGAGTGATTAGAAATGAGCGACCAAAGACCCGATACCTCCCTACGTGTTGCTCATGGCATACGAAAAGAAAGATCAGTTGGGGCGGAGGGTGGAGTGTGACCTTTATAGTGATCACGCCGTGGTCGGTTCAGTGAACGCTGCAATATTCCCCATGGCGCATACGTGGCTAGTGTTCAACAAGAACTTATGAATTCAATTTCTTGAGGAGCGAGAGAAGATCTAGCAAAGACAGTACTTCACAGGGGATGTTTACGGCATTTCGGTACGTTGGAACGCCAAGAACAATGTGGATCTCGGCGAAGAAAGGTTCCAGCCCACTGTTGTTCGGTAACTCGGAGTATCCGGGGAAGCCGGAAGTGCATCCAATGGCGTGATACAAGTGTATATTAAAATCTCTTTGTTGCCGCTGACTCTCACTTCAGAACGACCCAAACGTAGAACAAGGAAATTCCTTCAAGAGTGAACGTATCGGCAAGGTTGCGCGTAAGATGTTGACTCTCATAGGAGGGCAAATTTCAGTCCTTAGGATATACCGGTTGCTTAAAATTGGCTAGTGCGAGACTAGTCTCACACAAGGACTTTCGACTATACAGTTATTCGGAAGCATGCTTCAGATTTCTCATCAAACAGTTAACTTGTAGTAGATCAATTGCTAACCGCTATACCTTTCTCAGAGGCTAGCGAGCATTGACCTCTCTTTCTAGGCTTTATTAACAGAAAAACAAAGGCTGCGTAAAAGTTTGAGTCCCGTTTAGTACGTTGATGACAATTGCTGTGAAGAAACGAGGGGCTAATGATAAAATAATATTCATTCTTTGTCTGCTGCCTTGGCCCGTAGAAGCGCGGAACGTGCACAACGAGTGAAGAATGTTAGATAGTGTGTGAGATGTGGGTCCACGATGAGTGGATTAGGACGATCAATGCCATATACTGACGACTCGACAACAATCGAAAGAAGCTCCATGTAGGTATCTGCTCTTGTACATGACGGCCATACAATAATGCCAAAGAACAGCATGTGCAGAGCAGATACTGGCAATCCATCAAGGTGCCTAGAAAGGAGTTAGTCAACTGACCATCTTGTACCTGGGCATGGTCTATACCAGTGAAGGTTTATGCGATCTTTGCGCAAAGAGGAAACTAAGCGAACTAAGGATGCAGCATTTTCACACGCTGATGTGTGATCCGCTATTGCAGCGATCGAGAGGTGGGGCTTCGATACAGCGCCACCATTGTCGAATATAAGCCTGTGCGAGAGCAACCAGCCTCTGAAGACATATCGCCCCAAGCATATGAAACAATTCAAGACGACAACAGAAAGGCTTATTTTTTCAGGAAGTTTGGCGAGCTGTTGTGTTTCACAGTTCCATTCAATCCTCCAGTCAGGTCCCAGTCGAACACAAAACTCTTCAATCTAGACAAAGTTTTAGTAACGATGGCCAGGATGGCTGGGCAGAGTTGAGATCTGACTCACGTTCTCTTCCCATTCCAAGCCACTCTTCTCCAGACTCGTGTAGTCGGAGGTAGTATGCATTAGACGCGACAGGGCCTGTAGCATTCGGCTCAATTCAATGTTGTAGATGAAAAGGTTCCTAAGCGACTTTTCCAATTCAACATCGGCCGCAAATATGTGGGCCGAGTCAGAAAGTAGCATGCAATCCCGAAGGTGACTTGGAATGGACACTGAAATCTCGTCGTCTCTGAGCAATACTGGACGGCCTTGCCGAAATGACAGTTCTAAAATTCTTTATTAGCTTGATCAACCCGTGATCAGTCGTAGTGTCGAAGTAGCATACGTGCATCGAAAATGTACAATGTCCAGAACACTAAGCTACGTTCACGGATATCGTCATTGTTCAATCGCCATGACCGTCGCGGTCGTACTTGAAGTCCGATGGCTTGAGCCTCCTTGACCGCCAAAGCCAGGACTGTATATCCCCAGTGTGGTAAGTAATTAGAGCTCACAAAAAGATACTGTTTTTGTCAGTGAACATACACCCATGGTGAGTTGGTCATCTGCTACCATGAGCATCAAAGTTTGAACTTTCCGGAGTGAACACATCGACAGCGCGACTCTACCAAAGAGTCCCAGAGCATTAGTAAAAAGGTTACAGTATTGGTCCTCGTTTGAGCTAGGATTAACGCGGCAGCCTGTGGCAAGGATAGTGTTGATCATTGCGCACCATACAGGATCAGTCTCCGGAGAAAGATATTCGTAAGTCCTGTGAAACTCGGCCATAAAGCTTGACCTGTCAAGGATAGGATAAGTACTACCATATTAATCAGTGTAGGAATCTCAATTGAGACTTCTCTAAATACCATTGCACTGAATCAAAGTAAGCTACTCATCAGTTAGCATATGTTCTCAGTAAATTCCTTAGCATAGTCATGATTCCTACCATCGATCCAAGTTTGTGCAACTTCGTAAGATGGCAAATGAAATTTATCGTATGTGCCATGTTCACTGATATTTGGAGTACTGGGAGACCAATTCTTGAGGAAAGCTGTCATATGATCTGAAAAGTACGTCGACCCAGTCATTTCACTTATGAACTTTCGACCTAGCTCTGTGCCAGGAATTGACTTGAGATGACGAATTAGCGGCGCATTCAGCAGCTGGTAGCTACAGAATTGAGACTGTAACTCACCATAAAGTTTGGACCTACAAAATTAAGTTAGTTATTCTCTTGTCCCAAAGTTGGAATGGTGGAACTTGCCCAGGTAGTTAATAAAACCGGAAGCCGATTGTAGAAGAAGGTGGCTCAAGTCGTCTTCTTCGATATCCCCCTGCCATCCGCTAGTGTTTTGACTCTCTGATCGCTCTGGAGACGATTGCGTAGTATGCGCAAGGAACACGTCATTAGATCCACCAACAATTGGTTGCTCAGAAACTGATGACGTATTCTCTGGGCTCAGTTCTAGTGAGGTGCTATCGTTATCAAGCGTTGTGCAAGCCCGGAACATAATATCACCTATAAGAGCGTTATAATCGGGTGTTTTGGTTGCCGTATCATGCGAGCCTTCCTGAACGATGAAATCAGGTGGAAAATTACAAGAATTGAACGCATTGTCCAAAAATGGGGTGTCCATAGGAAACTCTGCGAACCTTTGCAATGAGAGGCCCAGGATGTCTGCATCGCCATTCCCTACAAGGTACGGTGCAATATCCAACGTGGCTGTCTCACCCTCATGATATCGTGTTTGCTGTGTGCCTGGACCTATAGAATGATGCATAGTTGATAGTATCGAGGGTTCAGATGAAACCGGAAGTTCTTGGTTTGCTTTAGATCAATCTCTAAGTCCAAGACATAGTTCACAGGTATATCGACATACCTGATGTGGGTGCCGTTGCTTTTGAAGGGGTTGGAAGTAGTCCGTCCCCAGCAGTTGCCACAACACTTGAAGGTGCCATGCTTTGATCACCTTCATTGTTACGCGAACAGCCACCTCCACTGGATTGCTTAGAGCGACGAAGTCGCGACTGTGGATTTCGGACCGCGCGTGGCAGATAGACACATTGACTCCGATGAGCGGCACATTGTGCACAAGCCGGTTGCGCTCCATCGCCTGCAAATAGCACAGTATCATGAGCACAGCAATTTGGCTGGACTAAAGGTAGAGGGACTTACAACGAACTTTCTTCTTTCTGCACAGGCGGCAAGCTCTTAGAGATCTCCTGTCCAGATTAAGATATGTAGTTGTTCTTGGATTGGTAGTAGAGGGTGCCTTCTTAAAAGCCACATACCTATATGCCCAGTCAAGGCCATCTTCGGAGCCATTGTTGAGGTTTGGTAGAGATGGAATATTGTGCATCCTTCGTATACCATGCAGAAGTGTCGGAGGCAAAGTTATTGGAGGTGAGGTGTGCATCGGAGCGGTTAGTTCCTTCTTTTAAGTTTGTGGGGTACTCCACATTCTTAATCTTGCCGGATACTCTCCGTTCCGAAGATTGCCGAGTACTCCACCGTTCCTTAACCCAAACAAACAACGCACTTCATAACGCTATCCCCCTTTTGGTAATTTACCACTTAACTTACAGCAAAATAGGGTGGCTAGGAGTGTATTATTCCTTATGCTAAGCGGAGACTATAGTTCAAAAAATTTAGTGTGATATAATTAGAGTAGCGAACATATAATCATCTAACTGATAGTACTACAAGCTAGATGATATAGATGATTACTATGACTTTAACCAGGTAGAGCTCTCCCGCACTACTACTACTATCCATTTTTCAGATACTTACTCTAATTGTTACTACAGTATTTTCTCTCCACCTTTTATTTATCTTAATAACAAGTCAAGTTATACGAGCTGTAGGTATCTTGATACTGAAAGATACAAATGTCGAAAAAATTAAGCAGTTAAAGACAAATAGTTAATGAGTACTCCTTCCAAGTGCTCCAAGTCGCTATGTTTTTGAGTTTGATGGCAAGTCTAACTAGGCCAACTACGCCTAATTCCTTTGTTTTCGGAGATCTGTGCATATAAGAACCACAAGAGTTAATGAAAAGACAGAAAACTTTGATATCCATAGCCGAAAGTCTTCGAAAGTCCGTAACAAGACAATAAACCCTTGCGGAAATTATCATGATTTTCACTGTAAGTTTCAAAAAGCTCTTTATACAGAAGATTTCTCAGCCTCTAAAATGAATAAATATTGTTCCGGATAGTTCGCTCATTGATCCTTGCCGCTTGTTGCAAATGAGGCGCATGTCAGGATGTATGATTCATTCGTCAGGGTTTACCGTAAAGTCCTTAGCAGTATCTCTTGGCCTGAGCTGCAACTGTCAGTCTCTAATAATGTTAGCAACTATGCTCCGAAGCATGCGGTCGGCAAAAGATTTGCCCATGCATTACCGTAGACAAAATCCAAAATGCCACATATTGTATCGCAACTAAATGATGAACGTCAATAACCACTCGAATAGACTAAACATAGTTGTAGCCTGCTGTAATTCGCTGACTCAGTTTGATGTCCACAAATCTGGATGGTATCCGTTCTCGGCTCTTTTCTCCCGAAAAGTGATTGCGAACGTTTAGTCCGTACAAATCGATAATGAACATTGTCTGAACATTCAGTCAACACCTGATGTTTGCAGCCAGTTTTGGGATAATTACTTGCCCAGGTAGAGCCCGTTTTCCAATCTTGCGATTTATTGGAGGAGCTTGCGGAATCGAAAACGCTAAAGTGGTTAGCAAGTAATACACGGAAATCTTACTGCTAGTGAACATACGTGCAACTGGCCGCATGCGAGAAGATTCGGGGATACAGACTCCGAGGAAGGCATCGTTTCGAGCAATGTATGCGTCCCAATGACTGTCATGAGGACCACACTCCCTCTTCATTTCCTCTACTAATTTTGTCTGGTCGTTGAAGGAGGAGGCACAATAGATGAAGTTTCATGAAATAGCGCCTGTAGTTACATCGAGGCTTGCAAATAGAGATTCATCGAGAATTTGAAGTAGCTGGAACAAGATCCAAGAGTCGGACATTCTACGCTTACGACAGTAGTCAGTTCCATTGCGGTGGGCTTGATGAGCCAGCCTGATTACATGCGGTTTGCACATACGCCGGGCGCCAAGGTAAAGGGTCAATGGACGTCTATCATGTTGTTTGGCACGCTGATACCACTCTTTGGGTGCATCACTGCATCAGCAACCCAATCCATCTACGGTAAAGCCATATGGAACCCTACAGAGATAGCCCTACTCTGGCTACAGATCGACTACTCTGCAAAAGCCCGCGCCAGCAGCTTCTTTGTAGGCTTGGGTCTCATGCTGTGCCAGCTCGTCGTCAATACCTTTGAGAACTGGTTCATCAACGTAGCCAAACCAAGAATCAACGTGCCGTTGGGAGCTGCAAAGCTTTTCGATCTCTCCTTTCTCTTTGGTAGAACGACAGGGGTTTTGGTATATCTTAGAATCAACTTGGTGTTTCCTCCATCTAGTCTCGGACACGTGGATGAGGTTGATGTATTCAAAGTGTATCCCGAAGAGGAATCTAGGCAACGCACTATCAAAGCGATTGTAAAGCGCGAGGTGAATGAGGTGGCTTAGCCATTTCCGACATATTGACTCGCAGAAACCTCAACTCACCGACGGTAGTGCACATCTGTATCAAACATAAAAGAGCAATGATAATCCTGTTCGAACACTATAAGAACAATTTGGAAGGTCTGAAATCCTGGCTTAGTACATATTGCTATTGATTGATGATTATTGCCCTGAGGTTCGAAGCCGCAGATCTTTTGTTCAGTCTAAGAAAACCCTGAGTATTCCTCTATCAATATTTCTGACCTCTAATGTTCAAATTTTGCATCTAGTTCCATTGTCATGCTCTTGTGTGCGCACAAATCTCTCAAGGGCGGCATTTTCGATCTCCCACAGGTCATCGAGTATGCGAAGCCGCTATCGGATTCGGCTGACAGCCAATTTGCAAATGTAGCTGCGCAGGTGCCGGTCGAAAACCTCATTGGTGGTGATTTCATTGAGAGCATCCCGCCTTGCAAGGTGTATACGATGAAGCGGACGCTACATGATTGGCGCGATGAGCATGCAAGGTGCATTTTACGCAACATCGAAAAGGCTATCGTGCTAGGAGGGAACAGAAAATTGATCATCTTGGAGGAGATGCTGGACACGAAAAGGAGTGCAAGATTGTCCCGCTATGGTGACATAAACATGATGATGACAGCAGATGGTGTAGAGCGGACAAGGGACGAGCGGATTACGTTGGCGGATAGTGCTAGGTGGACTATTACCAAGATCTACCCATTTAGGAACGCGTGGCATTGTGCATTTGACCTTGTTCCCAGAGCTTGGTCTAACAAATCATAGAGCGGTTTATGGTTGGATAAGAAAGCATATAAAATTGCTCGAACAATGCAGCAAAGCGTGTATGTATTGTAGTAGGAAACGCTTTTGGGGCAGGCATGCGAATTTTAGTGAGGTTTGGTACCATGAAGATTTCGACGTCAATCACATCGGTTTCTGGACCGCAGGATTGCAGCACTTTGAGTGACCACGAATTGGTGTGCTTGGCTGATCGCTTCGCCATAGTGATATCGAAGAGAGTGTCAAGGTTCAAGGAGACTCTTCTGCGCATACGGCCAGGAGCTTCAAGACCCTACATGCTAGCTATTGTTGCGCTATTTAATAGTTATATTTAGACGACATCGTGCATTTTAAGATGGCTCCTAACCGGATCGGCACGGTGTCCCGTTGGTGGCGTTGGTATTGGTGGGGCGAAGGAGCGGACTGAGACTGCAATTTTAAATATTCAACCCAGCTCTTATGTTCAAATGGCCAATAGTAGTATGAGATGGCATACACGGTTCAGTCGGTCCCCGAAGACGGGGCACACACTGTAACAGTTATAAAAGCAAGTTTCAGATAGGGACGGAGGGCCTTATCCCACAAGTCCATTTGATCCACAATACACGGGATGCTATGCAAGAAAAATACACCATGTCTGCAATCGTATTTTGCCCGGCCAGTCAACTTTTTTGTACCCATAGATGCCCAAGATAAGGAGAATTAAGCCAACCACAGTGTCTGTTAAGATTTCCACCTGTATCGTAGACCTAAAAAAATAAGTTTAGTATCGCGAAGGACGCTTTTGATTGGCGTAAAGCTCCTTTGCCACCTTATCCTTATTGGTAGCGCAAATACGTTTGCAGACATGGTGTAGAAAATATGAACCGATGCGCCTCTTTAATGAGCACATCCCACTCTAGTCACACCCAAGCGTGATCATCTTGACTTCTTGCGCGTCCTTTTTTGATACTTTTTCGTTGCTTCGTTTGTTCACAATGTTTGATTCAACGTCAGCAGAACGCACCTTCATTCTCTCATCGATTGCAAAGGCCTTGGGCGTACCGGCGGAAAGCATCGACACATCAAAATGTTTCATTAGGCTCGGAGGTCATTCACTATCGGCGGTCGAGGTGCAACACGCATGCAAGGCCGTGGTGTCCAAACCTCCAACCGTTTTTACGCTACTCACATCACCTTCTATCGAAGCGCTGCTGCCAGAAGATGGTCCGCGCACAAGTGAGGCCCCTGCCAAACCCGAGCTTATTTCCAGTTCAACAGTGACCGAATATTCACAACTATCAACAACACCGTCGTCACTATCATCTCTGTCACAGTCGCCATCTCGTTCGCTGTCTAGTTGTTCTAGTGTTGCAGACGGCGAGAATGTAGAAGATGCTTTGCTATCAGAGCAACCAGGGATCGAACCACTACCAGTCTCGAATGAAGAGTCAGCCCCGGCAACTGGTCTGCAAGCAGCGTTCATCCATAGCGGGCAAAGCACAATACACTATTTTGAAACATGGAGCCTCGAAGATCTTCCCTTCATAACGTACGCCTGGAAGAGGGTGCTAGCTATGGAACCAATGTTCTCTACTAGGTTTGAAGAGGTGGGCCAGGGGAGATATGTCATGTGCAAACGCAAGTTTGAGTGCCCATGGACAGAAGTAGTAACTTTTGATCGTAAGACATACGAAGAAGAACTAGCGCGAAGAGAGGGACAGGTACAGCCGACGTTTGTATTCAAGACCGTCGTGTTCAAAGGAGTCGGTAGTAAGAGTAGCAGCGATAGACGTCGTGAGAGTGAAGCTACCATTATACTATCTATCCACCATGCTCTATTGGATGGGTTCGCCATGGAACGTCTCGCGGTTAAGGTGCGGAGAGTAGCAGCGGGAGAAGTGGGAGTTGGGGCAGGAAAATCGTTCTTGACGGCGGCCAAAGAGATCGAAGCACTGGCCAAGGAACAGAGCGGAGCTGCGACTCGGTATTGGCAAAGTCGTGTACGAGAGCACCCAGGGGCAGCTACAGAGACTGGTTTGCAGAGACCGAAGGGACAAGTAGAAGCAGCAGCCGCAGCAACGAAATGGTCAACCGTCCAAGGACAAAAGCGCAACGAAGTCAACGTCAATTTTGAGCACTTGGGCGAGCTGCTGCGGGAAAAGTCCAGGGAGCTAGGTGTCACTGTGGCGGCCTTCTTCCATGCAGCATGGGCGGTTGTGCAAGCCACGTATGCAGATGTCAGTCAGGTCAAGTTTGGAACCATTATGAGTGGGCGAAACCTGCCCATCGATGGCATCGACACCGTCATTGGCCCTATTCTTAACTCACTGCCGTTCTACGCAAACATTGACGAGGCTATAATGACGGACAAGTTTGTACAGAACGTCTTCAACGGTTTGATGGAACTTTCGTGCTATCAATGGAGTGCACCCGAGCACGGCTTGAATCGCGACTTCGAGGCGGCTCTGTCCGTCACACGGGGCATAGACGGGGCGGCTGCTGGTGAAGAAATGCAGCCACTTCGACCCGTGCAGTACGACTTTGAGAGTAGCATTCCACTCAGCCTGGCGCTCGATGAGGCGATGATGAGCCTACGTGTGGTCTACCATGCAGATCGATATGCGGCAACGGCCGTTGGGGACATGGCCATGTGCTTTGCTACGGCATTGGAGCGGCTTGCGCACTCAACGCCCATGCACGCGTGCAAGTCAGCGCTAGTAACAGTGCCCATGCAGATGCGGCTGCGAGTCTTGGGAAACTGCATATCTGGGGCGACGACACGGGCTGCGCATATGCATGAGGATCTGGTATCTATGCTGGACGCCGCCGCGCGCGCGCACACAGAGGCGGTGGCAGTCGAGGTCGGCAACCGACGCATCACGTACGCTGAGCTGCATCGGCTCGCGACTCGCACCGCCACGGCCTTGGGGGAGGCTGGGGTCAAGGCTGGCGAGGTTGTGTGTGTGCATGCGGATGGGAGTTTGGAATGGATCGTGGGCTTGCTCGGCGCACTGCAAGCCGACGCTGTCTTTTGCAGCTTGGACGCCACTCTCCCCCACGAGCTTCGCCGCGACATGTTCCGGACGGCCGGCGGCCGTATCTTTGTCGTTGGCCATGAGTGGCAGAGAGATTTGATGCCAGACGGGTGTGTCCACTTGGTGTGCCAGCAATCGCTCCCTGCCGTCGCAGCTGCTCCCCACCATGCAGACGACGGCGATAGAGAGGGCAACGAAGAACGCAAACACACGTACATGCACAGCCCTCGGCCACTAGCCCCCGCGTATCTTTGCTTCACATCTGGTTCCACTGGCCGTCCCAAGGGCGTCATGTGCACCCATCAGGCCCTGGTCGCCTTCCAGGCTGACGTCGAGGTACGCCTTCACGCGAACCCGGGAGTCCGAATCGCCCAATTCATGTCGCCCGCATTCGACGGAAGCATCCATGAGATCTTCTCTACCCTCTGCTACGGGGCAACGCTCGTCCTGCGCGACCCGGCCACGTCGGCTGATCCCTTCGACGTCCTGCGCCGAGTCAGTAGCGCCATCATGACGCCCTCGGTCGCCCGTTGCCTATCGCCCTCAGATTTTGCCAACCTCGAGACTGTGTACCTGGTCGGGGAGCAAGTCCCCCATCCTGTTGTCGATAAGTGGGCCACTGGCGACCGCAAGCTATACAACATGTACGGTCCCACCGAGGGTACGGGTGGCGCAACCATAACTCGGCTACGCCCCACACAACCCGTCACCATTGGCCACCCTAATCCAACGTCGCGCCTTTACATCCTGGGACGCAACGGTTGCTTACTCCCACAGGGCGCCGTTGGCGAAATCTACATTGCTGGAGTGCAAATTGCCCTGGGCTATGCCAGCATGCCTGATCACACGGCTGCCCGCTTCGTACCGGACACGATATGTCCCGGCCTGGGCGAAACCATGTATCGAACTGGCGACTTCGGCTATTGGGATCACAACGGTCATATCGTCTGCCTTGGTCGGAGAGACCGCCAGCTCAAACTGCGCGGCTTCAGGCTCGATCTGGACGATCTTGAGGTCCGCATTCTCAAGGCGCTGCCGCATGTCAAAGCCGTCGCACTTACAAGGTCTCAAAAAGGAGATAGCCTCGTTGCTATGACTCAGCCGGCTACCTTGTCCCAAGATGAAGTTAAGAATGCCATGTTGCAAATCTTGCCCAAGCCAGCCGTGCCCTCTGCTATTGCTTGCGTCGACGCCTTCCCTCTGACCCGTGCTGGCAAAGTCGATTCGCAGGCAATTGCAGCCAGTTTTGCAGCCCATTGAATCATAGAGCCTTCCTCTCCAAAAAGCATTGATCTGTAATTTTTATCCAGTTGAAAAGCAATTAGTTCAAGTACAAGTAGTCACCATTAGTTAAGCAGTCTTCAATTCATCATCTTGGTTTCTACGTAGGCATCATCCGTGTTTTCCATTGTTCTTACATGTTACACATCCAACTTTTGTTTTCAAATCGAGCGCCTGGAAACTATCCATACTATATAGCTGTCGTTCGAAACGACTCAGCTTTTGACGTGACTCTCCTTTCCAATTCAACCGCCACGTGCACGCATGCAGCCCGATGCAGCGACGACATGCGTCGGCTGCACAGCCCGCAGGACAGAACTATGAAATAATAGTCTAGCAGTACTCGCGAGCGCTGCACTACGCTGGCTAGAAAGCCTTCCTTGTCAGATCCACTGTTTCTCGCTGCTGCGAGCGTGTTGCTATCCGCTGTCTCTGCCAGTCTTCTTAGGATCCGCAAACTGCGGGACTAGCGAGACCATTCTGAATCGCTGTTGTTGTGTCACAGAGGAGGCAGTCTAACAGATAAGAACGATAAACAGAGACCTGAAATATGATTGTAATTATATTTCGTCTTGGCAAGAATGCGTCAAGCTACTGCATAGTTAACCTCCCCATCCTCGCTCCCTCTTCTCACTACCAATCATTCACCTCCAGTCCATTCCGACAAAATAGCAGGTGCTCCTTCGGCCCAAGTATGGCCCAAGAAATGCCATGAACCATAACGTGCTTAATTATGACCAACAGGACTATAATAGGCCTTTATCATTGACATCTCGAAAATACCAGAGCAAGGCGTGGGCCCAAGCATCCTATAATTCGGTCAACGCTTAATCATTAACGGTGGGCGTGAAAGGTGTCATACCTGTTTCTGCCACAAGTAGATGGTGCTACTAGGTTGAGAACTGGCATTTGCGTTGCACAGGCATGCATCGTCGAACTCGAGATTCTTTAACCTATTTACGATAAGCAGGCGCACGTAAAACGCTCAAAATCGAAACCTACCAGAAGGATCCAGGCGCATGATCACGCTCCGCTCGCCAGAACTCCTTTTTGCCGTCTGTAGTGCATGGTGTATAGTACCAACGTGTCATGGATGCGAGCCTACTCTGCTTCTGCCAAGCCAGGACGGGGCGCGACCAGAATGAATCGAAGAAAGATGATGAGCAAGATCGTCGGAATAGCATGTGCGATTCGAGATAGGGCTCGCTCATCCCAGCGCTGAAGACACCACCCTGGACCTGACTTACAACCATTGCCACGACACCCACTTCTCGCCCGACCTGCTGTTAAACTAGAACGCGTACTTATCTAGCAATATTGATAAGAAGCAATTCTGGACTTGCCTTCTTTCCCAACGTTGACCTGGATACTCAGCTGAACAGCAACTAAGCTATTGATTTTGGCAGCCTCGTCAGCCCTCTTGCAGACGGCATGGCGAATCTCCCGCTCGACTGGGAATATCTGAAGCTAATAACAAAACCACCACCATTGATACTGCTACAAGTACTACCACCAATCCTAGTAATGGAATCCCTATGGCCATGACTACTGCTGCCCCAGCAGCTCCCAACATGGTACCAGCATCATGCCAATGCGCACCAACGCTACTACAACATCTCGGCTTCTCAGCCTCATGGGTATTGAGGGCTTGCACCAGGTTGCTAACAGCGCGTCGTTTTTGCGTTTGATTTACCAGCCGGGTGTTCACTATGTGACGCTGACACATAGCTGTCGCAATGCCTACGCTGGTAGTTGTAGTCCACATAAGCTATTGAATGGTGGTCTCTTGGAGGCAGGACGTGACGTGGTTCTGGAGATGAACAGGATCGGCCTCACGGTCGATCTACTATCGCATACCTCGGTCGGGACACAACGCGACGTCTTCAGCGTGTCGCGGACGTTGCCGACCATATCATCTACCTGAGAAATTTGATCGGCTTTAATTATGTCGGCATCGGCGCCGATTTCGAAAGAATGGGCTTCGATGAGGGCCCGGTTGGGCTTAAACATGTTGGCACCTATCTAGCGCTCGTTGCGGAGATGCTGCGTCAAGGGGTGTCGGTTAGCGACGTGAGAGGCGTTTACTACTCTACCTTTACCTTATCCGACGAATAGATCTAGTAGCCAAGCCGGCACGGAAATAAGTAGTCCGGTCCTACGTAGCAAAGAGCGGCACGGGCGTCTATCACGACGTCTTTAAATCTACAGGAAGGATCGCTTTTTTTATTACTCCGCCTTCGCTTTCGCCTCGGCGGCCATTCTGAAAACTCGATCACACCTATCAACACTCACTCATACGCACACAATTGCAAAAGCCACTCTCTGTCTCTAGATTTCCTAAAGTCATGGATAATGTCTCAGAATTCCTCGCCCACCTCTACGAGTTCCCTGGGGGTGAGTTCGTTGGGCCGGAAGTGGACCAAGAACAGATCTTGGTCCATTGGGGCTACACAATTTACAGAACATACTATGGTCCTGGGTCTGATGAAAAGTGGTTAAAGCTGCTTAAATGTATCACCGACGGCGTGGAAAACGGTCTTAACGAGCTAGAAGGGGCGGAGGATAAGCCTAAAGATATCGCGAAGATAATGGATCAATTTCGACTTGACGCGCATTGACTCCCTGCTACTTTAGATGGACTAACAATGGAGGATGTTCGCCAAGTCTACCTAGAAGGGAGGTGGCGGTCAGCCGATAAGAGGGATTCAGGGTGACAACTGGGGTACCTGTAGCTTCATGCTGGTGGATAGTGAAGTGCTACAAGACCTCCGCTTATTAAAAGTTATAGACGCGAAGTACGATCCTGTTAATGCTGTACCTAAGCATCTGGAATCTGATCAACAGCAGAACTTTGGATGGTTAACTATCCCAACGACAGCTGTTTTGGATTTTTACAATTGGATGGACATGTTTGTGTTTGAGCAGATTGTCAATCAGGCATGGCCAGGAAAATTTTGGGATCCAGATAAATATAACTGATACAACCACTTTTGTGTGTCGGAGAGCAATTATCGCAGAAAAAAATAGAGTCATAATTATCTCGACAGAGCGGCTGTGTCTCTCACCCGCTTTTCTTACTAAGCTTGGCGGATACGCATCAGCATGCGTCACACCATCCGGATCGGTGAACACGACGAGTAGTTCTGTCTACGATATCAGTCGACCGCATAAACAGCTTATGAAACTTTACATGGGCTCTGGTAGAGACGAATTTGGCCGTAGTCTTGCTCGTCAACTCCATCTGCGGCGCAGTCTCGATCAGTACTGCTATCATGCTCTGACGAATACGAAAGATCGAGACAAAGATCAGCTCGTCAGCCGGATGCACAAGAAAGGAACTTTGGGCGAGAAGGAAGATTGCCCTGCTATGATCGTAATTGATCAACTATGGATGTGGATACTGGGCAAAGGTACAATAATACGTGGTGCTTGTGCGTTGTAGCCCACTAACCAACGCTTTAGATACCGTCATTACCAGCTTCCCGGGACGCCTGAACAATGTTCAGATCAAAGACGTTGATGACAACACCGATGTTCTTGAAAACGTGAAGGGAAACCTCTCGCAAATCAAGACGCAGTACGAACTGGCTAACAGCATCGTATACAACTCTCTGACGTCCTGCTTGGACCCAGGTACCAATAAAGCAACGAATCTGCAGTTCTTGGAGTTCTACGACACAGAGATTGGACGTATCGTAGGTTCTTTGACCCATTTCGACGGTATTGAACTGAAAGTAGACTAGGCAGATAGGGAGACGACTCTTTTCAGAGAATTTAGCCGAGAAGTTACTAAACAAAGAGAGGACGAAGAGCCAATTGCTAGCACCGACGGACACGCGAGATTACGTCAATACGAAGTCGACGTCCCTGAACCACGGATCGAAGCCCTCGAGGTAGCACATGAGATTGAGTTGCTGGAGCAGATCAAAGACATTCAGGATGAGCTGCATGCCCTCGGGCGAGTCATCGGGGACCAGAAGACTGTTATCAATTCACTCAACCAGCTCAATTCATCTACAGAACCTGATGCATCCGGAGAGCCAAATCCGCCTCAATCGGAGCTTCCCGAGAAGCGCAGTACACCCTCAAAGCACTCTTCGAAGTCATGGTATGCGGTAATCCGCTACGAGGAGCAGATCAAAAACATGACCAGACATGCAGATCGAACGTACGACGCTGTATGTATCAACAACAATTCATCGATTCGTGCCATCAATTGACTTGCTGTAGCTTTCCAAGTTGGTCGATCTTAAGCAGAAATTCGCAAACGTACAAGAAGCGCGAATCGCGCGTAAGCAGGCAAAGGCAACTCTGTTCCAGGCAAGAGAGACAGCCAGACAAGGCGAAATCGCGCAGAGGCACGCCAAGGAGACCGCGGCACAGGGCAAAGAAGCTGCCAGTCAAGGCAGAACATTGATGGTCTTCACCATCGTGACCATCATCTTCGTACGAACACGCCACTCCCTCCTTATCGCCACGGTATTCATGCTAACTGGACACCGCAGCTCCCACTTTCATTTATGACCTCCTTCTTTGCACTCCAAGTAGATGAGTTCCCGTGGATCGACGTCGCCGACGGTCGGCTGTCTTTGAACTGGCTGTCGAGTATTGTGTGTATGTTGACTGACCGTGCATGATTCTCACTGGCTAACACTTGCAGTTCCGGTATCATTTTGTTTCAGTATTCTACTGATGGTTATCGCGTGGAATATCGATACTATCTCAGACTTCTTCGCGCCCAAGTATCGCACGCTTACTGCAGCCTTGCGCAGAAAGCTGGGCGACAGAACGTTCTGGAGGCAGGGCAACGTGAACAAACTCATCACCAACGTGCATGCCATGACGTTCGTGGAAGAGGTCAACGATGCACTAAGCTCTAGCAAAAAACTGCGTTGGCCATTGCACTACGGCCGCGCTTCCAGATCACACGTGCCTCCCTTTGATCAAGAAGCACCTCCCTCCGATCGAGAAGCACCTCACTTCAACCAGTATCGACAACCTGTCGAAAGAGGTCCGCCGATATTCGTTGTCAATCCTGTCAAACGCGCTCGCTAGCCCAACGAAAACGTGCCTCTTGCCTCGAACAACGACGCACGTCTCGCATCACACGTCGCCCTTGACAATCGGTTTGCCCCGAATGGCGTCATTGGCGCCCAAGATGGAACAGATGTTAAATATAGTAGATGTGAAGGATGAATTTGGCGATAGTTGTGCCTCTAGGGTAGCTAGGCCTAGCTACCGAATACTTCACCTATATACTCGCTGCTTTGTGTCACCGATTTTACCTTGGTAGTGTTTGTGTCGGCATCGTAGAAACGGTATCCATCAAATTCCAGTCCACTCTCGTAGTACTCTTCATCTCATCGGATAGACAGAGTAGGAAACCCGACGAGTATACCAGCTTTGATCACTTCGTCATTCGACAGAGGGATGTCCCCATCGACCTTTCGTTGTAACGTAACTTTGGGAAATGGTCAACAATATTTCACCATCTAACTTCATGCACCCGGGGATCGACTTACGCGCAGTAGAAAAAGTTAACCTTAGCGTCTCTCGCAAGAAAAGATCTAATTTTGGCATTCTCACACAGGCATTCTCACACAGGCATCTTTATTCCAGATTACACGTTCGCGAACTACATTTTCAATCTCCTCCATGAGTGGCTCAAGATAGTCTAGATGTCCGAGAGCAGAAAAGATAAGCTGACATACGACCACGGAGAACAGACCTGCAGCTGCGGACGTGAGGAACAATTGGTGGTTAACAATTCAAGCGTATCCAACAAGGCCTATTGGCCCACAGGACTAGGAGGCGATGCAGCAGATAACTGCTCAGTACCACATCCAAGCTGATTGCAATACAGATAAGCTTCATAATACGATGCTCCGTAATCATCATTTTATTGCGACATGAACACTGTCTTCTGTTTCGCCATCTACATGTGTCTCTGCCTAATGAAATGTAAAGCCACCGCTAACATCGAGGATCTGACCACTGATAAAAGACGCCTCGGGGCTGGAAAGAAAGCAAATAGCAGGGGCTAAGTCTTCGGGTTGTCCTCGACGTTTGACGCATTGATGATCAATGTGATAGTCCCACATAGACTGTCCAACAGAATCTCGCGTACTTTGATCCCCTTCTGCCTCTGGGCAAAAACGTGGTATTGTGTGAGCATACTTGGAACGCCAACAGCAAAACATACCATCACATCGCAATCATCGACCCAGCGTTCCACTAGGACGGGGTCGCTAAAACCGTCGCCGACCCAAGAGGGCTTAATTATGAGCTGTACCGCCTTCTACTTTGCAGTCGGAGGTGATGCTTGCGCTAAAGTCGTAAGCAAACACGGCACCTTTACTGCCCAGGACTTTTTATGCTGGAACCCAGCTGTCGGTGATGACTGCAATGATCTTTGGGCCGACGCTTACAACTGCATTGGCGTTTCTGGGACACCTACTACACGTCCTGCTACGAGCACTACTAAGCCTGCAACAACTGGTAACGGCGTTTCTACACCTCTTCCCACACAGCCTGGCATGGTTACCAACTGCAATAAGTTTCGTTACATCGCCAAGAGCATAGTCTTCAGTCAGGTTATTAGCTTTCAAACGATTACTCGTGATGACTTTGTTAGATGGAATCCTACTGTTCGCAGCGACTGCTCCGGCATGCAACCCGAGGTCAATGTGTGCGTTGGCGTTATAGGAGGATCAACAACTACAACATTGCCTACCACGACCACAACGAAACCCACAACGACTACAACGGCAGGTAAAGGCATTCAGACTCCTCAGCCTACGCAGCCGGATATGGTAGCAAATTGTAAAAAGTTTCACTTTGCGGCTAAAGGCGTGGTGTGCAGTCAGCTTACCAGCCGCAACAAAATCACCCTCGCTGACTTTGTGGAATGGAACCCAGGTGTTGGGTCAGACTGTAGGAGCATGTGAGCTGATACTTGCTTCTGTGTCGGGGTTTGAGTTACAGTCACTTGATATATTTACATTTGATTAATGTCAATACCGCATTCTCCCAGGCTTCTTCCATGAGACCAACCCACGCAAGAAGTTTTTTCTTTCGGGGTCGATAGCTTGCTATACTTGGATTGGGGAGACAGCCATCTTATTAGAGATTGCACGCCCGGTTTTGATAAAGAAGGTGCCTCGCCCGCCGATCCTAATGGTTTGCATCGTCTCCCGTTCCACGATTTTCGAGCTGTCGGCGTTTGAATGGGGGCTTCTTTACGGCGACCTGGAATTCACAACGCTGTGTTACATGTCCGATTGAAGGATGCCTCTTCCCCAACCAATATCCGATATGCAACTCTTGCATATTGCTCGGCCTGTTTTGACTTGTCCCATATCCCCAACTTCTCGAAGGCTGACTGCCCATGTAGAAAGACCTCTAACATATGGTCTACGATATGACCCCATTTGTGGATAACCAAAGCTGAACGAGTTTGATCAAGCCCAGTGACGATGAAGCCTTGAGTATGGAGAGTTTTTGCAACCGACTCTAACACCTTCGTAAGATTGCCCTTTTCCATATAGACCCGTGTCAGCAATAGCTGTGGATCCAACAGCAAAAGTCGAGGAACTTCTTCCGCTGGGCGTTTGTATGTCTCGTTCAGCGCCATGATTAAGCGTTCTAGTTTGACCGGAACATTATGCGCTGTTAAGCCAGCTTTGCAGAGACGTTCCAGCTGACCCAGCAAGCTCCTTCTCCTTGCCACTTCCGACAGTTTGGTGGTTTTAATATCCTCGCAAAGCGCGCACTTGCAAATGAATCCCCAGCTCTTGAACTTTTTCTCAACTTCGGGAATATAATCACCTCCTGGAGCTTCATAAGGAAAGGCTAGCTCTGTACCAGCCTCCAGGTCCTTGCATGCGCGCACTATCATCATATCTCCGATGAAAGAACGACGCACATTTCCGAGACAACTATGGTTGATATACGAGGCTTTGATCCAGATGCCACACGAATTGTATGCGGCATCTCTCTTCGAAAACTTGTTGGACATGACATCGTTGTGACTTTTCAGGGATGTGACAGGGCAGCCAAACACATTGAGGGCCATTGTTCGTTCGACGAGAAAGCTGGAGTGTAAAACATCAGTTTATCAAGTCGGCTGGCCCATCATTACAGGTGCTACTCACGTGTCTACTACCGGCTGTCCATCAACGAACATCTTGTCGACCGCCTTGTAATCGCCATGATACAGTTCAGTGAAAGCCGCAGCCATAGAAGGGCTTTTGTACAGCTTCTGCGTGATCAACTGGATGAGATGTGCTTGACCGCCCATGAAAGCTCTTTCTGTCTCCACATTCATCAAAAGAGCCACCTTTGCATTGCTTTTCCCCGGTTCGTCGACGTGAGCGTGACAGAAAGCTTTTTCACATAGAACTAGATCCCCTGCTTTTATAGACGCGGTTGTGAATAAGCCGCGACCCTTTCCTTTGGCTTTCTTAACTGTTACTGGTCCAATATAAGTGCCATGATCCAGATGTGCGGGAATACGCTTCCTTGCTTCAGCTTGGAGAAGCCTGAAGTCAAACTCTCCGGTGCTACTCTCACGCAATCGATTGCGTGCACGGGTATGTGCAGCGACTGCTTGTTCGTTGTTCGGAAAGAGTCTGCAGAGTTTCTCGAGCACGCTGCAGCATTCCTCGTAACGAGTGAGATGATATAGAGCTTCCGCTGCGCGAAACAATGCTTTCTCTGAGGCTTCCACACCAAAGTCTGGGAAGCCAGTATCAGACAACGCGGCGTCATATTGCCTGGTCTTTAGGTATGCTAAAGATCTGTTTCTTTTGATCACTTGAATCTCGTCAGGTGTTGCGGGATGCGCTAAAGCATCTGAGTACCTGCTCCATATGTTAGCGCGATTACTTTCTCATCAGTCAGCTTGCTCACTTATCGACAGCCCTCCAATACTCTCCTTTCCCTACAAATCCATTCCCTTCAAGCTTCAAAGAGTCCGCGGATCTTCCCAACTTGAACAATCCTTGTCGCCATGATGGTGGTATCCTGGAATCGTTGTTACCAAGGAAAATAATATCAGAGAGATGATCCACTCGTATACTGTAGTCTCCAGACGCTGTGACTTTGAAGAAAGGCTCCCTGATCAGAAGAACTGAACCTTTGTCAACAACAGTAGATGCTGGGCGGCTGGCCTCATCTTCCTGCTGGTACATTTGCAATAGCATGACGTCCCCATGTTCGTCTTCAACCAGAACAAGAATCGCAGTCATACGGTTCGGGGGGGTGATGGCTCGCAATATGAGATAGCAGCCACGATGATGCGTCTCGAGCCTGAGACCTTCAATCGCGATCGGTTTCAAATCGCCGAGAGATGTGATACAAGGTGGATATGCTGGTGGAACAAACGATGAATGTATCATTTGCGTGTCTTCGCTTCCAGCGCGTTGTGTGTTGGCCATCGACGCCATCATGAACTCGAACAACATGACGTCCCTGCCCTTGCGATCGCGGGGATATTGGCCCTGCTTCTTCTTGGCATCTCGTAAGACACGCTTTTGCTGTTGCATGATCTGCATGTACTCATCGAGATCTTTGCGAACGTCCATTGCTGCGGAAGGTGGGTTATAGTAGAGGTAGCAATCCGGTAGTTTCAGAGACAGGAAGGTCTTTCAATCCGGATGGCTAGTTGTCAAAGGTGCCCTTCTTAACTCTTGCACTCGTATATACCCCGGGAATTTTCGTTGGCTAAGAGAGAAACACGTACATTTGTACCACGCCGCGTATGCGCATGAACAAACGAGGCTGGTTGCAATAAAAACCAAAGGCATTGGTCGCTATGCAAGTTGCATGATTGGCCCAGGATCCTTCAACGCAATTTGATCAGGCATGTCTGATTCAACAGTTACGTCTTTTAGTGCTGCTGCCTTCTTGGCCCTTCACTTGATGGCGCATACGTTTACGATCATCATCATGCCAAGCTTTCCTTCCAAATCAGTCAACATGCATGTAGAAATTCAACTAGCCTGCAACCTTGGTGCAGCTCTTACAAGCCTGTGTAACTTTATCTATATAACTAGTTTTTAGACTCGTATATTGATTAAGTACTAATACTCTTTTGAATATAATCTTCTAAGCCTAGGAGTGCTTAAGCTTCTAGCCTCACCTTTTTTACTTAATCTAGAATAATTACTCGTACTAAATCTACTATCTATAATGATTTACATTTATGGCTAGTTAGTAGTTCTATAGTTAAAGATTTGATTATACTATTACCTAAGGTATCCTTGACACTACCGTATAGAGTCACGCGATAGCTTCTTTCTAGGCGGTTGAGGTAATATCCTGTTCATTAATAGGATATAGTCCTAGGCGCTGATGGTGGATAAAGCTCGACTAGAAGTATGTCGATGATCCTAGAGGCCAACGCGTATTTGAAAGCCCAGCAAGACCTACGGCTCTCGAGATAGTGAATTTCGCAAAATTCTGCTGCTGGACATCCTTTACACAAAGGGTGTATTGAGTCTTTTTTTCGGTCTTTCATATTTCTGAGGCCGGGCTCTCGAACAGTATACGTCCGAGAGATTTAGCGAGTAAGCTGATAGATGGGTATAGTGCACCAAGTGCGGATAGAAGAAGATTTATTGGTTTCTAAGAGTTGGATACGGGTAGGAACGGGTGGCTTATGATATAGATTGGGGTAGAGCTCTACCAATTTACCAGCCTACATTAGATATCTTCATGCACGACGAATCTCCCACTGCACATTTGTGATGCTGACCTCTTCGCCAGCTTTCTCATCATAATCGTACCATTCCCCATCAGGTAGCTCTATGCCAGAAAACTTGGTGCCGGATTCAATACCCGTGGCAAGAAATTCGCCTTCAGCTTTGAATTCAGTGAACTCCAGCCCTCTACAGTCGAACTCGAGTATGTTGATCATCTTAGGCGGATCACTTTGCGGGTACGATGCGGGTGCAGATTTGACGTTGGCCGAGTGCTCCCTCTGTTGAAAGCATCAGCAGTGCGGTATAATAGAATCAGCATGTGAGTAGAGCAACCTTGCAGTTCTTGCATTTCCATACGAAGTTTGCCTCGCCTTTACTGCCGCTTTGCTCGTTCATCTCAAAGCGGTTGACTGTTACGAAATTGGGGTGGATCTCGCGACATGACGTGCATTGAACTTTGAAAGTATAGAAAAAAGGTGCTTCTTCGGTATCGTTGGGGCGGAGGTCTGTTACCCTGGGATGAGTTCAGTATGTAGAGTGTTTTGTCAAATTGTGATGGGGTGGAAGGTTTACCCATTGAGTTCTGCTTTCAATGCTAGTGCGAGCACCATGTTGAGTGTGATGGCAACGTTCTAGACGTGTGATGTTGCAACCTGCGACGATGACTTCGCGATTCCTCGACGACGCAGACGCGCCCCGCCCCGCCCCCACTACGACTTAGTTCCTGGGCCAGTCCGAAATAGGCATAGAGCCGATACCGTGCATTTCACCATCTTAACAATCTTTCCTGGCCAAATATCCCTGACAGACAATCGCCAACTCCTGAGACTCGTACTTCAGTAAGGGAACAACGTATTCGACCATTGGCTCTCGAGACGATTCACGCGTCTGGTACTTCTTATCCGCCTTCTGTTTATCGACAGTTGTCACTTTGATCGCTGGACTTCTACCACCTCATTGGCTTTTTCGACAAAACCGTCTACAAGCAATCTACTTTGGACGTACCAGCGTTCTCCATCACTTTGGTCTTTGGCAGTGTTCAAATTTTCATCAACAGTCTCCGCATTACTGCACTTTGGACAGCAACAACGCCTTCCCTAAAACCCTGACCGCCTTTTGATAACTCGACGCCCTCACCATGGTCAAATTCTATCCCTCCCTCACGCAGGAACATATCGAATTCATCACGAAACAGCCTCTCTTCTTTGTCGCCAGTGCGCCATGGGCTGGTGAGCACGTCAACATATCACCCAAAGGACATCCCTCAAAATCGTTTGCCGTTCTAGGACCCAACACAGTAGCCTACCTCGACGCTACAGGCAGTGGCTGCGAGACCATCTCACATATATACGAAAATGGCCGTGTGACGCTCATGTTTTCCTCGTTTGGCCCTTCACCACAGATCATGCGGCTATTCTGTAAGGGCAAAGTGGTGGAGAAGTGGGATCAGTACTTTAGCCAGATCCGAGCAAAGATGTCAACAGAAAACGGAGATGATGTCGACATCGCCGGTGTAAGAGCGGTGATTGTGCTCAAGATTCAAAAAGTGCAGACGAGCTGTGGTTTCGGAGTGCCGCAAATTGCCAATGCAAAGACTGATGCCACAGATGCTGTCGGCGACGCTGTTGCTTTTGCCGATCATGAGCCTGACACGCACGATGGCTTCAAGCCCCGGGACACAATGGAAGGCTGGGCTCGCAAGATGATAGAGAAGCAAGAACTGGGTGATTACCAAAAGCAGTTCAACCATCGATCTCTGGATGGCCTTCCTGGGCTGATGAGCGTACGGCGCGCATACGATGAAAACCTTGCTGTCGAAGACACAAAGGCGTGGCTCAGGAAAGTCAGCAGGCAGGGGGATGCCGTGGCTTTAGGTGTCGGCCTGGGTGTCTTGCTTATGATTTTCTTAAGTCTGATTGGCATCTTGAGCATCAAGCCCATATTTCTCCAGCGGATACTGAATTTCCAGCAAAGGAAGATGGGTCTACCAGAGGATCACTCTTGGAAGAGCGAGCTTTGAGGTGGTCGATGCAAAACCATTGTGTAAGAATACCACTTTGTCTGGTTCTCAACGTTGCGTTATCCAAAGTTTTTGATTTTAATGCCAGCCACATTAGTAGAAATAATTCCTTGCAATACAGTGAAGCCTGCGGATAAAATAGTGTAGATACGTACAGGTATGCATGACCTCATCGGCGCTAGCAACTCACCGCCTGGCAATATTGTTCAAGCCTCGGTCGAGGCGGGACCAATGTTGGTGGCGGTACTCCAACACGCACGCGGCAGCATCTCAAGCGAAACTCACAATGGAGGAATACAAAGCCAAGTATGCCATCCATGAGGCATGTCGAGAAGGCCAAGGTCTGCGCAACAACCATCTACCCAGGCGAGCCATGGTCTTCTAACCAGTGCCAGCATCCCGCGTCGACTCTCTACTCGCCGCCAACCCCAAGCTTGCATCCCTCCGCGATCCGGACGACCGTCTCCCCATTCACTGGGCCGTCTCGTACAACCACCTCGCTATCGTGCAGTCCCTTGTGCAGACAAAGTCATTCGATCCTGACGCCACCGATGGTTCCGGCTGGACTCCCTTGATGATGGCGTGCTCACGGAAAGACGCCGAACAAATCGTGGACCTGCTGCTTTCTAAGGACGCCGACGTCAATGCGAAGAATAACAATGGTCAGACTGCTCTGCACTTTTGCGCCTCAAAAGCCAACCTCGACATCGCCCGTACATTGCTGGTACAAAAGCCCCCAGCATCGGCGCGAGTCAAGGACAAACGTGGGCAGCTACCACTGCATCGCGCTGCAGCAGTGGGCAGTGTACCCATGATGAAGGCACTGGTAGACGCCAAAAGCCCTCTCAATGCCACGGACGTCGACGGCATGACGCCGCTGCATCATGCCATGAGCGAGGGGCACGGAGATGCAGCACTGCTACTCTTGACTCTGGGTGCCGAGTTCGACAAGCAGGACAATGACGGTCATGTCCCTCTGGATCTGGCGCCAGATGCAAAGACGAGGAGTTTTGTTTTGCAGGCGGCAGAAAGGGAGGGCATTGATCTCGTCTAGTAGGAGTGGCGTGCCCACGTGGATATAGTAGCATCTCGTTTGCGGAGTTTACAAGATACCCAGGTAAAGCGTTGTAGAGAATGCTAGGAGAGATTGGCGGAAGCCCCACTAGTACCCTTTTTCATCTCCTACTAGTACCCCTCCCCCCACCTGTTCTGTACATCGGCCCTAATATTACGCCATAATCTTTTTGCTAGCCTGCACCCGATGCTACTTGGATTCCTCTAGCGCGTTGAGCACAGGTACAGGCAGACTGCGGATCAAAGCCATGGCCAAGTGTACAACAAACAACTATATAAGATGGACATCATCATCGTGGATCGGCACTGTTCCACTTTTTGTCCTTGTGACTGGTGCCTGTGATGGTGAAAGGCGACCCGCCATCATGGTACCCGACCTTCATCCATCACGGTCTTCACTAGCTCGGTATATAGCCATGTCACAGTCAATGGAGCAATCGACTGTTTGCCTTATTCGCCATCTCAAGACTCTACAAAAGCGGTTGATACCCACACTACTGTTGCCCTCGATACATTCAGTACAATTGCGCTTGGCCGCCATTATTTCCCCAGCCTTGTCCCAATCTCAGTCCCTCTCCCCTAACGCCAACAGTCAAATCACTGCTCAAGGTTTGAGCCTTTCATTATCATGACATTCTTTTCAGACACATCAATATACCAAAACTTCCTCATCTCGCCACGGATACCACCAGAAATTGTCTTACAAACAATCCAACACATCCCATTCGACAACGGAGCCCTGATATCTGCTCTTCGCAATGCGCATCCACGGCTCCGCACACTATTCAGCACATATGAACAATCGCTTACGCGCTGCTTCATGCAAAAGGAGCTTCGCCACGCGGAAACAGATTTCCCATGTAAAGGCGCCTTCAGCGTCGACTGGCTGGCCGAGTGTGTTCGAAACTACGACATTATAGACGACGTCATGGATGCTCTCTGCTCCGACCACAACTTCAACGCCATCATGCCACACAATATCTTTCTAGCCTACACAGGTTTAATCCTGATACACAGGATATCGTTGCTCGGTTAGTCATTACTCCCCTTTTTTAAAGCAAAGTTTTGCACATATGATTGACGCGGAAGCTTTAGAAAAACATGGAGACGGTGGACAGTGTTATATCGAGTCATTGCACAGAGATGCGTTGATCGCCATCTACCTAGTCCTCCACCACTCGACACTCGCAGCACGATACCACGGCTCCGGCTGGATAAACCAGCGCACATACGGCTCCGTCATGCAAGCCGAGCACTTCGAACTGCGCAATGCGCTGGAATTCTGCTTCGCCGAAGCGGCACTGAGTATTGGTCCTGAATTCATTTTTGATACGTTGCTCCGACATGACCGGTCGGACTGCGAGACAACGTTGCTCAATTTTTATCAGGACTACGGAGTCAGTGAGTGCGAAGGGGTGTGTTTGGATGCAAAGGGCCGGGTTGAGCCGCCGAGGATGCAGGGGCCGAGGCGGGAGAGGGATAGGAAGGAGAGGAGCTTGTTTACGACGCTGCTCAAGTGTTTGGCGGATCGGATGCAGTGCGAAGTGCGTCATGTGAGGGAAAGGGTGGAGTGCGAGCTTCAGAAGACACATCATCCTTTGGCGAATCTGACGCTGGGCGGCAAGGAGTGGTTGCTGAAAGGCAAGGATTTGGATGAGAGGTGAATGTTAGAAAGGCGAAGGATGAACATGGGTTTCTGGCAAAATTAACGTTTCTCTCTTGTTTTCAAGTGTCGATATTACACGAGTCTTGCTTGTCCTAAATACGGTAGCTAAGAAACATCTGCATAAACATCTGTTCTCCGTGTCATGGGCACATCTTTGCGCAGATTCTCAACATAATCAAGGTCCAGCTCGGCAACTGCAATCTCGCCTTCGTCAGCCCATTTCCCATCTTCGCCCTCATCGCCTCCGAGCTGAGCAATGATCTTGCCCCAAGGATCCACAATCATGCTGTGTCCATAACTCCGCCTCTTGCCCTGGTCATCGTGCACTCCAACCTGGGCAGCAGCGATGACATAGCTCTGTGTCTCAATGGCACGAGCACGCAGCAGGATTTCCCAATGGCCAGCCTTACCTGTTGGGGTAGTAAAAGCGGCAGGATACAAGAGCACCTGGGCGCCTCGCTTCCTGAGGGCAAGTGCGGGCTCGGGAAAGCGCAGGTCAAAACATATCTGCATGCCTATCCTGCCCACGGGGCTGTCGAAGGGATGGCCAAGATCAAGGCCGCGTTCGACGCCATCCGACTCCTTCATCTGGGGGCCATCCTTGACGTCCATGTCGAACAGGTGTAGTTTCTGGTAGCGGTGGGCAATTTCTCCCTGGGGAGTGATCCAAATGAGGGTGTTCTTCACTTTTTGCGCATCAGAGGAGACGGGTTCGTGGATACCGACGGAGATGGCGAGATTGTATTGCTTTGCGCAATCTTGCAGACCGATGACAAATTCAGAGGTTGTGACTGGCTTGCAGAGTTGGAGGCCGCCGGAAGTGGTGATGTAGTCTGCTGCCTAAGAGAAAAAGAAAAAAAAGTTGGCTTTGTGAAGTGGGTAGATGAAGATAATGGAGCAGAGAGCTTACTTCTGGGAGGAAGAGGGCTTTTGCGCCGGCTTGGTGGGCTTTGCGGCAGAGGGATTGGGCTTGGGTCAGATTAGCGGCCATGGAGGCCGTGGAGCGCATTTGGCCGACTGCCTAGGGAATTGTTAGGGCGTGAGTTTCTCATATCAGACGGCAACAATAGGGAAACTTACTGCGCGTGTCATTTTGAGAGATATGGGCATGGGGTCGAGGAGGAGCTGGTGTGTAAAAGAGCAGCAAGCGGGAGTTGTAGCAAGGGCATGGGCAAAAGCAATAGGGCAGGCCGCCCTGACGTTATCAAAGACGGCAGAGGCGATTGATGAGTTCCGATAGAGGAACTAGGCCAATTGGAGCAAGCATCGTGGAAGTGGTGACAATCTTGGGGGGGTTGGGTCAAAAAGCACAAGTAGAGCGGGAGGGTATGGAGGTAAGTAGGCAATGCCAAGCCGAGGGGTGTTAGTGTGTAGTATTACTAGTAGCTGGGTACGTAGCATGTTATGTAGTAGCACCCGAGATTGACGGAGGATATTGCCGAGACTAGACAGCGGCAAAGATACTGTGTATACATGCAGTACTGTATACATGTCCCTGTGCAATCCACATAGCCAATGCTGTCACTCGCAGACCAAGACGGAGGGCGGCATTGAGCGGGTGCGAGGCGGGAGGCGGGAGGCGGGCCAATCGGCGTTTGATTGGCCCCCGGCGCTGCACTATGATGACGACCCCGTCAGCAAAGGCCACAGACACGAATCACGACGGCGCCCGTTAGCCGTCCATATGTTTATTTGAATATAGTCGAATCCATACAGCATACACAGATACATACACATACACACGGACGAACAATTGCAGCCGACGCAGCATCCAGCATTCGCGCCCATTCCTGCGTCCAACACCTGCCAGCCCATGTCTTAGCGGCGCATTCCCCGTATCACCACCACTGCCACCACCATCATCCGGACAGCCTGGCCTCTTTGCGCACTTGAGCAATGCACCCCCACGGGCAAAGGACGAGTGTACGGTGAAGGCTAGCAACGCTTTCCCTACGTCACGATCCGCGCTGCCATTCCACGTGCAAACCAACCGAAAAAGTAAAAACCCACCAACATGAGCGGCAAGGGCTGGTGGAACAACGCCCTCTCTGGCCTCGAGTCGCGGCTCGACACCATCCTGGCCGAAGATGGCTCTACGGGCCCAAAGCCAGCAGCGACAGACGGCGCAGCCAAAGCTGACGGCACAGACAAAGCGGCGGCGGCGGCCGTGGACAAGAAGCTGGGGGTGGAAGCTGGTGGGTAGCCCCAGAGGCCCAAGGTAGCAGCAAGCTCCGTGGATGCTAATGGCCCAGAAGCCTCGCGGAACCCGTCACGAAGCAGACCAAACTCCCGACTCCAGGACCGCCTCGCCAAAGCCGTCAACAAAGCAAGTGACCGCTCCGACTCACGCCCCTCGTCCGATCTTGGCTCACGCCCAGAGAGCCCTGCATTGCGCACTTCATTCCTACCTGCCGACACATCGCGCACAAGCATAGATTCAAAGGCTTCAGAGCCCATCGCCCCCACTTCACTGCCAGAGCAGCATGGCGCCTCCAAGACGGACGACTCAACGGTCCCCGAGCCACCACAGCCCACTGAAGAAGCAGCTGCGCCCATCAAGCCTGGCCCAGACACGCCGTCGCCGCCAGTTGCGTCCGTGATAGTAGACCAGCCAGCCTCAACGCCCGTCCCTACCATGTCCATGCCATCTATACCCGCCATCGTTGCCCCACAGACGTCCTCGCCCCGCCAGTCCTTGGACAGCATCTCTTCCCGGCCTTCAATCGACACAATCCCCCCAGTCCCACCTACCGAGCCCAGAGATGCCGACCAAATCCAAGCAGAGTTGTCTCTCTTGCAAAGTACTTACGACGAGACTGTGCGTGACAACCGCGAAGAAATCAATGCACATCTCGAACGCATCGATGCACTGCAGTCAAAACTGACTTATCTTTCAGAGCAGCTTGCTGCATCTGCAAAGTCCGCCTCGTCGGACAAAGACGCGACACCCACGGACAAGAAGTTGGCAGAGAAAGATGCGCAGATTGCCGCCCTCATGGAAGAGGGTCAGAAGCTGTCCAAGACGGAGATGAAGCACATGACTACCATCAAGAAAATGCGCGCCAAATCTCAGGAGCAGGAAAAAGAGATTACCATGCTAAAGCAGCGATTGACAAAGGCCGAGAAGAGCATGACTGAGCAGTCAGAAAGAGCACGTCGCGCCGAAGCCGCTGAAAAGGCTTCGCAGGAAAAGCTGAAGATTGTGGGCAAGATTGAAAAGGACATTGAGACCATCAGAGCAGAACGTGAGGAAGCGGGAATGACAATATCTGAACTGCGCAAGCAACTCAATGACGCCCTGTCGCGTGCAGAGGATGCCGAGAAGAGAGTGCAATCCGGTGCACTGGAAGCAGAAAAGAGGGCGACGAGATCGTTGCAGGAGGATATTGAAAATCTGCGCATAGAGAAGAAGCTGGCAGAAGATCGTGCCAAGAAGGAACTTCAAGCTGCCAGGGACGAAGCCAAAAGCCAACAGGAAAAGGCACAGGTCACTGAGCTGGAGCTGCGTGGGGAGATTGCGGTAAGTCAAGTTGAAGGCTGCATGCAGACGTATACTAACGCACCATCCAGAATCTTGAGTCCAAGCTGGAACTTCTTCGCAGCAGGACCGAAGAGGTTACTTCATCTGCCACTGGTGAGTCTCAGGCCAAGCTTCTCCGACAGATTGAAACCTTGCAAACACAGTACTCGCTTGCTTCTGAAAACTGGCAAGGCATTGAGACAACCCTGACCTCTCGTGTTGCTGCGCTCGAGAAAGACCGTGATGAGACGGCGAAGCGCGAGTCCGAGGTCAGACGCAAAGCGAGAGAAGCCAACTCAAAAGCACGTCGACTGGAAGACGAGCTTGAGAGTCTCAATGAGCGCGCTCGTACTCTTGAGCATGACTTGAACGAGCAACGTACCGCGGCTCAAAAGCTACAAGTCAAGCTTGCCCAAGCAGAAACTGCTGCCCAGGATGCGCGCGCTGACTTGGATAAAGAGAAGAAGATTTGGGAAGCTGAGTTGCAACAACGAATTGAAGAGGAAAAGAGCAAATGGAGGGTAGAATCGCAAACGCCATCTTTAGCTGGCGACAGTCTCTTTCCGCGAACGGACTCGCCTTCGGTGGCGCAACGAAGACACTCGCCAGACCCGTTAGGCATCTACACCCGAAGACCCAATCCGCGGGCCACTTCAAGCGGCATGGACACCGCCCTTTCGCCCATAGAACGCATGTTCGATGATGTGTCGCGCCGTCCATCCAGCTCACGGCAGGCCAAGTCCACGTCAAGAGTTCGCACGCCTGAAATCGGAACTCCCCAAAGACAAGACTCGATACCCTATAGCATGGCCAGTCTTAATGGTCTAACCGCACCACCGCTCGAAACCCCTTCAATTCACACACTCGACCCAGAAAACATGGACACCTTTGACACTGCATCCTCACCACATCGCACCATTGCCGACATGGTCAGCGTGTCCACCATGGGCGCCGGGCCCTCTGTCCAACTCGTCGAGCGCATGAGCGCCGCCGTGCGCCGCCTGGAATCCGAAAAGGCAACGCACAAGGAAGAAGTCGTGCGTCTGACTGCCCAGCGCGACGAGGCGCGTAACGAAGTTGTCAAGCTCATGCGTGAGGTCGACGAGGCCAAGAAACAAGGGGAAAAAGTGACCGACTTGGAAAAACGACTGTCCGAGATGGAGAATAGAGAAGGCACCGCCTTGGAGATGCTGGGTGAGAAGACAGAAAGGGTAGAGGAGCTCGAGGGCGATGTGCGCGAGTTGAAGCGAATGTATCGTGAGTTGGTAGACACGATGAAATAGAGATTAGTTGAATAATTGAATGAATTAACGCAAAGTCTTATTTCGTCTTGTATCTTGGTTTTTTTTTTCTTAATAAATGTATATTTGAAGAGTGAATAAAAGTAAGAAGATAATTTACTAAAGCTAGGTAGTTAGGGCAATCTATACACATGTTCTTGTCTCTTCCCGTTAATTCTCCCTTGTTTGATTTCAACACCATCACTACGTAAATAAATCCTTGTGTCTAGATAACTATACAACTAGCCTTGCTATGAACCTTTACAATAAAAAAAAAATATTTCTTGTGCTGTACCTTATCACGTAATTCCTTAAAATAAAACAACTAACTAGTTACAATAACCCAACATCGCGAAGAATTCTTATCTATTATTTATTCTGCATGTACAAAATGAAAA
>JAODYD010000015.1:0-117142 GCA_026262445.1 Bipolaris bicolor | reverse complement strand
AAAAAAAAAAACGTAGTCGCTTAATCTCACCGTTATTGAAGTAGGGAAGTGGATAAGGATGGAATACCATGTTAGCTAGGTACGACGTATTCTCCTAGTTAAAAAGCCTTCGAGTAAAGGAAAACAAGTGAGAATTGGTATCATTTTGCATGCATCCACTCAATACACGTTAGCATACACAGCATCATCCTCATCAATCGACATGGGCCAAATTTCAAGTTTCATATTCCTAAATAATATTTACCACGTTCATAAGCATAAAAGCTGACTGCAACCATGGGCACAACCTTGACATAACCAATCGTCAGGCCCACAAAAAAGCCCTTGTATCCTCTTTCAAGATAGATTCTGCGTGTTACTTCGGGCATGCTGAGTCTATGGCCGTCACCGACAACGCCGCCGACTTGCATGCGCCGCCGGATTACTTCAAGCGGATACGAGACAGTCTGGGAAACGAAGCCAGCAATGCCGCCGGTGGTGAGCTCGGCCCAGTAGCGGAGCTGGGCGGGCTTGTGCGTCGAAGTGCTTGTTTCTTCGCGCGAGGTGTTGGGCAAGGTGGTGTAAGGGGCGAGTAGGGGTGTGCGCATCAAATCGGACATGAGGTCATGGGCGAGAAACGAGGCGCCGGCATAGGGTATCATGCCGAGCAGAGTGGGGGTGAAGCCACGGAAGAAGTTTGGGAGGCCGGAGCGTGGGGTGACAGTATCAACGAGGTGCGTGGCGGTTGCGGTGAGTGGGTTTTCCGGCCGGTGGACACGGGGGGCTTGCTCCGAGTAGATTTTGCGGATAATGGTGGCCAGACTACTTCGTGCATTTTCGTTGGTCTCAAAAGCCAAGCGCACGCGGATGACTTCGAGCGGGTATGTTAAAAAAACGCTCATCATGCCGGCTAAGCTGCCCGAGACAAAGCGGCGGACAGGTGTCTCTTGTGCCTTGTTCTTAATGACGCGGGCGCGTATCTGTTCGTAGGCGAGAAATTTGACGCCTGCATAAGGGAAAATGCGCAGAAGGGTGGCGGAGTGGCCCTTGAACAGACCTCGCAGTCCGGCGGTGGCGTAAATGTCGCGCATGGCCTCGGGGAATCCAGCCCAGGAGCCTGTGTATTTAGCAAACTGGGGGTTGCGCGTCTGGAATAAGATTTTGACGCGGTCGAGGGGGCCTACGACTGTCTTGGCCTGTCGTGTACACATTAGCAGATGCCATGAAGAGTCGAAGACACAGGGCCCGAGAAACATACCGCACATCCAGCGAAACCACCCGCCAGCCCGCTCTTGATGACATACTCGGTGCTCTTCTTGTCCGTCTTCTTCTTTTCCTTGCTGTTCATATTCGTCTGCTCGTCCCTCGAGGGTGGCGGAGCGGCTTCATGGCTGGAGATGATGGAGGTTGCGCGGGAGGGTTGCGCGGCAGTCATTGTCATGATATTCGGCGTGTTTCCGTCATGGCGGAGGAGGTGCGTGGACATTCCAAACGGGCGTGAATGGGTTACCGCGACATGAGGGTGTGTTTGTGGTCAAGGGTAGGCAGGGCGTGATTAGTAGAAAAGCGGGCGTAGTTGTGTGGTGTGCATGGTTTGGCCACGGCAATGACGTTGCCGAGGCTGCTCTGCCTCCTCCGGCCGCCCAGGCACTCGACGCTCCACATCCGACCCGACGCTACCCACCGGATATGTTTTCCACACAACCACAACCACCACGCGCCTCTCCCACCGCGCAGTCGGCCCCTCACGTGTCAAACCCCATCATCTTTCAGAATGCCGACGCCGACATTACTCTGGTCGACATACCCGCGTCTATCGTGGCAGCCCAGGGCGACCGCTTTGACGTGCTCTTGTCCACTGCGCCTCTAGAAGCGCCTATCCAGCTCAAACAAGACTACGAGCCTAAGACGCAGAAAACACAGGCGAAAGCGGCCAAAGTTCATCAGGGCGACAGCACACAGCAGAATGAACATGATTTGCAATCCCTCTATCTTGACGATTCTGGATATAAACTTCTTGTTGAACATGCACTCGCCCAAATCCGTGCACATGTCTCGGGACCATGGTGCATGCGCCGTCAACTCATGACCCAGAGGCCTCCGTGTGCACAAGACGAAGCTATGGATCTGGACGGCCCCACAGAAAAGAATCTGGAGTTGCGCATGCGAGAGTGGGCCTCATGGAGCCAAGCTAAACAAGACGACATGGCTTTCAATCTGCAGCAGATGATGGCTTCGCTCGGTGCAGCATCTGAGCCCGCAGATTCGGCTACAGTCACAGACAAATACATCTTGTCGTACCGTCATGCACCTGTGATTGAAAATGATACAAAGGCCGCCGATGCCGTCACCCAAGAGACACAGACGCTGCCATGGACATGTACCTTTCACAATCCCAACCGCCACTCACTCAAAGCCACAATCACTGATAGAACGGTGGAATCTGCTTCCTCGGCTCAGGACTATCAGTTCACCATCCCACCTCGGGCCACCCTCTTTCTGAGCGACTCGACTGCCTCGGATGTCTTCCGTTCGTCGTTTCGTCGACTCACCGACGAGTATTCCCTTGCACGGCATTTCGACCTTGTACTACTAGACCCGCCATGGCCCAATCGGTCGGCCAAGCGTAAAGGCGCCTACGAGCAGGTGGGAGGCATGCCGTACCTCAAGCGAATGCTACTCAACATGCATCTCGACATGTACATGGAACATAATGCACTGGTGGGTGTTTGGGTCACCAACAAGCCATCCTTGAAGCGTCATGTGCTCGGCCCCGGCGGGCTGTTTGAGGCGTGGAACGTGGGACTAATGGAAGAATGGATATGGATCAAGACGACGACCAAAGGCGAGCCCATGTTTGACATTGACAGCTCCATGCGCAAGCCCTATGAGATCTTGCTGCTGGGTCGTGCAGCACCAAACTCGTGGACACGCATGGCACATGCGCCCGTGGTCAAGCGCAGAGTCATTGCCGCCGTGCCAGACGTACACTCACGCAAGCCTTGTCTCAAGTCTTTGCTAGAACCCTACCTGGTAGACCCAACAGATTACACTGCACTCGAGGTGTTTTCTCGCTACCTAGTCAGTGGTTGGACCTCATGGGGAAACGAGGTGCTCAAGTACAACTGGGACGGCTACTGGGTCAAGGCGGAAAGTGCAGAGAATTGAAGAGTATCCAGAGTGTAGAGTAGTAAAACAGTCAGTCCATCTTGGAGACGAAAAACGTTTTGCTAGGTGTCAGTGTAGGGGATTACGTAGAATCTGAACATTACACACGCAATACACGCACCATGCTTGCCTTGTGTCGTCATTCTTCCTCTTTTTTTCTTCTCGATCTTCACAGGGTCCCTCACTATGACGAAAACAACTCCAGGAATGGAAGCTTTGTTCGTGGAGTGTAAGCCGCTTTCAAGGGGTGTTGTTGGGGTGTTGTGGCAAAGCGAACACCCTGTTCTCCCAGATCCTTCCCCCGCAGTGGATACAACGCCATTGACCGTTTTTGAGACCGCGCTGAATGTTGTGCATCGTATCCATGTCTGGAGTTAAAAAAATGGAGAAGAGGGACGTCATAGTGGGCGGGACTGGGGGACTGGGGAAGGAAAAAAAGACGGGTATCTCGGCGTATTGATGTTGTTGCGGAGGAAATAGGGCCGAGACAAGATAGATAGGAGAGCGAATGAAGGAATAACCCAGCAAAGATGAACATAGAGGGCCGAGAAAATTGCTTGATGTGGATGTCCCGAACTTCGGGAAGTTTTTTCTTTCTTTCTTCGCACGGAATGAATCCGAGGAGAGGGCGGGGGGTTGGTATTTCTTACCCTATTGCGGTATACCCGGTTGCATATCCGGAGTAAAGTGTAGAAGTTGAAGATACGTAGATGTGTGCATGACGTCAGCGCCCCCGATCCCTCTATCTCTTTCTCGCTCCTTCTCAAATCATGATCATCTCGTTGTTCAGAAGTTGCGCGACAACTGGTGACGAGGCGTGACAGAGAAAAGGAAAGAATTGGAACGAAAAGCCAGGGGTTATGCATCGTAGTAGGAGAAGATACGTATCGTATGTAGACGTGTGCGACCACGCATTGAGCTGCATGACATCACATCATACTGTTACAGTAAGCCGGGTTGCGGGTGCCCAGTACCCTGGTTTCCCACTCTGTATACTGTCTTTTTCCCCGGAGCTGCCAAGGAAGTGAGAGACCCGATGTTCCCCGCCGCCACTCTGTGCCGCCAAGAGATTGACTGTGCGTTATCGGACTTTGTATACGTACTTTTGTGCTGGGCGGGTGTGTGTGTGTGTGGATGGGTAGCGAGGGATCGGTTAGCGACAAGGCGCAACGTCCATGCGGACCATGGCGGACAGGGTGCAGGAAGACACACACATCTAAGTATGTGGAGCAAAGAGGATGAATACTAGTCCAGTCTGGGGTATGCTGAACACTCTATTATGTACGCCCCTCGGGTATTACCCAGGAGTAAGAAAAAAGAAAAAGAGGATGCTGTCTTACCTGAGCACACGCAGATGACTGATAACTGCAAACATGGCCTCTTCGGAACTCCGTTGTTTTTTTCGTGGAACTTGCCCTATTCAGCGCACAGGCTTACGTGCAGCGTTGACAACAAAGACAAGGCAAACAAAGGTGCTGATATGTAAGTATGACTCCTCGTATCCCCCTCCATCCCCCTGTTGAACACCACAATGCTGCTCATTGTGCCCGCGCCTCACCTGGATGCTTACTCCCTAGCAATGACACATCATCGCTCAACAGTTGAGGCCACCAGGATCGGAGAATCATATCCTGAATCTAATGTGTGTTTGTGTTTCATTGTTTATGCGCCACAAGCGGGAATGCCGCAGACCGCATGCTGCTGCTGCTGCTGTTGCCGCCCCGACTAATGCATTACACCACTGCATGCTGCATGCCTTGCCTTGACCTTGCGTTTCAAGATAACAAAAAAACATGGCGGTGACTCACCGCTTCCAGTGCTTCCCGCTGCGGGCCTAATCGAGCACTCGTTTTTTTTTTCTTGATATCTTTTTGGTCTTGTTTTTCGATGTGTTGAGACTTTGTTTTGACAACAGGCTTGCATTGTATGCAATCGATCGATCGATCGATTAATAGGGGAGTCTGGGTGTGTCCTTTTTCCCCTCCCGATGAGCCGGTGCTGCGATACTTTGCTTCTTTTCATGGGGGCGGCAGACGAAGAGGGGTTCGCGTTGTCGCAAGATGCAAGGCCAAGCATGTTTGTTCTGCTGATACACACTTACGCTGGTTCGTGGTGAGGGATGCGTGTGGGGGGTGGGGGTTGCTGACTGTCAATTGCCGTCTTATTGATGGTTTGAGAGGCGACAAATACCCCGCCATCTAGCTAGGTAAGATTCCGGGTGCGAGTGAGCTGCCAACCGCGGCAAAGATGACAAGCCAAAAATGCCATGTCGCAAAGCCGAGTGCGGAGAAAGTGACCACCCGCACGGGTCGGGATCGTTCGTAGCAAATATTTTGCCGTGGCATTTATTAGTTGTAAGTAGCCATTCAGACTACGCGTGCGCACATGCTCGCTCACAGCAATAATTCTCCGTGTGCAGTAACCACCGGGTGAATGTCAAGGGCGGATAGTAGGCAGAGTGTAGCAGTAGAGTGTGTATGTAGTGTATACAGCCTAGACTCCGCTCCGCCCGTTTGTTATGCCGCCATACAAACGCAGGGCAGCAGCGGCTGCCTGTCAATGCCGTGGGCGGTTCTACTTCCCAGATAGGAAAGTAGATGAGCACCGCGTGGGGTTGCCATGAACAGAGAGGTTGGCTTTGCTAAAGGGCCGGATGAGGTGCTTTCTTCTGGCGCACACGGGGGGTTTTTTTCCTGCCTGTTTTTGCGAAAGAAAATTTTGAAATGAAATATGGTGCCCGAGTATTGTTGATTCAAGCTGAGTCTCCACCCGAGCGGGATGGATACGACGCAGTCGACCTAGTAGTATTCGAGTGCATCAAGACGAACAGCAGCGTGCAACCACAGCTCCACAGCCACAGCACCCGGCCGGTTTTCGCCAGTGGCTGTGGACCAATCAGTGCGCAGCCACCTGAGTCGCAGCATGCCCAACGAAAACTTGTCGGAAGAGGGACAGGCAGGGCTTGCACGTGTGCCCACATCGGAGGCCGAGTTTTTCCCAGCCAGCGCAAAGGCAGGGACTTTTGTCGGCCCACTTGTCAGCCTTCGATGAAAAGCTTCTAGGGCAGCAGCACGATGATGCACTCGGGTCCACTCGAGTGCACGTCTTTGTCGGCCGCCAAGTGGGGAGTCGACAGAAACTTCAGACACGGACTGCATGTTCTGCAGCACGGAGCCATGTCGGTGCAATTGCGACTGAGAACGGCGGCAGGCAGCGTCATTGCATGTGCGAGAGGGGGAGGGGAGGGCAAGACGGAGAGGGGAGAGGGGAGAGGAAGAGACGACGACATCCCGCGGGAAAGACGACGACGACGACGGGCCGCGGCAAAGTTACTTTGTTGGTTCATGACGCTGGAGCTGGAGTTGGCTGGGGAATGGGAGGAAGAAGGGAGCAGTCCCTGCATTTGCTTCTGCTTGGCTTGTCGCGTCAGCGTCTGCATGCGGCTCCCGAAACCCGAAAGTTGAAACGGAGCCATAGTCCCGCGGGAAGACAGATGAGGAGGCGAGGCACAAGGGTTGGTTTGCCCTTTTGGCCGCACCTTCCAAACATAGACGCCGCACTACGCGCACCAGATGCGCCAGACGCGCCAGGTGTGGCAGGCAACGTGGCATAAGGCCAAAGTACGGTAGTGGTGGCTCTAGAAAAACTTCAAGGCGGCGAACCAGTTGTTAGGTCCCAGAGCATCGAGATGGCGCAGGTGCCTTGATGGCCATTTGGTGTGTGGGCATGCAAGTATTTGTGGGCGCGCTCGAGGCGAGGCGCACGACCGGCGTTCTAGCGGCGGTTCCATGGAAGAATGGAAGCGGAGCGGAACAGCTCTGAATGGAAGGGCAGGTGGAAGAACCATCCCCAGATCCGCACGGGCGCGCACGCACCACAGGACGACCCCAAATGCCACGCGCGCCGGATGCAGGCAAAACGGCTATAGTAACAGGCACGCCGTGTTCGGGACAACCGTCGAGATGAAGGACGGGCCTTGTGGCATTGCGTCTGCACTACAGGCTGAATATAGCACCACAGGGCCGATGGCCGAAGGCTGTTCTCTGCTGGCTGCTGATTGAAACAAAATTATTTTGGGCAAGTGCTGTCTGTGGGTGACGCCAGGCGAAAAGGGGGGCCCCGTGGGCTGTGGGTCAGCCGTCGACAGGTCTGTTACTAGTAGTAGTGGTAGTAGTACTATCTGCATAGTACCACCACCACTATTACAAACTACAATATACTGTCCTCGGAGTTTTTGGTGTCCCAGCCCAGAGCATGGTGGCCACGGGGAGTTTCGCTGGGCCGGGCTTATTCCAGTGCAAGGGCAACTCGGCTGACCCCCCAGGGAGTGCTTATGGCGTGCATAGTGCCAGAGATACATGTCGGGCCGGCAAGTATTGTTCCACGGCGACTCGGTGGCAAGGTACATATATGGACATGGTGTACGTACTCTAGTCTGGCAAAAAAGACCTGCCGACTCTACACCTATAGTACCTGCTAGTAGCGGTAGAGTGCACTGGAGCCTTGGGGGGGGTGTAGACATTATTTGGTTCGCTGCGTGCTCGTGACAGGCCCCGCAGGCTAGAGATGACGAGCGACTGCTATCTATCCACTGGACCCTTTGATCGGCCATGCAACTGCATGTGATTGCGACACCCAGGGAGGCGAGAGGTCGCAGGTTGCAAGTGCAAGTCGCGGGGCCCTAGTCCGTGAGACATGGAGAAGCTTTATCGAGGCCGAGTGTTTCGACATGTGTCTGCGTGGGTGGCTACGATACACTAGCAGCTGGCACAAGCAGCCGAGCCAGCTACCGAAGCCAGCAGCCAGGGCGCCTCGCACCCATCTGAGTCACCAGGCGAGCGGGACGAGGTGGCATACACAGTAGGACGGATTAGATTCATTGGCTTCTGTGCCCTCGTTGTCTTGGGCAGCAGCAGGGCGCTCGCACTCACAGGGCGGAGAAGCGGACTGGCAGCCGGGGGCGTGCGCTTGTGCTTCCTTTTTTTGCCCATGACACAAGCCGGCGGGTGAAGACAGCAGCGTGGGCGTGGGGGAAAGTCAGCAGTATACGAGGGCATAGGGCAAAAAGGGTCTCCCTTCTGCTTCTGCCATGATCCCCGAGATGATCCTCTGTCTGGCCCCTTACTGCATGCGGCAAAAACCACTAATCTTATCCGCATATGCCCTCGCGAGGAGCCGGGCGTGGCGTGCAGATGAGTCGTGGGCGCTGTTTCCGCTGTCACTGTCACACACACCCACACACACATGCACTCATACACACACACACACATACTCGCAGGGCAATACCACCCCCCACCGCCACCCCCCTCGCCCGCCCCCATGCCCATGTGTCCGCACTGGCGCGGTCAATTAGGGAGGTTTTTTCCTGGTCGCCTTTTTTTTCTTGCTTTTTTTTTCTTCTGGCGTCACAGGGCGTAGAGGGGTGGCACCCTCGGCTGGCGGGCGGGCGGGTTTGCATGTGCATGTATGCGAGTGTGTGTGTGTGTCTGTGTGCTGGAGTGTAGGTACTCTAGTGGTAGGCAGCCGGGAGAGAACGGGGCGGACGGTAGCAGTAGCCGGAATTGGGCAGTGTTTGCAAAGGGGCGGTCTGAGCGGTCTGCGCGGCCGCGGTTCCGCCAATGACGGGCCTCGCCTTGCAAAGAGCGGTCGCTCACCGACTCGTGCCCCCAAACGCAAATCACACACTGCCCACTGCGCCCAAGGCCAGCCCAGGCGTTTTCAGCGCGGTCCGGAGCGAAGGCGCAATAAGGGAACAAACTCTCACACGGCCAGATATATGGAACAAGCCTTCCGTCTTCCCCATGGCCAGACCGCCCTCTGATCTTCGCCCGCGACGCTGCAAATTGCTTTGCCTGACTCGAACGCCTGACCCTTCCGTGTGTGTGTGTGTACATGGTAGATGCACATGTCTGTGTATGTGTAGAAGCCGCGACATATAACAGCCCACACCGTCCCACCTGCACCCGCTCTGCTCTGCATCCTCCACCAACTACTACCTTGGGCCCCAGCTCGCCACATCGTACCCTTCCCATCTCGCTCTCCGATACGAGGCCCGACGCTACCCTGTTAGCACCGGCAACCTTGTTTTGCCTACCCACATCGGCGTCATACATCATCAGCCCGCTTCCAAGCTTCCGCGCCCTCGGTCCAGTTGCCGGCACTCGTTGCTTGACGAAAAAATCACGAAAACCACAGTAACCACCTAGCGCCGAAAGTGCCCGCAAGTCTCTATATACACAGGACCCACCCCCCTACACATCTCACCATCCACAAGCTACAATGCATTTCGATCCATCACCAGCCTCGTCGCCCTCAAAGTCCATTCCCATCAGCATCTCGCCAAGAAACAACATGTCGTCGCCTACCAGCTCCCTCTACAGCACCTACTCGACCGAGTCCTTCTCCACCCGCGGTTCTTCATGTGCCTACCCATCATGGCCAACCGGTCCCTCGCTCGACCACCGCAGTCCACCATCGTCTTACATTAGCGATGCCGACCTGTTTGGCGAGGACTTTGATGATGAATTCGCCTGCCCACTCCTCGAGGAGGCACCAGCACCGCCCCGTGTGCCCCCCATGGCCCAGGCCTTTCCCATTCTGCCTCCACTGTACGCGCAGAAGAAGCCCAAGAGCGAGCGCCGCCGCAGCAGTAGCCGCAAGCAGCGCCGCACCTCCAAGCCAATGACTCCCATCGCAGAGTCACCCGAGCAGGTTGAATGAGCACTCATCACCATGACTTGCTAAGCCATCATTATTCTTATTCTCCAAAGTCATCATGACTGCGCCCAGTCACGCCGCAGTTTTGATGCATGTTTATCAGTCGGCTCTTGACAACCATCGACGTCACACTTGCACGCGCACGCGCGCGCGTGCACATCGCGCTACCACCTGCGCCGCTCAGGTCACATGAGCCTCCATCACGTGTAGCCTCGTCACCCTCGGCTGCTACTACTTACTACTACTATTACTACTACTAAGATGTACCGCCTGACGCGCGACAGGCGGTGCCTCCATCTCCCACACCGCTGCAACCCTGGCCACCTTGTCAGGGTTGTGGCAGTGCTCACATCCAGGCGCAGCCCATGCTGCGCCAATAGCACAGTGCACACTGTGCACGCATGGCTCGATTGGCGCTCCGCCGGTTGCGACCGCAGTCGGGCCTCGTCGAATCACGACGGAAAGAGATGGAACAGGAAGATTCCAGCTCGCCACCGCATGTTTTGCATCTTATGCGGCAACGCCGGCTGGAGTTATTTCCTTTATCGAGGACGGGACCTCGGGAACCCTTTGGGAAGCATAGCGAAGGAATTCGGGCATTTACATCCGGCGTCTTTGTTGTTTTATTTTTGGCAGTGTTTGTTGGAAAAACACTTTTGTTATGGATACCCCCACCCACCACCCACCACCCCCCACCCCTGCGAGACGGGACTTGCGAGAGTTTGTTTGATTTTGAACCCTCGTGTGGCTTAGATTTCGCTTCGCATTTTTTCTAGATACCCCGCATACACCCACGCATACACGCTCGGCATGCAACCCTTTATATAGCTTTATTCAGATACCCCCCCACCATCATCCATAGTTGGACTTTTTTTCAATCACGAATGAGAATTGATAACACTCTACTATATTTACTCTTGTGAAAGTGCCCTTTGCAGTTTGTGCATGGTTTGATTCGACAAAAGGTGATTGTGACGAGATGTGACGGCGTTGTGATGAGGTGCTCTCCGAAATTATCATGGCATGCGATAGCGCCCCTCCCCGGTTTGTAGCTGTGGCTGCCTCATTGTCCGCCCAAGAGGCGGCGCACCAAATCAGATTCGAGATTCGGGGAGGGATCGATGCAGCCAACGCGGGATTAACGAAGAATCTTTGGTTTGGTAAGCGAGATATTTGTGTTCATGCTTAGACAACCCAGGCTTGTCCACATGTATGTATGTATGTAGGTAAGGTATCGATAATATGTGTGTGTGCATACATGTACATCAAGTGTGAAGAAGGATGCATAATGGACTACACTACTAACAGCAACAGGCCCCAGCATGTGTGCCCGAATCAAGGCCGATTCCGCAATCGCATCTGGACACATCCAGCGAAGGTGAGGGTAGGTAAACGGTGTGAGCAACAAAAAAAGGTGATTCAGGGCGTTGGGGGAGCAATCATTGCCCTTTTGTGAGCTGCTGTTGATTCGACGCCGTGCTGCACATCATCCCCTCGCGGATCGGGGAAGCGGATCCGCGTATCAGATTAACCAAGCCTGGGCTCGCCAGTTTGTAGTGTGTGTGTGTGTGTGTGTGGGAGTCGAGCCAGGCACAGGGCGGTGGTGGACTTGATTGCACGAAAAAATGATGTATGTATGTATGTATGTATGTATGCATGTATACATATGTATAGCCATGCATGGATGGGTATCGGGTAGAGTGGGACAAGGCAAGGTTACAGCACGTCGTACATGGCTGCTTGCTGGGTGGGATATAAGTACAGTAACTTGTATACAAGCCGGTGGGATATCCCAGGTCCGGGGCCAGAGGTGTCGGAAGGACCATGGTACGGGGAGTGTCGGTGTAATATTCTTGTGTCGGTATGAGTGTATACATGCCGTATACCTCGAGATTACAGATACAGCCACCGTCTCCAGGCACAGTGCCACCGCCTCACATGGCCGTTCCCGAAGCATGGTGCGAGAGTGGGTGCTGTGGTGCAGTAGCTCGGGCGTACATATGCGAACCGTCGGGCAGCCGTGTATTGGGCCCCCCTTCTCCCCCCTCGCGTGCCAGGGACGAGAGACGCACATGAACAGCAGAAAATGAGGAGTGCCCTGGCGCTACCGTCACCGCATTTTCAGAGTCATGGAGAGAGGGCAGCGTTGTTGGTTAGTAGTCGCAACGTAGTGTATGTGTGCAGGTAAATGGCATCGAGTCGACAGGCCCCTTCACGTGGGGGCGCCGGGGGCGGGCGCTGATTGGGCAGGGGCGAGCGCGAAAGTGTGATGGTGGTGCGGCAGGCACATGGGCTGCTCGTCGTGCCTGCCTCGTCCAGCGCTGTGAGAGGCTGCCCGTCTAGTCCGCACAGGCTCGCCGGCGCCAACCTAACCACTAACGTCGCCCATCACCACCTTGGCTCCCAGGATGCTCTTCTCGACACACTCGACCTTTCACACCCGGCCGCGAATGAGGCGGCGTTGGCCCAGCTCCTTTGACGCCTCTCAAATGCCCAATCGATGCTCTGCCGTCCTATTTCGAGCAAACATCTCGGCCTTCGCCTGCCCTAAGCGCCGTTAACTGATAGCCGGGCCTCCTCGCGCATCAACTTGCACACTTTGTCTGCGCTTCCTGTCGCTTCCTCGTCGTCGTCCTTTTTTCGCCGCCCTTCCTGTGCTTGCTGTGTCTCATCCTGTCTGTCTGTCTGCCCTCTTTCTTCAGCTGCTCGTTTTGGCTCTGCTGTACAATTGCCCGCCGCCACCCCCCGTCCATCCTTGCTCCATCACAACCACCGACCGAGGCGGGGCCAAGCGGTACCCTCCTCCAGACGCCGTGGAGCTGTCCGCGCATCGCCCGTCTAGCGCGCTCTTGCTCTCTGCAGTGAGTTGCCAAACTTGCCTCCTTCTCCTGCACGCTCCTCCTCCTACATCTGCGTTTTCCCCCAGATCCTCCCCCTCCCCATCTCTCTCGCTCTCTCCGTGCCTCTTTTGCAACCCGGAATGCGCTTCCTGCGCCCTGGCGGAACATACCCCGACTAACCACCACTCGACCTCCGCACAGATCCAGCTCTCACCATGTCGACTGGATTGAGGCAGCGCGCCAACTCCAATTCTATCAAAAGCAATTCGGTCCACTCCAACGATGTCAAGCTCAAGCCCCCGACGCCCGGCCAGGACGAATTTGCTTTTGAGCCCTGTGCAGCCACAGGCTCCTTCCTGCTCTACGCCCAGCGCAACGTAATTCTGTGCCTCCACCACGATACCCTGGCTGTAGAGAGACGTTTTGAGAGACACCGTGAAGACGTCTCGTGGATATCTGTCGACACAACCAGTGAAAGAGGCGCGGGCCGATTGGTAGTGTCGTATGACGCCGGCTCCACCGCCATTGTGTGGGACCTATTCACGGGCGATGAAGTAGCTCGCTTTGCGTCATACGAACAAATCAGGGTCGCAACCTGGATGAGAAACGGAAACGTTGCTTTTGGTGAGTCTTTCGGAGTGCTGTAGTTGCCGTGTAATCGGCGCCAAGGTGCTAACGAGTCAACCAGGAAATGCTCAGGGCAACATCATACTGTTTGAACCCTCAACATCCGAGCACCTCTCGGCAAGGACCATTTTCGACCCCATCACAGCACTCGCACCCGCCGCTGACTGCAGGACATTTGCCATTGGGTGCGTTCCAGAGAGCTTTTGGTCCATCTCCTGAGCCCCTTTCCACTGACTTGCTCCAGCTACCTCAATGGATCCATACTGATTGCAACCCTGCAACCTTCCTTTACCATTCTCCACACCCTCACTACTCCCAGGCACCCTTCACCCGTTGCGGGTCTGGCCTGGCATGGCTCATCATCCAAGCAAAAGTCGGAGATGCTGGCGGCCCAAACCGCAGATGGTGATCTCCGCGTGTGGAGTGTCCCCAAGGCACCTCATGCAGGCGACAGCCCCTGTGTGATTCGTGTTCTCAACCAAAAGGAGCAACGGGAGCCTGGTCCCTGCTGGTTTGCCTGGTCAAAGAATGGCCGCATTGTGCAGTATACTGAAGGGTATGTATCATACTGATCACATGACCTTTCTGAACTAATGATTGTCACTGTAGACAAACCTGCGCCTGGGATGTTCGTACAAAGAGAGTTTCTTACGAGACTGTACCAACGGCTGACGGTATTGCCGCCATTTGCAACTACGGACCCACTGCCACCCTCTTCACTATTGGACGGAACTCGAGTATCCAGCAATATGACCTCAACCCTAGCAATGGCCCAGCAACCATGGTTGCTAATGTTCAGCATGCGCCCGCCAACACACCGCCATCCCCGCCTATCTCCCTAGACGAGCAGAAGAAACAGATGGAAACCCCACTCACTGCACTTCCCGCCAAGTCATTGCCGATAACGCTATCCGAGTCCGAGAGCAGCGCGGACGAGGGCGTCGTCATGTCACCGCTTCAAAAGATTGCTCAAGAGATGGATCAGTTGGAAGAGGAGCGCCGCGATCGTGTTGGACCCCTGAGTCCTGTTTCAAGTCGAGGCTCTCAGAGCTCGCGGTCATCTGGAAGCGGCCGTGCTCCACGTTACCGATACGACAGGCCTTCACAGGGCTCCCAACGCTCTACGCGGTCTAAGAGCTCTGGTGGCTCAGGCACTATTTTCTCTTCGGGCACATCTTCGCTCATGGGTACATCAACACGTGAGAGCGTGTCGATCCGGTCATTGTCATCAACCGCATCATCATCTCGTTATGCAACTTCAGGTCTACGAAAGGAAGTTCTCCGAAGTCCCGAAGAGGCCCAGAAAACCGAGCATATGGACCTCTTTCCCTTTACCAAAGCCCGACTTGGCGATGTTCCCTTCCGCCCTTCGGACCTCGGACCCGAACGCACTCCGGACGATCTTCGACTCAACATGCTCAAAGTTGTCTTTGGCTGGGACAATGACATTGACGAGCTCGTACAGGATGAACGTAAGATCCCCTTAGCGTGTTGTTGCAGACTCGAACTGACAATTTTCTTTAGTTGCACGTCACCCACCTGGCTCTGCTGCTGCTGTGCTCCTTTCCAAATGGTTGGGCGACCTCGGTGCTGACCTCATGGCATCCATGGTTGGTTCAGAGTCGATGACTTCCTCGGACTGGATGCTGTTGGCTCTGAGCAACATGGGTCAGGGTTCACAGAAAAAGGTCGGTGAGGCCTTTGTACAGCGCCTCCTCGAAAAGGGCGACATTCATCCTGCAGTCGCAATCTTCCTTGGGTTGGGCGAGCACAACGACGCCATCGAGGTCTACGTGTCTCGCAAGTATTACATGGAGGCTATATTGCTCACATGTTTGACTTTCCCAACTGACTGGCAGAGGCAATCGTACTTGGTCCGGAAATGGGGTGAGTATGCCGTCGCACACGGCAAGGCCGAGTTGGCTGTAAGATGCTTCTCGTGCATGGGTCTGGAAACCACCGAGCCCTGGTTCTCGCCCCGTGCTCAGGACGCTGTCTTCTCTGCACAGAAGCAAGCGCTACTCGGCTCTCAATTGAGTCCACCTTTGTCACCACCAAGTATCGGTAGCAGCAGAGTGGCGGCTAGGATGGCTTCGCTCAAGCTGGTCACAGACTTCACTCGTGGCCCACAGCCCAAGCAAATCGTCCACGAAGAGGATGACAAAACACCCATGAATGCTGGTGTCACTCCCATTGCGGAATCTGCCATCAGCCCCGCTGTTGGCAATCATGCTTGGATCGGACGTGCTACTCGTGATGCTTCTCGAGAGCCTTCTTCAGCGCGGACTGCCACACCAGGTTCTTACGGTCGGAAGCGCTTTCCCTCGCGATCCGATGCTGGTCGAGGCACGACAAACAACGAGTCTCTCGCTTCACTGGCTATTCCTGACCGTGGCCAACGCGGTGAATCTCATCCTAGGACTGCCGTTGACAATCTTGGTCGTGAAGCAGAAACCCTGCCATTTTCCACACGACGTGCAACCAGCGGCTCCAAGGATTTCGTGTTGTCTGCAACAACCTTCAACCCTGAAAAGTCTAGCGATCACCTACCATCTCCAGCGGTAGGCGTATTCGAAGTCTTGAAGGACAAGCGCAGCGATTCACGTGCCAGCTCCAAGAGTAGAAACATCCAGGATCTCCATCTCGATATGAAGGAGACTGTTGTTATAGAGCAAGGCCCAGAGACCGGCTACACAAACAGACTGAGCCCTCCATTGACCGGCGCAAGTATCAAGAGCGCAAAGGCACGCAGCATTGATCAATACATCAGCAGTCTTGAGGAGGCAAACCACTATGCCCAGAACCGCGCCAACTCAAGGAACGAAGACAGACCTGCTTCGCGCACCGCGCGCACACGCAGCCGCAACCGTGAGGACTCACAGAACCGTGGGCGCTCTGGTGTGCGTTACATTCACCCTGCAAAGCGCTCTCCTTCATCGCCTGTACCAATGTCTCCTGAAGATGCAGGCATCTATTCTTCCACCAAGAAAGAGGCTGGCACCAACACGGAAAACTTTGATGACGAGAGGTTCTACAAGATTGGCATTGCTTCTCCTGTAGTCACTGAATCAGTTGCCAGCACTCGTACTGCAAGAAGCCGAGTGCGCCATGGAGCAAGCAAAACCAGATCCTCTTCCAAAACAGCAGGACAACGCACAGAATCGCCTGAAGGGGCTGCACGCGCCCGCAGCAAAGGTGCCAGCCGAGCGTCAAGCCGTCGCCCAGCGGATTATCGCGGCCGGAGCGCCACACGTGGAGAGAACTCGCCTGTATCCCCTCAACCTATGCATCGGGAAGAGTCTGAGTCCTTCCTTGACCAAGAACTTGCTCGTCCGCGCCAAAGGAGCAGCAGCCGCCGCGCTGTGGAAGGTGTCACAAGCAGCCGTCGTGAGGCTTCTTCTGAGCGCCATGCACCACGCGACCGATCCATGAGCCGAAAGCCAACGCCAGTGCTGAGGGAGTCCAGTCGCACCCGAGTCCACACTCGAGACCCATCTCCTGAATCCCTGACTTCGGGACGGTCAGGCGCCTCACGCATGCGCCCCGGAGCCTTGTCGAAGAAGGCACTGGCTGCTCGAGAGCTAGAGGAACGTAGGCTGTCCCTAGCTCGACGACCCTCTGCTCCAATCATTCCACACCCTGGCGATCTTGCTTTCCGACCCGTCTCCCACGAGCGATCACACACCGACGACATGCTGAGCTCAGTATCCATGTATCGAGACCCTATCCAGAGAAGCCAAACTGCGGACCCAGAGATCAGCAAAAGGTACTCGCCTACGAATCGAGCTGCGATTGGTCCAACCTCAACGACATCTGTGCCCATTGGCCTGCCAGCAAATCCACGTGCCATGCGCCACCCTCGATACATGACTGCTGATCCAAACGAAGAGGACATCCCTGCCGTGCCAAGTATCCCCAACGACATGCAATTTGCCCAAGGTTCTCCACGTGCACAGGAAGACGACATCGGTCCTCTTCTTCCTGCAACAACGTTTGGACAGCCCATTTCACCTCAACGGTCAATGTCAGCTCCTCCTCAGGATATGCAGCTGCCATCTAGCTCGTATGTGTCCCCCACATACCCCGTAGTTAGTCGACGCCCTTCTCTGGGGGGATCCCGCGGTCATGCTCGTCAAAACACAATGCCCGAAGTTTTGCCTCCGCCCAACTACAAGCGTCATAGCCCACCTCCAATCACAGCCAGCATTGCCGAGACCATCCATGAAAGTCAGGTTGTGGTTTTGGCTCCGGACGAGACGGCGCCCCCTCTACTATCTCAGCTTCAGCATTTGGCAACTCCACCGCCACCGCCTCCACCACCGCTAAACATTGGCGGTGTTGGCATGATCAACATTGCCATTGAGGGTAACAGCCCAGGCGAGAAGCCGATGGAAATGTCACCTACAAACCCCTCGGCCTCTAGCTCCCCACATACTCACCGACGGGGACGCGGTAGTGTGAGCGAGAATCTTGGTATGACTTTCAAGCGGGTCACTGAACGCATGCGTAGCACTAGTCGCGGGCCTCAACGCGCAAAGTCGCCGCCAATGACCCGTGCCGAGGTATCTCCCTATGAGAGTGTGCCCGAGTTCTCGTTTCCACGGGGTCCAGGTGCCCGCTCTCCCCCTGCAGATGGCAGTCATTCGGATTCATACGTGAACCAAATCCCACCACCTCCACCACCTCCACCGCCCCACCCTCAACCCATGGAGCAAGTCATACCTCCAGACAACAGTCAGCCTTTTTACAGGAACCCCAAGGAGCTCCGCGCCAATATGCCACCAGATACACTTCAAGCGGGTGTGTACCAAGGTGGCGAAACCCCCATGATTTAATCTTCGAGCCGGGTACAAGAAATTGCGCCCACTTTTTTTCACGCATCTTAATTGTACAATTGACACGACGGTATGACCAATTTGCATTCTTGCACTATCATTGACCTGTTTATGGCACAAGCATGTTGGGTTCTCCCGAACCATGTCTTGTTGAGCGTATAGCATTTGTTTCTTGTTTTCTTTTTCTTTTTGCTCCTATTCTTTCTCAAACTTCATTAGCGGGAGGCTGAGTCTAACTTTTTTGTTCTTTGTATTTACGTTCTCTTTCGTGTATTCAACCCTTTTTTTATTATCTCTATCAACGTTTCGAGAATATCAAAAGAAGAACTATTTACGCTTCGCGGCGGGAAATATTTTTTGTGTCGATTTGATACCCTTTCTTTCTTGCGAGTTTAGTTGGGGTAGTGTAGTAGGTAGTAGGTAGTTTAGTTGTAGGGGGGTCTTGAGTTTAAGGAGAAAAGGAAATTTGCACTGTTTTTTGATGAGTTTAGTTCTGATGCTATTGTGCTATGACTTTTGTCCGTGATCAACGAGGTCTTCGTCATTAGACTTTTCTTTCTACATGCCGTCTGTCGTTAGACGCGAAGTCTGATTGCTATCATACAAGCCGCAAGTCATTGCCGAAATCATAACACTTCCCATAACCCAGACCTCCTACCTAAAAAAAACATCCACACTTGAAACAGAGTACCACCCAACCATAAAGCTATTCCTTGGTACGCACACCACCAAATAAACTTCCCCCCCTTCCCTCGCCCAAAGTTTCACCGACCATTCTTCATCTCCCCTTCGTATCCATCTATATATACTTCTTTCCTCTCCTTTCATTATTCCCAGGTTTGACTTGATATACCACCGTGCTACATATATCCGCACATTATATATTCAACAAGATATATCCACACATGACGTGCACGAAAAACATTCCGATTCGTGGAATCGCGAGAGACTTAACTTAGCAACTCGCCGTGTGTTTTGTTTTTTGGCGGTATTCTAGATCGATGGCGGTAAGCTGACTGTACGGTTCTTGCTTTGATCTGGGCTGGTGCGATCGTAGAGGGATTGGGGATGGTGTGGCGGTGTGTCTGCGATGGTTTACTTCTCTGTGTGCAACTTGCACGTGTAAAGTGCGTTGTACGGTGCAAGAAGGCAATCTGTGTGTAGCCGAGAAAGGCTACTTATTAACGCTTTTTTGTGCTTACCGTACGTAAAGGCAAAGGGATGGGGGGAGGAGAGGGGAGATGATGGCGTTAGATGGCGTTTAGCTTTTTGAGGGGTGGAAATTTGGGTGGTTAGTCGGTCCGGTGAGACTGCGGGTGGGTGGGTGGTGGGTGGGATATGCGCCGAGGAGGAGGAAGAGGTCGCGTGCGAAGCGAAGGTGGAGGTTGTGTTGGAGTGGATTATGGTTTGTTGTCTCTACAGTGTGTGGGTGTAAGGACGGGGAGATGGGGAGATGTCAAGAGCAAAAGCGATATTTTCGCATCACGTTTTTTTTTTTAGTCTTGATCATTTAATACATGAGATGGCGGGCAAAATCAAGTCGTCAAGCAAGGAGACATCTCTTTCCCTCACTCTCTACTTCAGTTAGTTTACTACAACATGGTGGCACGGCTGCCTCCGTCCCGTACGTACATAGACCATCTCACGTCATGCCTAACAACGTCTTGCGCAGAACTCGCAAAATTAGTAACCCCACCGCCGGAGCTATTAATATCATATAAGCTCTCCCGCCCCTTGCTACATGCTACCTGGACAGTTCGTCAGAGGTTCAAACGTCTGCAGGATCCAATTAGCGACGGTCCTTTTGTAAGTGGTGCAAAGGCGTTGGTTTAATTACACTTGATGACTAGATGGCATACTTAGATCAAGGTCCAGTGGGATGGGTGGGGCCCTTTTCTACATGTGGTTCGTAGTGAGACGGGTAAGCGTAAGACTATCTTGTGATGAGGGGCAAAGGAAACAGAAGAAAGAAAAAAGGTTAATCAGCATCATCGTCATCGTGGAAATGAGTCCGTAGCGATGTAGCGGCGTCTATTCCTCTCGAACAGACCTGAACCTATTCGGGCTTGTTCTTCATAATTAAACTTTTTGACCTTTCGGTTCGGAGAACAGATGGCCAGGGGGGTGTTTGTGACTACAAGTATCGAGCTTCAATCGCGAAAAAAAAAATGAAAGAAGAATCACAGCAGTTCGCAACAGCTTTGTAGATATCTATCTCTATTCACTCTCTCACTCTCTCTGCCTCACACTCCTTTGTTCCTACAGATCAGTCCAAACGACCCGAGATTTTCTCATACATTATTCAAAAGACTCTAATTTTTTTTTTTGGCTAAAATGCGTCCTTCCGCTATCACCCTCTTCGCCCTTGCGGTGACGCCCATCTCCGCCGTGGACATCTCGCCTCGTGCGGGCACCTGCCCTGCCGTTTGGCAGACTATCGCTGCCGACCTCACGAATCTCTTCCAAGGTTGCAACAAAGCAGCTCGCTCAGCCGTTCGCGCTGTGCTCCACGACTGCTTGCCCGATGGCTGCAATGGCAGCTTGATTCTTTCCCAGGAAGAATGCTCACGAATCGAGAACCGTGGACTGCAAGCGCTCTGCACGACACTCAACCAGAAGCGTATCCAGTACCGTGTTGGTGCTGCTGACATGGTCCAATTTGCTGGTGCAATGGCACTTTCAGCATGCCCGCTCGGCCCCCAGGTTAAGGCGCTTGTGGGCAGAAGAGACAGCCCACAAGCTGCACCACCAAACGGCCTACCCAGGAGCAGTGATACTGTCCAAAAGATTCTGAGCATGTTCGCGGCCAAGGGATTTTCCCCTCAAGACGTGGTTGCGCTACTTGGAACACACAGCATAGCGATCCAGGTCCAAGATGATCCCTCGAGAGCTGGTACACCACTCGACTCGACGCCAGCTGTTTGCGACATTAGGTATTACGCAGAGACAAAGGCCGGCACTGCGCCTTATAGTCTTCGGAGTGATCGTCTCATGTCCAGCGCGGCCGAGGTGCGTATTCTACATGTTTTCAAGACGTTTGATACAATGATAAGCAACTAACTAGTGTTCAATCATAGACTTATAGATCATGGGCCGTCTTCGCAAAGTCGACCGCGCTATGGGCCAATGCTTTTACAAGTGCATGGGACCGATTCTCAGTCATTGGCAACAACGTACAGACTCTCCAGGACTGCTCTCATCTTATCCCCAAGTCTAGGGTTCCCCGTGCCAGACAGGTGGCTCATGCACAGATGATGGAAAAGTTGACCAAGAAGTTCATAGAAGAGCATCATTAAGTCAGAGGATGGATAAGACGGTATATAGCTTGATGTGATTACTCTGAGTTCCCTTTGAGAGATACAAGCGGATAGAAGGTTTCATCAATCATATCTATAGTAATCGCTTCTCTAGACGCCACCTCCACTTGTCTTATCGAGGTCCCATGTTTAGTGGTAGAAATCCATGTTCAGCTTATACACATTTGTTGCACGGTGATGTGTGGTGTGTGCGACTACATGGTGATGCACTTGGCTAAGTCAAATATGTTGACGTGGCTGGTATCGATGACGGGCGGTTATTTCAGACAATTGAAGACTGATGCGGTACTCTTCTGTTGTAATAAGATTGTGGGTCTCTGTAGCCATGAACGTTGATCAAGTTACGTTCTCCATGGTCTTTGTGTGACATCCAGTGTCCTTGTTTGCTTCCAACACAGGAGGAACAACAACCCTCTCTTCATGTTGCGACGGGGGCAGGGCCAGGTGGAGCAACGGTAGGAGCAGAATCGCCAGCACTTGGAGCGGCATTGGCGTTAGCCTGACCTCCGCCTCTTGCGGCCCCACGGCCACCCCGTCCTCCACGGGGAGCAAAGTTGGCGCGACCTCCGCCACGAGCAGGGCCTGGTGGAGTGGGACCATTGAAGCGAGGATTCCTGGCCACCTTTTCCTTTCGCTCGAGTACCTGGACAGCACCCTGGGCAATCTTGATTGGGCTTGCCGCCATGGCCTTTTGAAGACCTTGAGGTTCAGTAAAGTCGACGTAGGCGAAGCCCTTGCGCTTGTCGATTTCGACCTTTTCAATGGCTCCAAAGAGCTTCATGGCTTCTTCGATGAGTGGCTCGGTGATACCCTGGCTGGGGTTGGCATGCTTGAGAAAGGCTTGTTTGCTGGTGGGCGCGGGGGCAGACTGCGCCGGGGCAGCTTTTGAGGTGTTGTTGGTGGTAGGGGTCGGAGTACTGTCTGCCTTTGCGGGAGGAGCCTGGGGCTGCGCTGAAGCAGGACTGTTTCTAGCGGCAGCAGGCTCTGATGGTGGGGCTCGTGAGGCGGCTGGGCCTTTTGGTGTTGTTTGCGCCTGAGTGGGCTGAGGCTTCTTGAGAATCTGAGGAGCGGGCGTCTTTGCTGGTGTCTGTGACTTGACTTCGGTAGTCGAAGCTTTATCGTTAGCCTTGTCACCCTGGTTCGCCTTGAACGCACGTCGTTCGGCACGGGTTGGGCGTTCCTTTCTGTTTGGGTGGGCGGACTTGTCTGGGGTAGCGGATACGGCTGGAGGGGCAGGGGCAGCGTCCTTAGCTTTGTCGTCAGATGGCTTTGTTTCCTTGGCTGGGGGAGCAGCATCGGGTGTGGCGGACGTAACCTCGCGCTTGGTTCCACGACGACGGTTAGGGGCGGGTGCTACTCCAAGGTCGCGCTGGAGCATCGACTTTGCAAGTGCGACGTTTCCGCGCTTGCGCTCTGGGGCTGGACTTGCGGAGGCCTTGTCGGCCGGGGTGGCAGCAGCAGATGTCTTTGAAGAGGCAGCTTCCTTGTTGAGTATCTTGACGGCATCCTTGGTGGCTTGGGCCTTGTCGGCCTTGTTTGAACGGCGGGTCTTGTCGGATGCGGTAGGGGCATTCTCTTTTGTCGACTTTGTCAAGATCTTCTTTTCGGCGCGCTCTGCGGCATCCTCCTTGGCCTCTGCACGAGCCTGTCGGTTAGGCTTTGCATTTGGCTTGTCCCTGTTTGCCTTTTTCTCACGGAGTGCCTCGATCAGAGGCGTCGTTTTGACCTTGTCCTTGGGGGCTTCGCTTTCCGGGGCAGGGGGTTTGGTGATGGGGTTGGTGAGGCTCTCGAGAAAGTCCTTGAACTCCTGGTCCTGGTCGATGGTGCCTTGACGGTTGTCGTTGCGACGGCGGCCACCAGGCATCTTGGGGTAGGGAGCATACTCAAGCGTAGGGGGACCGACGAGGACGGGGTCCTGCCACGACTTTGCAGCATCATGGAAGGAAAGGGCGCGAACATGGTCGCCGAGGGCCTTTACGTGGTCGGGCTTGGTGACGTGCAGGTAGGCGCGAGCGGGTTTCGAGGGCTTTGCGGCGTCGGTGGAGATTTTGCCCTTGCGGTAGCTGAGCCAGTCGATCTTGCCAGCGCCTAGTTTCCAGTCGTCGCCCAGGACATTGATGAACTCTTGTTTGGTCAGGCCCGGAGGCAGGCGACGACAGATGAGCTTGAGGCGAGGCTGCGGGGGCTTCTGGCCGCGGGGCGTGTGGGCTGTTTGTGATTTTTGAAGCAGGGCGACGGGCAGGACGCCGGCGCTGGGTGGAGGAGGGGCCATGGCAGTGCTTGGGACTGCCTGGGGAATTGGAAGGATCACAGAGATCGAGGGTGCTTATGGTGAGTGTGGTGGTTGTGGCGGTGGAGGAGCGAGGTGGTGATGGCGCTCGTGGTAGTGGTGGTGGTGGAGGAGGGGAGAGGGGCGGGTGGTGCGAGAGGACATTGGGTGTCGAATGGGCAAGAAGGACGGTGGCAGGGAATGGCAGTGGCAGTGGCAGCTTTCTTGTTGTATGTATGCGTGGTAGGGATGCGGTATGGGTAGTCGTCGTGGGCCGTAGCACTGCGCGGCTGCTGCAGTCGAGTCGAGTCGAGTCGATGTTGAGGCAGCGGCGGCGCCAGGCTTGGAGGGCAGAGCCGCCCGCTCCCCCATCTCTTCAGCCCCACGCACGCATGCCCCGAGCCCCCGAGCCCGAACCTCTGCCCTGTCCGCCCTGTCCTGCCCTGCCCTACGTAGTACATTCACCCACCCACACACCCACACCTCCTCTATCTATATACGCATACCCACGCTCTCTCGCCCACCCACCTGCCGCACACATCTACAGCCCCCATATATATACACACATACACACACGTTCCCTCTCTCGCTACCCCGCCATGGGCAAAGACCACGACGTCCCCCAGCCAGGCCCTGCCCGCCTGGCAAAGGGCGCGGGCCCCGATGAATGGCTCGAGCAGGCCAAGCAATGCAAGTACCTGCCCGAGGCCGACATGAAGCGCCTCTGCGAGATTGTCAAGGAGTGCCTGATGGAAGGTGAATACGCCGCGGCCGCGCCTCGTCCTCCATACCATTAACACGCCGCCCCCTCCCAGAGTCAAACATTCAGCCCGTCCGCACCCCCGTCACGGTATGTGGTGATATCCACGGCCAGTTCTATGACCTTCTCGAGCTCTTCCGCGTCGCCGGTGGCATGCCCAGCGACACGCCCACAGCGCCCCTCACCCAGCCAGTCACGATCCCTAGCACAATCAACCCGGCCGACCTCGAGCCCCCGACCAGCATCACAGACCCAAAAGTAAAGCGCAAGATGAAGCGCAGGTTCCAGCGCGACCCAAATTACACGGGCCCCGCCAGTCCCCCCGGCGGCGACGGCGACGAGGATGCCGATGACGACGACGAGGAAGAGCGCGGCCGCAGCCGGAGTGTCAACGACCGCCGCAGCTTTGGCTCTGCCTCGGACGCCGACTCGAGCAAGAACACCGTTGGCGGAAACGGCCAGCAAAACTTCATCTTCCTCGGCGACTTTGTTGACCGCGGCTACTTTAGCCTCGAGACCTTTACCCTTCTCATGTGCCTCAAGGCAAAGTAAGCCAGCCCAACAAGAAGTTATGACGCATGGCCATGCTGACCTCCCCGCCCCAGATTCCCAGATCGCGTGACGCTAGTACGCGGAAACCACGAATCCAGGCAAATCACTCAAGTCTACGGCTTCTACGAAGAGTGTCAGACCAAGTATGGTAATGCCTCGGTATGGAAGGCTTGCTGTCAAGTCTTCGACTTCCTGGCCCTCGCTGCCATTGTCGACGGCAAAGTCCTCTGCGTTCATGGCGGACTGAGCCCAGAGATTCGAACACTGGACCAGATCCGTGTTGTCGCCCGCGCCCAAGAAATCCCCCACGAGGGTGCCTTTTGCGATCTTGTCTGGAGTGATCCTGAAGAGGTGGACACATGGGCAGTCTCGCCTCGAGGTGCGGGCTGGCTATTTGGAGACAAGGTTTCTTCAGAGGTATCGTGGACACGTGACTTTGTTGAAATCGTACACAAGCTAATTGTTGCCCAGTTCAACCATGTCAACGGCCTGCAGCTTATTGCGCGAGCTCACCAGCTAGTCAACGAAGGCTACAAATACCACTTCAAAGACAAGGATGTCGTGACGGTGTGGTCGGCGCCAAATTACTGTTACCGCTGCGGCAATGTTGCCTCCATTATGAACCTTGGCGAAGATCTCAAGCCCGAGTTCCAAATATTCTCGGCCGTTCCCGATCACAAGCGAGCCGTACCGGCAGGCCGTGGAGGCCGGGGCGAATATTTCTTGTAAGAGAAAAAAGGGGGGCGAGGGGGTTTCTGTAGAAGAAAAGGACGAGTGCATCGCATATGAGAACGAGATAGACGACGACGACGATGACGACGACAAGAAATGACACTTGGGCCGAGGAATGAGGGGGGATTGACATGAGAGAGCATGTCAATGTATATATACCTATATCCGCTGGCATTGTTGGCACCCTTTTCTTTTTTATCGCCGCGACGAATGGACGAGAAGCCGTTGAATACCCCGGAGGCTGGTTGAGAGAGAGAGAGAACTGAAGACATGGCTCACTTTGAATGATGCTGTGCATGGCGTGTAGTGTACGATATCAGGCGTGGATGATTGTGTTTTTCGAACAGGTAGTTTGCAAAGGGTACGCATGCATTGTTTATCTTTTTCCAGATGAGTTCAAGTGATAGAAGCGTGTATGAATTTGATGCATTATAAAGACTCAATTTTGTGTTAACCGTAGTCCCCCTTTTTCTTCTTGCTACTTTTTTTGTTTTTACATGCTAATGAATACAGACACGGCGCCCACGACTCCGACCATCAGACTCCACGATACGGTGGAGGCGACTGCACTACCGACATAAGCGACCTCTGGAGTTCCAACCTGTTTGACACCGTCAATCCTGCACACAGTCTTGCAGCTCTTTTCCTTCCTCTTTACATTTCGCCTTTTGTCGTCCTGCTGCTGCTCGCCCTCGTACGGCCCACTGGTGTTGAAGGCCATGTCGATCCACTGGATGTGAAACTCTGCGCTGTCGCCGACGCTCATGTTGCCGCTCCATTCGCCTCCATCGCTCCACATGTTGAGGACGAGGTAGCTGGGCTTGCGAGGCACCGAGTAGGTATTTTGCGCCACCTGGTCGCCGTTGAGGAACCAGTAGCTTTGCTTGGGCAGCCAGTCGATGCGGTGCGTGTGCCAGTCGTCCCATCGTGGCAGGTTGGCTGGGTCCAGCGACGCGGCGGCAATCTCGTTGCCTGCTTTGTCCACGGCGGGCTGGTTGGTGTAGCGGATCTTGTCCTTGGGGTCTTGGGTTAGGATCTCAATGTCCGACTCGTTGGTGTCGTCGAAGAAGGTGAAGAAGCCGGCGACTGCGCCTGAGGAGCCCTGCACCCGCCCGTACATGCGCAGGGAGGCGTGCATCAAGTTCTTTTGCTGGTTCTCCATCTCTGCTGCCGTTTGGTGTGACGACACGCGCGTTGTACGCATCGCCAGGTAGGATGTGTCTTGCTCGGATCCGAGATAGATGTTTGCGGGCGAGTTGGTCAGTGGGACGGGAAAGTCAGAAGTAGCATCTTTGCTCCAGTTTTGGATGCCCCAGTCGAAGTTCCAGGCATCGCTGTTGAATAAGTCGGGCTGCCATGTTGGTAGTTGTGCAGCGTTTTGTGACTGGTTGATTGTTGGTGGTGATTGGTCGAGGGCGCCGGGTAGGTTGCGAAAGTCGTAGAAACGGTAGTATTGAAAATAGGATGGATCTCTGGCCTCGGCCCCGGATGAAACCATGTAGCAGTCACAGTCTGCATTGTTGTCTTTTGGTGTTTCGCTCATGCTGCTAGTGTAGGGGCTGGTGGCGTGAGTGGGCGAGACGAGCAGAGCGGTTAGAGGAAGGAGCAGGGCTCCAAGGGGTGGGAGACGAGACATGTTGGGAGAGTGAACAAGGTGCTTTGATTTCCGTAGAGGCGTAGATGAAGTACAAGTACAAGTACAGTGTATGGAGAAGAAGAACAGCCAGGTGGTCGGTGGACAACGGACTGAGAAATTAGGGTAGAGGCAGTAGAAGAGTGAATGACTGTCAGTAAGAAATACCCCGGGAAGAGAAAAGTCGAGGAGGATAAACGGGTTACTCGAATAACAGCGGTGCCGTACAGAAGAATACTTGACGGCGACGACGAGGACGCAGAGAGAAGGGCCCACGAACAAAGAGGCACGATGAGTGTGGGTTGGGGTGCTACTTAGTATATTATACGGAATATTGATTCAAACGGGCAAGGGAGGAAGGAGCAGTGGAGCCTCGCAAGCGCCACCCGCCAGGCTGGACGGGGCTACGCTGTGTTTTTGTGTGTGCGCGTGTGATTGAGTGTGCCTGGCCTTCCCCTCAAATCACCACGCCATGAGGCGCAGCTACCAAACCACCATTCCCACCACCATCACACGCTTCGACGACATGACGACGACGAGACGACGACTACGACCATGATGGTGACGATGAAGAAACGAGACAGTCAGCGAGTTCAATGAAAGAGGAGGGCGAACACAGGACAATACTCTTTTCCACTGCAGTCGTATTCTGTTGTCCGCCGCCCTGGGCCGGCAGCCGGCATGGATTTGTTCGAGGCGTGTGGTATGGGACGAGGGGTTCAACGGATACGGATGCACACGCGCCCCTCGCCGGTCGTGCTTAGCCTGTTTCTGGCAACGCCTACAAGCTTAGAACGCGCTTTATTAAAGTAAACCACGCGCGCGTTTCAGTGTACCGTTGGTTGGCGTCGTTGATTCAAATGGCCATGTGTTTCTCTTCCGCGCCAGTACGCTCGTCGGCCTTGGCCATGGCTTGTGAGCTGTCGCTAAGTCCAAGAGGCGTAGTCTTGTTGGCAGGACTCGTATATGTAAGTTCAATGACAGTAACAAATCAGTCCGAATGAGTTTGTCGAGTCGTGCTAAAACAAAAGGTTATAGGACAGGATCCTTTTGGGAAACTCACCAGCCACAGTCCCGTACACCCCTGTGCTCCACTCGGCCTCTGGCACACGCCAATGCGAGTCCCACGCCCGAAATAGCATTCCGAGCCCCTAGGCCAATATTGCTTCCAAGCACCCGCCAAGCTGCTGCCCACCGAGCCAGCAATTCAGCCAGCGTTTTTGGCCGGTCGTGGTGGAGTCGAATGACATGGCAAGCAAACGTCTGACACGGTGCGGACCCAAGATCTATATCTAGTCATACACACGCAAATCTATCCACGATTACATTTCGGCGCATTGGCGCCGTCTGGGGTGCGCCCGCCCAATGACGTTTCTTCTGCACGTCCAACATGGCGCACAGGCAGTCAGACGGATGCATGCCATCCACTAGCTCATCGCTGTTTGGACCTCTGTCCAGTCCTGCCTTGCCGCCCATGTTCGATGGCCTTGTCGCGGTCAGTACTTACATATTTGAGTACATACATAGGTACCACATCTACAGACATGTCTATTGTACGGGCGCCATGGTTCAACTGCCCAACTCTCATACTATTTGCTTCCGTACCACATATTTCGTCTCTCAACTTCTCGCTTGGGATACTGCTTCGACTATATATCCTGCTAAAATCTTCTTTTTGTTCTAAAAAAAACTCATACAGTACTCCTACAACCAGTCAACGAGTACACAGTAATTTGGTTGGCTGCCATACAACGAGAGCTTACAGCGCCAATTTGATCGTCAACGTGCATACACACTTGTCGGCATCTGGCAGAGCAGTCGATCCATCATGACGACACATCACCACCAAGACTAGTCGTCTTGGCTGCTGACAACAGTTCACTCGAAGCACATGTACCGATTCGTACTCTACACACTATCAAGAGTTTGATTCGAAAAAAAAAACAAAGATGCAAACCGCTATACGATTGTTGAATGAGCATATGCAACCCATTATCATCCATGGACCAAGGCCTGGCTAGGGCGAGATGTCTTGATCCTCAACAGCACCTACTCCACTGCTTACGGGTGCCCTGAATTCCGCCCCTCAAGCAGCGCCACTACCATCAGAGTTCATGCACATCAAACATCCTTTTCCCTTCTACTTAAGACGACCCCCCTGTCCTCCTCACTCCTTTCTTCACGCAGTCAGACCGCTACACTTCTAGACCTCACCCTGAGCAATAATTAATCTGCAATTCTACTTCTTTTTACTTTTTGTCGTATCTGGCTAAAAGCAATATTGCATTTGAAACCCTTGGTCTAACAGAATGCGTTTCTCACACGTCGTTGCCGCCTCATTGGCAGGACAGTTTGTCGCTGCCCATGGAACAGGCATGGAAGGCATGCCCAGGACGTTTGGCATGCCGAAAGAACTACGCGCTAGAAACCCTTTCGCTCGCCTCCAAACTCTCTACGCTGCTCATTCTGCGCCTGCTCTTGACACGAGGCAGGAAGTCGAACGCTGTGGTCCGGCAAACGGCAATCAAAAGTGTGCTGGAAACGATTGCTGCTCAGCAGCTGGCTACTGCGGCACTACAAAAGATCACTGCAAGGCACCCGACTGCTTGTTCGACTATGGCCCTGGATGCGACGCCAACCAGACCCCATCTGGCACAAGCACACGCAACGTCCCCCGACCCAAACGTGGCAGCGTTCCCTACGGTGGTGCAGGCATCTACGCCTGCAAAAACCCCGGCACAGTAGCCATCACATACGACGATGGGCCTTTTTCCTACACCGAATCCATCATGGAGCAGTTTGAGGCAAAAGGAGGCCATGCTACTTTCTTCGTTACCGGCAACAATCTCGGCAAGGGCGCCATTGACCAAGAATGGGCTGGTGTTGTGCAGAGGATGTACAACAACGGACACCAAGTGGCGTCGCACACATGGAGCCACCAGGATCTCTCCGTCATCAGCAGGGAACAGGTCTATGACCAAATGGTCAAGAATGAAATGGCCATTCGCAACATCATCGGCCGCTTCCCGACCTATATGCGTCCGCCCTATTCGTCGTGCAATGGGCAGTGCCAAGAAATCATGGCTGAGCTGGGCTATGTCATTTCTTACTTCGATCTCGACACTGATGGTAGGTTTTCGTCATACTCTCTTATTAACAAATATGTCTTTCTAACACAACAAAACAGACTACAACAACCTTACACCTGAGAAGATGCAGACTTCAAAGAACAACTTCAAGCAAGCTCTCGACACTCGCAGCGACAACAGGCTGGCTATTGCACATGATATTCACCAGCTAACTGCTAATACCCTCACGGGCTACATGCTGGATTACCTCTACAGCAAGGGCCTTCGCGCAGTCACCATGGGCGAGTGTATGGATGATCCCAAGGAGAACTGGTATCGCCAGGGTTGATTAATTACTCTTGGGCTATGGGATCGTCTTGATCATTTCACCTTCTGTGTAGAAATTGGTCGTTGGTGTTTGTATTTATCAAAAAGTAGAAGAGATATTCTTCAGATTAATGATATAATTGTATGACTGGGGAAAAGACATTGTATAAACTTATCCAAAAACAAAAAGAAGAATTTGTTACGTGATGTATTTCGTCCACTTTCAACATCCAGGAAGGTTCACGCAGCCGTATCATCAAGACACCAAAGCGTCATTTCATAATTGTATTAAACAAAACATCACGGCTGTGCACTCAACTCATAAACTCTTTCATCGTTCAGAAAGTAAAAAAGAATAAAAAGAATTTGTATATCCTATGAAACTACACTCTCGTCTAATCACAAAAAATCCCCCACCTACCGAATAGAAACCATATACACAACTACCAATGAGTCCCCGAAAACATCTTCGTCCTTAACCACGAACCCCTACTCCCACTCGAGCTTAAGACCACGTCACAACCGTCGATGGCTTACCAAGACTGATGCTATCATCCGGTGTGACAAGCTCATCACGCTTCTCCTTGCTCCACGTGATCTCGGTGCTGGGCTTACCCAGCTCAATGGTATCGTCTGGGGTAACAACGGTGGTGGAGTCGCGCTTGCCCCAGGTGACAACCGTGTTTGCGTTACCCAGGTTGAAGCTATCCTTTGGCTTTTCAAAGTCGACGCTGCGGGCTTTGCTCCAGATGATTTCCGAGTTGGGGGGCGTGAGCACGATGTCGTCGGGGTTGGTGGGCGGCTCGTCGGTACGCGCCTTCTTGTCTTTGCTCCAGATGATTTCGGTCGTCGGGGGCGAAATGTCGATCACGTCTGGGTTGGTGACTTCGGTGTTGACGCTCCTACCCCAGGAGATCTCTGATGAGGGCTTGCCGAGCTCAATCGTGTTTGGGGGGTTGGTGATGGATAGGTTCTGGGCTTGGGTTAGTCACTGTGGGAGGGGGATGCAGAAGGCTTTCTTTGCATAGATGGGTACGTACGTCGGCTGATGGGACAGGTGCAGCACTGCTCATGGCCACCAATACGCCGGCGGCGAGCATAGAGACTAGTCGGTACTGCATCTTTTCCTTTTACTTCTTTCTGTCTTTCTTTTCGCTTGGCTATCTTCTTTCTTGTTGGGTTGATGGTTCAAACAAAGAGGGGAATCGAAGATCGAATTATTGTTACTGTCGGATTGCAAAGGAAAGAAAAGGAGGGGTATGTCTGTGGCTGGGACTGGTTTTATATAAATATATCAGATTGACTCTCGTGAGTGGCGAGTGATGGCAGCAGAAACATCGGACGCAATTTATGCACATAGTCTGAACCAAACTTTGCCCATCCCTCGTTATAGCGCAGCGTGTAGTACTTGACCGGGTGGGGCAGGTGAGGTGACTGCTGTGTTCGAGGCCATAGATACGAGATGCTTGCAATTTGGGTAAAGTACTCTATCCTTCCGGGTTCGGGTTAGCGCGATAGAGAGACACGGGACCTGTTCAGCCAAAGTTTGACAGCCACACATATTGGGCGCCAAACTTTGCTGCCGCATGATGTGAGATCCGATGTTCCGAATGAAATTATTCGCTCTTCTTCGTACATGAAATGTTTGACGTTGACAGGGCCCGGCTTGTACCTGGAGTATAACTATTATAAGCAAACGAGCGTTCGAAGACGACAGCGTACATATTCCTCTCGACTCTTGCTTGTCTAAGACAGTCTTCTTGTAATGTCGGGCCATTTGGTATCGCCGTACTACATTGTGTCTGCATGGCTCGCAAGGTACCCTCGAATAACTAAACCCCCTAAACGTGCATGCGGTAGGGATATATGCAGCAGCGTCGAATCCAAGTGACACGTCGTGCAGTGATTTCGCAACCCGATGTATCTTCAAGGTGGTATTCCTTCTGGCGCTACACAGCCGTTTCACTGCGCTAACTTCCAGCCTTCAGCTTCGCTGTAGCCAATCCATGTCTTAACCTGTGCGTTCGGCGTCAAACGGCTCGCATTCAATACTGCTAGTGCAAACCGTTCTCCGGCACGAACGATAGCGCAGAATGTTCCCTCTTCATCTATTACCGGCACAGTGCGGAGAGGTGTCGCTCCTCCGGCTGTAAAGCAGAATCGTCTTGGTACACACGCCATCTGTCGTGTCTCTTGACATTCAAAGGTGGCTGATCTTTAGATTTGAAAATGTCTTGGGTGCAAGCTAGATCCTGATGCCGAGCCGTTCTGGAAGCAAAAAGAATATTGATGCATTCCGAATTCTAGACCCAGATTGCGCAAATGGATATGGGCTCCATGGGGTGAATGCACTCCCGTTCAGCAGGATGCGTGGTGATATGCAGGGAAACACCGAGAGGTCTAGATCCAAAGATAGCAAGAAAATCCGGGGAAAGGAACACCTTGCTGTATAACGGCTATGAGAGTGGGTGCGCACTGGCCAAGATCAATAATCCCAGTTCACTATCAGTGTGACTGATATAGTCTCCTTGTAGTACATGTTCAGCTGTCCTTGGCTGCAGATGCAGGTGATTAGATTGAATCTGCGCGATCCAGTTAAGCGAGCATCTGAGCCCATTTGTGCGTGGTCGACGCCAATGTTGCAAGAGAGACGGGCCTTGACGCAAGACTTTCGATAGCTTCGGCTGAACGTCAAGTCGTTGATTTCGGATACGATGTGCCAGGGGTTTTTAGAAAGCTTGGTGCTTGAATGTCAGCCATGCGTTTTGGGCGACCTTGTGATAACAGCGGCAGAGGACGTTGATCCAATAGAAACAACAATAGCAGTCCCAAGTTATTTCTTACTGATGCAAAGCCTTGACCATGCCCACCAAGTGTTCCTTTCCTCGGTGATGAAGTTGTGGAAGTGGGACTGTAAATTGTGGTGCAGCACGGGTAATCTAAATAGACAATCAGGGACAAGCATATCCTCGGCAAGATAGCAATCGGGTGACATCTGGGGGATGGTATCCGCAAACGTTTATTCGGTTCGCCACCGTCATTAGGTGTAGGTTACGGGATCAACATTGCTTGCATGGCGAGCAGATTTCGGAATGTATTCGCTGATTGAGACTGTACAAGCAGCGATGCGTTATTACAGCGACAGGGATATGAGCGACTTTTCGAAGAGAGAAAAAACCATAGTTCACATTGTCGCGTACATGCTCAGAGTCACCTCAAAACGCCTGCCCAATGCTCTGATATGCACAGTGGTATAAACATATGTAATGTACAGAGAGCCATGGAAATCTCATGGCTCTGGCTCTTTTGGCCTCACGCCGAACTCATGCTCGACCCAAGATGCCCATGCTTCTTTGGTGTCGGCCGTATTATGCTCAATATCTCCGAAAGTATCGAACTCGTCTTGTGAGAGCGCTGCGTCATCAGTATCGATCACATCTGGCGCGACCTCCGGCCCAGAGGGTTTGGCGTCCTGGACATATTGCGACACAGCAATCATGACATTATCGGCAACCCAAGCCGGGGCTAAATATTCGTTCTTGCGCTTTACTAAGCTCGTCGTCCGTGTAGCTGCATCAATGATGAGCTTGCGATCAAACCCTCCCCTGGCTAGATCGTTCAAGATCTGATTGAAAGCAACGGTGTTGCCAGTGACGGAACATAGGCTAAGCATGTGACTGTATGCTTTGGCCATATCGTGATGCTTCACGCGTGTCTTGATACCGTTGATCTCTTCCCACACGTATAGGCCACCTTCCCAATCAGCTCGGCGTACACAATCGCCCAGCAATCTTGTGAGTCCTCGCACATCGAGACCCCAACCATCTGCCTTCATCTCGTAATAGATGTCTAGAGCTCGATCAAAACCAGCAAACTTGATGACACCACCTATGAGCGCACCAAACACCATGGGCGTCGGATGAACCTTTTGAAGAACCTTCTCTGGGCTGACGCGGATGAGGCGATCTTGGCTGGCCTCATTAATGCTGATAGCTGGATTTGCAAGCATGAGCGCATCTTCCAAGCCTCTCATCTTGGCTACAAAGCGTGAGAAGCTGGCAGCTGCCGATTGTCCTCCTAGCGTATAATGATCCAGAATTTCGCGACAGGTGATCTCATTAGGTCGTATCTTGTTGGCGTAAAGTGCAGGTATGACGCGCTCGACTAGCTCCCTGCGACGCCAGCGTCTGAAGCCTACCAGCAGGGTATTGAACGTCTGCAGATCCGGAGAAGCGGAGGAAATGAGGAGATTGTGGCATATTCTTGCGACAGCGAGGGCCGCCTTTCGATCGTTGCCGCGGGGTGTTTCGCGAAGCAAGGTTTTGAGACCGTCGTTCAACTGCTTTGTAATGCCATAAAAGTCGCCATCGGCGTCCTGGTAATAGCTCGGAATTGCTAGGGGATTGACCCGTATGCGGGCAGTTGCAAAGTCTTCGGCAGGACTGTCTACACGAGTCTTGTAGAGTTTCTCAAGTGCATCTAAAATCTCTAAACGTGCTTCTTTGCGCTCGTCCTCGGCCATGCAAACAACTTTTAGGATCTGTGGTGCCAGCTTGTTCAATTCGTCACTCGCAGTGTTCAGAAAGCGGAAGACACTAGCTTGGTGTAGCAGTTCATGGATAAGAAGTGCAGTGGAAAGCTCCTGTATGGCCAACTTCTTTCGAGTATGCCGTCTCCGCATGGCGTTCAGACGCAAGGCATCTGGTGCCCATAGTGACTGAGGCGGAAGGTTGTAGCGCACGAGATCCGGGCCTGTATTTGCCGGCCATTCGAGCAGCTGGGCGCCGGGGAATCTCGAATCAAAGCGTAAGTCATCCCATGCCATGTCTGCATAATCGCGAATCTGTGACTCAACCTCTTGTGTCTGCAAGACTTGATCGTCAACAAGGTCCATACCTATGGTCCTCTGCACAACAGCCCAGTCAAGATCTTGAGGGAGGTCGTCAAATGACAGGCCACAGTTTTCAGAATGCTCGTAGGGGTGAGCACTCATCACGTTTGGCTTTGTGCCTCTGTCGACTGGATTCTGAGCATCGATGGGCTCGTTCAATTTGTCGAATGCCTGCTCCCATTGCGTGTTCCTGACCGCTTTGGCCTTTGCATCAACAGTCAACCCTGCAGCAAAAATGGCCGTGTATGCGAAAGTCGAGGTGGGTGTTCCGGGTGTAGACCACGGGCGACGAAAGGGCGCTGGACTGTTTGTGCGTGCGCGGACGACTGTGTTGGAAGCGCATGACATGCACCTACAGGATCCCGGGTTTACTGTTGCCCGGGACCAAATTGCTAGCATTGCTACCGGAGCATGCTGTGCGAAGAGTGGAGGGGCGACGAGAGAGCAGGTCGCGGGTAGGAGGGCGAGACGACGCACGGTGGTAGGCGCAATGGTGCAATTGGTGGCAGATGCCTATGGGATACGAATAAGGCGTAGGAAGAAAGGCGTTACAATCTGTCGAGGATGCAATGGCGGGTTGGCTGAGTGGGAGAAAGCAGTGGGACGATGGGAACATGACGATAAAATCTTAGCGCACCACTGCTAGTTTGCGGCTCTGGAGTCTGAGCTGGATGCGGCAAGGAAACACGCAGGACAGGACCGGACAAGGCGGATTATGGCTGTGTTTACAAAAATCGATGCACAGGATGCATCAGCTTCAAGATCCAGGTACCGCTCTATTCGTGCATACTGAGAAGCTCATATGTATGTCCTCGCACTATGTACTAGATATATACACGAGAGTACATAGTCATGGCCCCAAGCCCATTCCATGTCTTCCCCGCGGTGAGAGGCCCACCAACCAGCCAATCGGCGTTACCTTTTGCCGACAACTTTCCAAAGCTGCAGAGCGCGACCAGTGCTGCATACGCTCTCACCCAACACCTCACCACCAATCGACCTCGGCGTCGCATTCTCCTACCTTCCCGCCTTTCTCCGCGCCAAAAAGGCTTCTTCCTGAGTCGCAGATATGGCGGTATGCGGTTTCTGATCCTCCTACACTGTTGCGCATGGCTAACGACTTACAGGCAGTCGCACCTTTCAACCCCCGACCTCTCCTCCAGAGCTTGTACGTCACGCCTTCTCCAAGAAGCCCACCTTCACTGCGACCTACCCGAGACTCGGACTGACCCATCACAGAGTCGATAAGGACATTGTTGTTCGGTTAAAGTGGGGCGAGACCGAGTACAAGGGCAGACTGGTCTCGGTCGACCTGTACATGAACATCCAGTTGTCCAACACGGAAGAGTTCGTAAACGGTGTCAGCTCAGGCACGCTCGGACAGGTGCTTATACGGTGCAACAACGTGCTCTGGATTGGCAAGGCCGAAGAGGTGGAACCAAAGACGGGCAAAGACACGGCAATGAGTGGCTGAGACTGCCAAACAAACGACGACACAATGCGCGCCACGTCTTGAAATGGCGACAAAAGTGGGCGCTCACCCGAGAGCATCCTGGCGTTGGGCGGGCGAGCTCATGATACATGCGGCTACACGACTGAGCCACCAGCGTGCTCTGGCCACCAAACAAACAAAAGATACCACGGCACTACTCGACGTAGGCATGAGCTGGCCAACTCAGCAGACAGCCTCCAAAACGAAGCGTCTAGAATACCATAATCATTCAAGCCCTTCGGAGCTACTCTATCTCCTCTACCATCATCCTCTGTCCTGTCTTCTTGCCTTCTCCCGGTTGTATTTCAAGTCCTCTTAGGTTGCCTTCGAGCCCGAGATTTCCATCAAGACTCAATCCCTTTTCTCGTACTCTGTATAGCTCCTTCATTCTCAACGTCTCCAATCCCTCTACCACACTTGATGCATGATCTCGCACAAGTCCATCTGTGTCCTCGTCCTTCACCCATTTGATCACTCGCTCTATTTCCTGCTGTTGCTTCAAGTTTAGTGCGACCATATCCTCCTTCCCAGCCTCGATTGCCGCGTCAATGCCGCGTAGTAATCCCATGATAACAAGAACGCCAGCACGGCGCAGCAAAGCCTTTGCATCCTCTTTCTCCATCCCGAGTATGAGCAATACCATCTGCAGTGATGCATCAATCAACGGCTGTCGCAGCACCTCGAGTCGGTGCTCCATGAGAGTCGACAGAACGCTGAGTGCAGAAGCGCGCATTCTAACATCTTCCTCGATTCCTGTGTTTTCCCACCCACTAACAATCTTGTGCAGAGCAGTGTACTCTGCTTGCTCTTGCGGGTCCGCGCCATCAGGCTCAAAAACATTCGGTATCGGACCACCCCAGGCTGCCTCACCTTCCTCCTTCAACCTTCGCTCACTGTCTGTAACCTCATTTCGCATCGAAAGTGTCTGCACGCGTTGCCCTCGTCGACCTGATAATAATAGACATGCTTCTGTAATTTGTTTTGCGCACTTATACATCATGCCATCGTTCGCATGCGAGTTCCATGAGACATTGCTACCTGCAAAGGTGTTGAGGACTTCACCAACCCGTAGTCTCAAGTCCAAAGCATTCCTCAGCTCCCTTTCCTTCTCTTCTGTCTGCTTCCCTCTTGCGAGCTTCAAAGATCGTTCATCGACATCCACAAACGCGTCAACCAGGATCCCTACAACAGGCTTTGGGACTCGCACTGCTAATGTGACGAGAACAGGTATTGCCGCTAGATGGACGTATGACTCGGGATCAGCCAACGATGATGAAAGCAGGGTATGTGTAAGAGATGGTATGTCGATGACCGGGAACGCATCTGGGTTCTTAAGCATCGAGTGTATAGAGTTGAGAGCCCAGGTACGGTTCGGCGGATCCGTTGACTGAAGTTCCTCGAGGCAGGTCCTTAGTGCAGCGCGGTGTTCTGTCAAGGGATCGGCTGGCACATCTGTCGCAAGTCTGGCTGTAGTGGACGGAGAGTTAGTAATGGTGGGAGCGATGAGCTGGAAAAGGATTGTAGAGGAATTGCTAATCATGGAGGGTATGGGCGATTGCGTTTGATCCCGATATTCCGAGAGATATGCCAATGATGGCAAAAGCGCAAGCAACATTTCCTTGACCAAAGGCGTCTTCTGGAAATCGGGCGACGCTACCATCGTGTTCAAGATACTCAAGGCAAATGAAACCAGGTCCTCGTTTACAGCATCATCTTCATTTTTCTCCCCTGTTGTAGCTTGCTTTTGCACAATGTTGCCAAGCATGGCGCGTTGTGACATGCGTGACTTGCTTGCGGTGGACAAGGACTTCTTATGCTCCTCGACAAAATTCTCAATCAATTGTCCCATAAGCTCAATGATGTGCTGTGGGCTCCTCGCGAAATGCTCTTGGAACTGCCTCGCCAGAGATTCAGACAACTTCGCATCCACCAATGCTGAGAGAGGATCGCCGATGAAATCTTCATCTGTGAGGGACTTGGTTGCTGGTTTCGCTGGTTCAAGCCACCGCTTCGTTGTACTAAGAAAGACGGAACTTGCAACATCTCCGGGGACACTCGCTTCCGACAAGAGAGACACTAGGAGGTTGACCCGGTTATCCAGATCGCTAATTTGCCCGAGAATTCCCTCCATGCCTGCTGTATTGCTCTCAGACTGGTCCTTTGTGCGCCACCGTATTTCAACACCCCCTTCAGAGCCGGGTCCAAAAGCCCATGTAGTGTCCCCGTCCCAAAAGATGTGACGAGCCAAGTTGTCAATCTGCTTTGTGTCGCAGGCCATTTCTACATATCGTGATATAATTGATTTTGGTAGCGCTGTCCACTCTTTGTCGAGTGAGGGTCTGCGCTTAGCATAGTTGAGAAGCGCCCATAGAGGAAGCAGCATCGGAGTGACGAGACGTTTGATCAGGCCGGCGTGAGAATATGAACATGTAATATTGTTGAGTTGGCGGAGTGCCGGTTTGAGGTCACTTTCTCTTACGACAACGTCAGTTTTCCTGCCATCATCGGAATCTGAAATTTGCGTATTTTTCGGAGAGATTGCATGGAATATGGGCTCCACGAAGATCTTCCAGCCTATAGTACCTGGTGCCCCGGTCGTCTTCTTGCTGAGTATTCCACCCGCAATTATCTGGCCTGCTGCTCGGCTCAGTTCTTTTCCTTCGCAGCCGTTTAATAGATGGAGCAGTTGGGGTGCAAGTCTTTCGATCCAATCATTTGGTGTAATGCCGCTGGGCGGAAGTACAAGCAGCTTTGATGCCTGCGTGATAGCTTCTAGTGGAATGGGAATCTGAGATTGTGGGCCTGACGCACCCTCGGGGATGTGAGAGTTCTTGGAAAGGTACGAGAGCGCTAGGAACTCAATGGTATGTCGGACGCCTTGCTGTCGAAGTGGGACCATGGACAGCTCCATTGAAATGATGGGTTTTAGCCACTCGGGGAGAGGTTGCTGTAGAAAAGATGTTAATATGGGGAGAAGCCGTGATGTTGGAATCTCAATCATGATCTTTTTATAGATAGGCGAGAACTTGGATTTGGTGTCTTGGGATGAAAAGGGCGAGAAGGACAGTTCAGCAAGTGCGGATACGATTTCCGGAAGGATCCTCTGGGAGAGCAGTGGTTGTATACCGGAGCCCTTTTGCTCTAAAATTGGGAGGAGGCCTTCAATTACTACAGCCAAAGCATCCATATCGTGGCCAGGTGATGCGGTAACAATCGCAGTAAGGACCGAGCGTGGGCGCTGGCTAAAAGCCACTCCTGGCGATAATCGTGGTATAACACCAAGAAGGATGATGAGATCCAGGAGACCGTATACCACTCCTGCAAGAGATGCATCATAAGGGGCGTTTGGTTCTGCGACTAGATCTGCAGCATTGATGGCTTGAAGGTGGGAAAGAGATTGCTGGATAAGCGAAGAGGTGGGCACATCGCCATTGTATTTGCGGCTTTTGTCAACGAATGGACCGATGAAGTTGGCAGCGGAATCTACCGCGTCCTCAATTGCTCCCATGGCGAGTGGTTTCGCTTCGAGTCGACTGATTGTAGTGCCAGCACCACTTATTGGCGGCGAGCTATCTTGTGTCTGTCGCACCGGGTGTAATTTTCGATAGACTTGTCAGATAAATGTCTCTTGCGACCACGGAATACTTGGTTTTTTTGGACTTTGAACAGCAATTTTCAGCTTATGTGACTACAATGCAATGATTGGTGAGCAGGCTCAGATGGCGATGGCAATGATTAGTAAGGGAAGAGAGTACGTAGTAATCACGTGCTAACGCCGCTTTGACGCGATTTCTTGGCATTGAGCAACGCGTCGTTCCCCTTTGTCCAGCGGGGTACCATTTCAACAACCAACACCTCAACTGCTCCATCACTACACGGCGTCCGTCTTCAATTAAAAGGCTGCTACACTCTATTGGAATACGACCGGACTTGGATTCTTACACGCGCTCTTCAACCAGATCTGACCATTTCGATGATAGCGGGACGGCCGCGTAACGCCCTTCTCTGATCCGGTTTCTTCTCTCAACTTGCAAGTATCACGCATGCCACTTTCCCCATAGTTCCCGATGCCTGTCTTCCATCTGGAATGCGGTTCGTCCGCGCCTCACCTACTTGCGCAATCGACACTCACCCGAGCCTCTTGGCATGGTCTCAATGGGTTGCTTGCATGTCGGTTTTCGCGCCTCGCTGCTAGCATCGAGGTTATAGGTGAGGGAGGCAGGCTCGGATCTTAACCCTATCCATCTATTGGCATTCGTTCCAGCCTTTGCGTTGGACGAAAAGTATCGCGGTCAAGTCGCCGACCTTCCAATTAGCCCCTGCTAGACAGCTCACTTGTGGACTAGTCAGGCTCGGCGCAAAAGGAAGAGTCGAGGTACGGGGGCGAAGAGCTCAAAATGAGATGACATGTGCCTGTCGGGGTGTTAAAGTTCTCATTCGAGAACCACGTCGGTGTCTCATCCGTGCAACAGACTCTGGTCACAATAGATAGCTTCACGATGGAACAGCAATGGCAAGAGAAAGAGAAGTGATGGGAGATGTCCGTCACCCCTGCTGGGGACTGACGCTGGACTCTTGAATTCCGCTAGCACATTGGCCGCTCGTTTCTAAGACTCGTACCGGAGTTGCTACGCCAGGCTCCGACAATCACAACATCCCTATTACGCATCAAGCAAGGAGCGAATAGGCAGAAGAAGAGCGCGGTTTGACTTTTGTCGAGCCTGACACACAGATGTATCAACCTGTTCTGGCTTCGGTCGGCGCTGAGATCCACTCGTCGGAAAGGCGAAAGCCCAGCGAGGTCTCTGCGTCTCAGGCAGATACCATCACCGTTGGCGAACCGCCCCGCTCCGGATCTGATGCCTTGAAGCTCATGTCTGATTGTTTGATGGATGGACAAGTGTTGGGCCAGGTTTGCAACGCTTACACTGTGCGATAACTTGAATCGAGCAGGCTAGTAGTGCTTGGCGATGAAGATGTTCGTGCATCTCTCCTACAGGGATGAAAATCCCGATCATTTCTCTACACTCTCACTTTGTGTGCAACATCACGGAGCCTGTGTCACGATGCAAATCCCTAGACACTAGTCGCTCCACAGCGATATCTGACCAGTCGCGTTAACCGTCAACATGCACGTTTAGCGTGTGTGGGCATCGACGAGCGTGTGCCCTTTTGGTCGAACGGTGTTTTTGCCTGTTACGATCAGAAATACGGTTTTTGAGGATGTCCTTTGTCCGTATTGTAATGCCCTTCGTCACCAGTCGAATGGAAGCGAAGCGGCAACAAAGACTAGTCTCCGAGAGTCATGCAATCACAAACAGAGAGAAGCTTCCTGGCATAGCAACCAGTGAAGATCGAGTCAACAGAAGGCAGTTTCGTGGTTGTTGTGTTATCGGATTAGGATCTTCTGATTAACGAGTTTTGAATTATGAGGAAGATGGTCCTGCTGCAATGGAGCGAACCCAGCATCCTTGAAGACGTGACGCCATCTTCCCTGGAAGCGCCGTGGCTCTTGCGAGTTTCGTTTCTTGGGGTGTACATCGAATTCCGCTGTGTGTCATGAGACTAATCTCAAGGCGACTAAGCGAAGAGAATGTAAACTGGTTATAGCGAAGCCGCGGACCACCGGAAGCCACATTGCATCACTTCTCATATCAGACTTCAGAGACGGGACCTCTCAAGAGTGAGGCTCAAGGTCTAGACCTGTCCGTCCCTGTCGCCTGGAGCAGCCTTGCAGGCCCCTTCGTTCTACCGACTTTGCTTTCTGGTCATCCTGTCACTCTCTTTCGCGATGTTGTCAAGTTTTTGCATGGGGCAGAACAACGATACACCTTTCAAGGCGAAACTCAGCATAGCCATTGGTGTGGAAATAGAAGTGCGTAGTGAGGGGTATTGCGGGTGGTTCATTTGGCTGTCTTTCGGGACGGCCACTCTTTTTCACATAAGTCACCGATTTCCGGGAGCAAATACTACGCTAACTGTTGCAGGCTGAGGAACATGCGACTCCGTGTTCAGCTCCTCGTATTTCTGCAGACACCTGCAGCGGGTATACCCATTTCTTATGAGCGTCTGCAGCCAAGCGAGCTAACACATATTAAGCCGGTGGAGCAACATTGCAAATGCAGGATACCAAGACGACTAGACACCTCATGCGATCCTTGGCCATCTCATTTTGCTCTTTTTTCTTTCCAGTCTTCCAGATTTGTCTACAAGCAATCGATTCCAGGTTTTCAGCCACTGCTACGTTCGGCTTCTTCGACCTCTTATGAATACGAAAACCTGCTTTAAATGCTGTCACTGGGGCTTAGGTCTTCTGCAAAGACAACTAGATTAATGCGCCTGATCAATCTCACGATATGGCAGTACTCAAGTTCTGCCAATAGGAGGAGTGACGATTGGGATCGCGAGGAAATGAAGATAGTTTCCCCACTGCCCAACAATATTGGCACCACTGTACAATACAATTTGCTCAATCTAGGTCCAAGCCACATTCAATGAACTGCTGCAGCTACCCGTTCACCAAAACTCGATGACGAAGAAATCCTACGGTAGCCACGATGATCGGGATCTTCTAAGTTAGTCACTTGAATCCTACACAGCTTGTCTCACGATCCTCACGTCCACCATGGGCTATCTGGGTTGCCATTGACGTACGAGGATCACTTGCAGCATGGCCCGTCATGACGAAGTTTGGCCGATGTCATTGAGTCATGACAACTCAGAACGTTATAAGGTCATCGTGAGACATGAAGTAGTGACGACAAACCGAACAGGATCACTAATTCTGTATCAAAATGTTGTTATACATAGCATACGTTTCTTGTGCTTTTTTGCTGCCACTCTTTGTTCGAGCCGATACCTGTTCTACCATTACGGATCTTGGGGGCATCGATGTTAAATACTCTCTCGATCTAGCTTATATCGAAGAGCAGACACAATACTGGTCGACGTCATGCTCGGCGCTTCTCCCGTCGTGCATCATTTTCCCAAAGACGGTGGAAGAGGTCTCGACAGTGATGAAGGTGCTTGCTAACACTACGGAGCCTTTCGCCATCAAGTCTGGAGGGCACAACCCAAACAACGGCTGGAGCAGTGTTGCCGGGGGACCCCTAATTTCCATGGATCGTTTTGATCAGGCCATTTTGGATAGCAGCACTGGTATTGTCGACGTAGGCCCAGGCAATCGGCTAGACAGTATTTCTGCCAAGCTACAAGGCTCTGGGTGGACGTTTGTTGGTGGACGAATTGGCAACACTGGAGTTGGTGGTTTGGTCCTTGGCGGAGGCCTTAGCTACATGTCGACACAATATGGATGGGCGGCTTCAAGTGTTCTAGAGTACGAAATCGTGTTTGCAAACGGCACGATTGGTTACATCCGAAAGGACAACAACCCCGATCTGTTCATCGCACTCAAAGGAGGCGGCAACAACTTTGGTGTCGTAACAAACTACAAGTTACAAGCCCGCCGCCAGGGCGACGTATGGGGTGGCAATCTTGTTTACTTACGTACACCAAAGAAGGACGCAGAGCTACTCCAAGCCGTACGTGATTGGACTGAGTACAACGAGGATGATAAGGCAGCTGTCATTGTCACTGCCGAGCGCACTAATATCAACATTATCGACTCATGGATTATATTCTTATTCTACGACGGCGCAACACCACCACCGGGACTCTTCAAAAACTTCACCGATGTCAACCCTCTTCTTGACACAACACGTACGCGAACATATGCCGACTTGATGGCATTCAGTAATTGGGTTGTACTCAAGGGCAGTGTCGTTGATATCGCTACTGAAACCATACCCATTCCTTCTCGCGCCAATGCCGTCGAGATCATGGAGGGTCTTCATAACCATTGGCGCAACATCTCTGAAACAACGCTCCTTGTGCCAGGCATAGTTGCATCCATCGCATGGCAGCCTTTCCCCAAACGCATCGCGCAAAAGGCTCGAGAGCTTAGTCCTGACCTGATTGATGCCGACGCAAGCGTTGACCGTATCATCATCGAAATGAATTATGCCTTTACACCCAAAACGCTCTATGACAGCATGGCTGACACGATGGAAGCTACGTACACAGGCATTCGTAATAGAGTGTTGGCGTGGCAAGCAAACGGAAAGTTGCCAGACGCTTATTTACCTGTTTTTATGAATTATGGATTCTATCGCCAAGATTATTTTGGCAGGTTGAAGCCGGAGAGTCGTGCGCTGGCGAAGAAGGTTGCGGATGCTGTGGATCCAAAAGGCTTGTTCCGCTCACGAACTGGAGGGTGGAAGCCTTGATACAAGGCGCATTGGGATGGAGAGCGTTTTCTGATAGTGAATTGAGTACTGCATCATGTACTGATGTACGCAGAAGCGAGTCAATGAAATGATTAGTGCTATAGCATCAAGCTGAAACTCTGCAAAACATCTTGCGCTCTTCAATGTTTTTTTTTGATTGACAACCCATCGCACCGGACGTGATGCACAAAGACCAGGTACTTGGGAAAGTACGAACAAGACACGCCTGTTGAAGTCATCTTTGGCAGGCTACGCACCGACCCCACCATCCTGGGTACCCTTGGACTTTCTGATGACCGCGAACTCTAAACAAAAGACTCGCTCCTTGTCATATTCACCTTTGTAGGATATCCACGTAGTACTCGTTGATTCGTGTATCAGATCGACTGACAAAACCGCGATTCGGTTAGGGAAACTTCCAGACCGCGTCGAACACGAGCATGATGACATGCAGCAAGGGAAACGATTCGGCAGTTGAGACGGCACTAGCAATTAAACCTAAATATGGCCCGCAGTAGTTGATTGACATAGCCACACGGCTGGGTGCTTGATGTTTCCCAGTTCTTTCCGAAATAACACCGTTCGCTAGCCAAGTGTCGAAACGGAGCTGTGCCTGTTTCAGGTGAAATGTTGTAAAAGCCATTTGCGTCATCGCTTCAACCAGGTGCGCGGCTAGTACCAATGCTGGAGTACATACTTACATAGAGGGAGGTATACTACACGTACACGCGTGACCAGCCAATGCAGTGAGGACGAGGCCCCACTTGTATTTTCTTCGTACAAGGTACTCGGAGAAAATATATGTAGGCAATTGAGATGTGGGGAATCGAAGCTCTGAGCGCCTGACCAGGACTGGCGATGCATGCACCGCTGGGAGGGGACAAAGCATGAAGATCTGAGCATCGTGCACAAAAGGAAACTGATTACTCTTTGCCCCGCCATCCATGGGAGTATCTGCAATGTGCTTGACAACGTTTATTACTGTGGCGGCAAGTACTCGGGTCAGCAGCTTGGATGAAACTACAGATGATCATGTTTGAGAACACGAAAGTCTTTTTTTTTAAGGTGCTACAACAAGTCACAGATTCAAGGTAAGCAGATTCGACCAGGTCATGAGATATCAACGTCACTTGCTTATCCAACGGCATCCAGTCGACACAGTGCACAAGAGAGAAACTTTGTTTGTTTCTCAAGGACAAATCAACGGACGATTGACAGCTCTCTTGGCAGACCCATGGTCTTGAATACCATATTCGCTGACACGTAAGGGGGACACAATGAACAGCTGATACTCGACTTGCGTACTGACTGCGTCATAAGTCGAGCGTGGTGGCGTTATCTCCAGGATCTCGTCAAGGGCAACGGGAACTAGAACAAGCCGCGCGCATCTAGACGCCCTGCGCCCTCCGCATGCTCGGGCTGTCAGCCACGAGGGTCGATACTTGAATTTCCCCACATCTTGCGGACGTGTGCTAGCGCCATTTCGGCCATTAGCCTTTTTTCGTGCGCTTCAGAGATGGCGCATTCCTTTCCGGTCGTAGTGCTTACAGCAATATAAACATCCAGAGTATATTATAGCACAAATGGGTATCCAAAGGAGTTTTGGAGGATGCCGAACATCTCGCTTAAAGAGGTGCTTTCGATGATTTGTCGACTAGGAGTGACGTGGCCGCCACGGGTGAATTCGCAAAGTTTATGCTTGCACGGTAACCACAATACGCAGTAATTCTTCAGCGTCTCGGTCCTGTGTCTGCAAACAACCCCAGATAGCGGTGTTCTGCTATCGAGCAGTATATGGCGCAATGTCGGCACTTCTTCTTATTCGGCAGCGTGTCGGGAGATGATGAACAATGAAGGGAGTCAACTCGGCGATACAAGACCAAGCACCCATGACCAGGATACGTGTCTGCACGCAGGCAGTTTGACTCTTCCCCTTGTACCTCATCGTCCGATACCCATTCCATCAACAAAGCTCATTCCACTTGCTAATGAGTAGCCGTGAAATTGATACTCAAAGGCGTGCTAGATATGTTGCTTAATGCTTAGTTGTTAGCCATATTGTGTTTTCCGGCATTTGCTTACTGTTACTGCGTTATATGTAAGAAGATTTGTAGTCGAGCGCTCGGACATAATAGCGACCCCATACGTAGTAGGTGAGTACCTAATGGGGACTATGTCGAGTGTCCTTCAACTGTCGTAATCACCTTGGTAAGCATTATCAATAACTACTGGTATGCTGGACTTCATCGCGGGTCTTCCCGGCTTTTAAGCTAATGTTGCCACTTCCCATGTACGTATTCTCTGGGCTGTGTATTGCCGCATTGTCTGCGCACAAAGAGGTCTGTGCTTCATCCAAGTATTGCTCCCATCCATCACTAAGTCTGCTGTTGAACCTTTTGCGTCATTTGTCGCTTGTTCTCGTCGGGTGAAACGGAGGCTGATATCAAGGAGGACTACATGGGGTTTCGTTAACGAGGCACGCTCCACATCCACGCTATGTTTAGCCGCAATGGCGTGCTGGGAAAGGGGAAAACATGGAGAAGACCCCATTGCGGGGTGTGGACAAGAAGGAATCGCCATTAACGAGGGGCGCAGGTAATGGTTGGATCATTCTGTGTTACTGAAATTTCCTATTGTGGTAGGCATCCTTGCATTATGCGGCGGGAAAGTAGCCTGTTCGTGAGGAAAGGGGTCCACACGCGCCGCCTTCACACGCGCATGATGTTCGCTGGAATGGCTCCGACAATATTTATGCGAAACTAGCCAGGTTGCGCGCAGGTACCGGCCAACGGAGTAAAACATCGGCAATTGTAGATGAACCGCCCAGCCATGTAGTCGTCATGTTCTTTACGTTATCTTCAGTGTACATAATGGGGTACTAGGTGCGTACAAACGTCGTCATTCAACTGTCAATTCACTCGTTTTGCGCTCGTTCTCATCATGCCTTCGCCGCTCAGCATCGGAGTGACGGTTGCACTTTCTGCGACTGGTGTTCTCGCACACCCACTTTTCAACGGCAAGCTCATTTCCAGGGCAAAGGACCTTCTTCCCGAATATGATTATGTGGTTGTAGGCGCCGGTGCGTCGGGCCTTACCGTTGCCAATCGACTATCCGAAGATCAGAGTATGTCACTCTCCTAACAACTATGAGATATTCTTGATAGTAAATGGTTAACGTTGCTTCGCAATAGATGTAAAGGTGTTGATTATCGAGGCCGGCCAATTGTAGGTTGTACCAAACCTGTATCGCCAGCGACACGCTAACCCAACCACTAGCGACCAAGACGAGCCTTTTGTGACGATTCCAGGCCTTGCTGGTGGCGCTGTCGGAACCAAATATGATTGGAACCTTACGTACAGCGCAAGCCCGCAGGTCAATAATCGTTCTGTTCCTATTCCTCTAGGCAAAGTTGTTGGCGGATCGACTAAGCTTAACCGCATGGTCTTCGATCGTGGTTCGCAATCTGATTACGATACATGGGAGGCCTTGGGAAACAAAGGATGGAACTTCCAAAGCATCCTGTCTGGTTTCATCAAGGTATGTTTTGTTTTGCTAGTAGCCTCATTGATGATTCTAATTGGTTGTCAGTCAGAGACGTTTACACCACCAACGGCCGCAATCCAGGCAGAATACGACATCAAGTATAACCCCAGTAACTACGGCACCAAGGGTTACATCCAATCGACTTTCTCTCCCTTTTTCTGGCCCACCACCAGTAAGTTCTGCAAGTGAAAATCGACTGCCTGACCTTTGCTAACACGTAACAAGAAAATTTCGTCAACGCTGCGAAAGCACTTGGCATTCCGATCAATGACCAAGCTACAGGAAAGGCATATGGTGGTTACTTCTGCCCGCACAACCTGGACTCCAAGACCATGACGCGTTCTTCCGCACAAGAAGCCTACTATGCATCTGCACAGAAGCGCTCCAATTTCCACCTTCTACCCAGCCACCAGGTGACGCAAATACTTACAGAGAAGGTGAACGGTGTGCCCAAAGTGACTGGCGTTAAGTTTGCCGCTTCCGCTAGTGCGGCGAGCCAACAAACAAAGGTTAACAAAGAGGCTATCCTTGCCGCTGGGACACTACACACACCTCAGCTGTTGCAATTGTCTGGTATTGGCGACCCTTCTCACCTTGCTTCTATCAATGTATCAACTGTTGTGAACCTCCCCGCGGTTGGACATAACCTCCACGACCACGTCTCCCTTTTCGTGCTCAACCAACGTAAGCAAAGCATCTCTTTCCTTGACAGACCCAATGCTGATGAGTATAAAGTCAACACGACGATTCTTACTGCCGGTTCTCTGCAATCGAACGCTACGTTCGCTGCTGAAGCTCGCAAGCAGTACGACGACTCAAGAACTGGTCCTTTAACTAGCCCAACTGGAGACTTTCTTCTCTTCCTTCCTCTCTCAACTTACTCCAACGCCACAAAAGCCATTCTCTCCCAAGCTCTTGCAGCTGGACCATCCGCCTCGCTTCCAAAGGATGTTCCCGCCGAAGTCGCGCGTGGTTACGAAGCACAGTTTGCAGCTCTTAACAAGAAGCTCGAGGCTACAGATGCAGCCTTCCTAGAGATCATCTGGGCAGACGGTCCTGTGGTTGTTGGGCTACAGCATCCGTACTCGCGTGGGCATGTCAAGGCAGTTTCTTCCAACATCTTCGACGCTCCTATTGCCGATGTGGGTTTCCTGCGAAATGAAGTGGATATCACTCTCCTACGTGAAGGCCTCCGTTTTGCCCGGAAGCTCTACGCTACACCGGCAATCGCGTCGCTCAACCCAACTGAAATTATTCCTGGTCCAAGCGTCTCAGAGGACAAGGATATTGACTCTTGGATCCGCGGCGCTGCATCAACGCTATTTCACCCTGCAGGTACATGCAAAATGGGCCCCAGGGATCAGGGAGGTGTCGTAGATCAGCATCTCCATGTGTACGGCGTGCAAGGCTTGAGAGTCGTGGATGCGAGCGCCATACCCATGTTGCCAGCTGCCCACACTATGACTACCGTTTATTCATTGGCCGAGAAAGCGGCCGGCATCATCAAGGCAGGGTTTTAAACGGGTACATTTGTAGATACACTTTGCATCCAGGCCGAAAAGCCTAGCAGACTCGATGAACTGCTTTTCTCTGTAAATATAACCATGTACCAGTATTCCCAAGGGATGATGTTATGGGCTTCTTACAATAGTGCAAATTTAGAGCTATTGCCCTATTTCCAGGTGCTTCTCCGTCTCATTGAAAGTGTTTGGGCTAATGGTAACATCGATAAATGTTGCTCTGCGCCGATGCGAACATGTACAACGCCGAGGGATGCGTGCTCCAGCGAGACATAATGACATATGTGATCTTAAGCTACAAGCCATAGCCTGTGAACCTCCCCATGGGACGTTTATTATCACTGTGAGAGCAATGTTGAGAGTTGCGCAACGCTTGGTCGAGTAGCAGGATGGTTGTTGACCTCCGCAAAATCCCTCAAATGGCTCCGTGAGTGCGTCAAAGTTGGGCTTTCAAGATGTTCAATATCTTGTTCATGGAATTTAGTAACTTGAATCAGCGCTATCATATGTGTGCTATCGGATATATTACGATTACTGGATGTCCTTGCTCGTCTAGACTTCTCACGTGGACTTCACAAGGGGTATCATATGAATGGTGAACGCGTCACACCTGAATCAAACATGTGCAGTTACGTTAGGATTGAGTTTAAAAGGATATTCACTCAATGCCAATCGCTTCCTGGAATCTCTCCACCTGGCCGAACATGAAGTATATTTATACGGTCAGCAAATTCCCACACAACAAATCTGAGAGCAGTGGAGCAAGACATGCGTCCAAGCATACAGTTTCTGAAAAATTATTATTTAGTGGCACCATTGTGAAGAGAACTGCGATGTAATCTCTGCGATGGATGTGTCATCGAAGATAGCAATGCTAGAGTCCTCGTGACGTGTATACGAGTGGTCCATAACTGTGCCCTTATTCTATTTCTTATGCACCAATTTGAATACATCCTGAGTTGACTACAGAAGTCCGGGAGAGATGGTTCAGTCAGGGACTTGGGCGTTGTAGTGCCAAGTTGCTATGGGTGATAGTATCGCACATGCAGAGGATCTTCGAGCTTCGAGCTTCGAGCGATTGAAGTCATTAAGGCGATGACCGACGAGTACAATGAACATTATGGAGTACAGGGTTATGATTGAAAACAGTCTGACCAGGGATGGATCTTATGCGCTGAAATAGTACTGCGCACAATGCCTAGGAAACGTTGCTTCAAACGGAGTGCGGTTATGTCGATACATCAACTGAAGAGTCACCAAAAAAGACCCGCTCGACTTAAGAGGCATTGCATGTGCGCTGACAAATTAAACCGGTCGTGTCGTCGTACTTACTCCGAAAGCGCGGATGTTGCTGGAGGGTGGGATAAGTCGTATTGGCGCGGGCCGAGCTTATTTCCCCCACACCCATGATTCATCGTTCACCGTGTGAGACCGATTGGCTCAAAGTTTCTAACCATTCAGATTGTATTGTGTGGTGAGCCAATCAAAGTTGACGTGAGTCTACGAACTTGATTGAAAGCTATTAAAGTACAGTATGTCATAGGTCGATTCGATAGTCCAGGAAATTTCATGTATGGTACATGGCCACTGCTGCATTGGTAAGAAAAAAACATTTTATAAAAGCATCGGCGTATACGAAAAACGCTCATGGAACTCTGCATCTGGACAACGACGATTTCGGGTCCAATGTTTGATCATTTTCCTACTTTCATATTTGTTGTGGTTACCTTACAAGCGTCTTACTACCTTGCCCTTGTGTTTATTAGAGCATTTCTAAATAATCACTTGTGAACAGCAAGAAGAAGAATTGGTCGATAATTCTTAGGATTGCTTAGCCAACCCTAATTATGAGCATGTCAAGAGAGTGGGTAGCGCTCATCCTCGGGGGTCAGATTATTCGTACTATCCCAGCATGTATTAGGCATGGGGCGGTATATCGCTGAAAACTTCCCATGAACATCCTACAGTACATACTGTTCGTTATCAACCTCAGCATAGTCATTCCACATCACATTGCGCTCATGGCCTACATGAGAGCAAGGATTTGCTCTAAGTATCGTAATAAACAGTTCGTAAGTGTATAAGCAAGTCCCGCATCACACATAGTCATGTGCAACCGCATACACCCTCCCTATCAAATGGCAAGTGGTCTTCAGACCAGCACGCACTACTTTAAAAACATATTCATTAGAGAGTTATTGAGGTGTGGCCACTATTGCAAAGCAATCGGGAACGAAATCGACCGACTCGCGCCTCGGGTATGCGCAATGTACTGTGCGAATGTACACGGAAAGGCTCCAGCGGGCCCAGACCCGCGTATGGTATTACTTTGTAGTCGACGACAAGCTCATTGTCAGCTCTTGTCATCTGACGCAATAAGGTGGCGTATATCGGGCCTTTTAAAACGGATGTTGGGCGCTCGGCGATATCTTTTAAATTGTCGGCCATACCATGTAAGCCAAGTCCGCTGTAATGTAGAGAGTACCGAATTATGAACAGTGCAAGCTCTCCAAATTATTCCTGTTTTCTAGTATCTCGCGCGGCGGCTTGGCTGGGACATGCAAAGAAATCATCTAATGCCTTGTTGATTGGCTGTTCCTACTTGGCTTGAGATTGAATTTACCTTGCAAATGCTGCTACTAAATTTGTAATTACCCCGTCCATCGGCGAGACCTTCGTCGGCTTACCCATCCGACCATCTCAGCGGTGAGAAGCTCTTTACAGCTAGATGATGGCAGGGTTCACTTCGCAAGGTTTCCCGGTGAACAAACGTATTTAGAGCGAGTGAAATCCACCTTAATTCGTCTCATCCACTCCTCTCGACATTCCAAACATCCAACTACCCTTTCACGCGAAATACTTTGCTCAAAATGCGCGCCGTTATTCTTGCCGCTGCACTTCCAACAGCGCTAGCTTTTTGGAATGGAAACCTCTGCGGTGGCAATGGTGGCTGCATATCTTGGGGAGCTGGCCCATCAAACCACCCTTGGGTTTGCCCGGATGATAGCCGCCTGACCATGCCTCTTTACATTGGCGACTGGCAAGATGCTGGTGCAGCGGATGTTCCAGCTGCGACCCAGGATGAATTTCCCAAGACTTGCTGGAATGGGACATATCCTGCTCCTGGTGAGAAGCTGATGGTATGTGAAGTCTGATCTTGGTTTTGTTAAATAACCATCATTCTATATAATGTTAACACTAATGATTCAAAGAAAACTACCACAAGTGGTGGCCAAACACTATATACATGGACATCTTCGAACTGCAAAGATGGGAAGCCAGCAGCGCCAGGCGACTGTTATAACCACAACCCCAATCCGTCAGTGTAAGTTTTCACCAAGAGCCTCAACGTACTCACGCATACTAACGGTTTCGCAGTATCAATTTTTGCGCATTGTATGACTCGAAGGGAGGACAGTGCAAGACAAACCCGAATGCAGGAGAGTGTGAACGTTGGGGCGCTTCATCTGTGCGACCACAGTGCAATTACTGGAAGCCAGGCCTTCAGGATCTTCCTGATACGTATTACCAGGGCAAGCCTGATAACTTTTAAAGATCACATTCGCGTGGTCAACTATGTATATAAATCTGACGATATATGCCCCCGAGGTGTTTACCATCTGTGTGATGCTGTTGCTGGCGTTCGGTCCGAGTGTGTGAATGGAACTTCCGCTTAGGGACACCAAGCCCTCAACCTCACATGATTCAGCAATTAGTGAAACCACACATATTTTCGATATTTACATTGGTCTTCTGATATTCAGTCAACGCTGGGGCATCACGAATTATTGCACTCACCTATAGGTTCAGACATCCGCTTGCCAAACGAAGACCCATGGTCCGCGGGCTTGGCGCACTTTCTCTTCGCTATCTCAATGCCCGTCTTCACTCTAGACATATTCTTCTTCTTCGGATAGTCTTGACCGCGCTATACCAGCTAAAGCTATGCCACTTTCTTCGAAAAGATGGCAGCCTTTTACATACCCATGCTCGGAAGCAGCTTCTGCCTACACCTCGCTATGATGGCTGTATGTCTAGTGCGAATTAAAGTTCCTGCTTCTCTAGCTATGCGTGCACAACGTTTGAGCAGTGATGACATGCACACATGAGCAATATCTGAGCCCGCAGCCTCGCTATCCTATATTCAAACTTCGCCCCAGTGCTATGCATCGGTTTGAACTCGCAGTCAAATAGAGAACAAATGGAACTCTTCTTATCGCACTGGAACAAGAGATGAAGCGAACAGGTGAGTCCATTGTCACGATTCAGCTATGCTAAGCATAGAAGTCTGCGCACTAGCAGCATCACATGGGTCTACCACCAAAGAAAGATGTCAGCTTTTTACGTGGATAGTCTTAACCACGTGATTTATAGTCATCTCTTGGAAAGGAGAAGCCTGCGTACCAACAGATGGTTTTATCTAGGAACAGCATTAGGGACAAAGCCTTCATGGGTCACACCCTTGAGGGACCTCGACCTGCAGACCGTGTTCCATGGCAGACGGCTCTACACACGCATCAGCACAAAAAAGAAAGGGGGAGACTTACCTATAGATATTAGGAAGAAGAAAGGTTGTAGAAGTGGAGGAGAGGAGGGTACTCAATATCATGGTGATGGGACGGGGCTTGCGATCACGACAACGATACGTGCCTTCGTGCTCTCAACCAGGTAAGCCGCCGCGGTGCATCCCTTGGATGGTATTACCCGCTTGGGGATGAGCCTCCTCACAACTGCCCATGCAATCGGGCACTCTTGTTCATTTGTCGCATTGCAAACGTCACCTACTTTCTCCTTTATCAAGACTCATCAGCATGTGATTGAGTCGAAGGGCAGGATCATTCAAAATACAGCGCGAGACATTAAAGTCCAACCCTTCGACTGCCTAATAAAGTCACAGAAATTTGAAGTCAACCTTTCCCTACCCCCATTCCGATAGGCAGCTATCATCACGGCCTTGTTAGGTCGCATCCCTCCTACTACCATGCAGTAGGCTAGTACCCCTGATTGCATCGACGGCCCGCACGCACTGCTCCCTCCTCCCTACATAATAGAACTATAACGTATAAGATGCGCCATTTGACGAGGTATAGCATTGAGTAGCCATATGGTAGAATATAGGAGTGAGGTGTAGTCTCAACTCGGTGCTTGCTTATCTATAAACATCTACAGTACACAATTCTTCTTGTGCATTAACAACAGCTAGTGAATTACAGCGCGACTTATTTAGCTAGACACCTAACGAGAATAATCATATACAAATGATCTCTTAAGGCGGTCTTTATGAGTTATAGAGTAGTGGAGTATAGATACAACTCTACCTTTGAACCTTGAACTAGCACTGTCAATGCCTAGGCTCTAAGAAAGATCTCTTCGGAATTACAACCTACGCTAACGATTCTATCGCTAAGTTAATTATCTAGGATGTTCGTGAGGAGATAGGTCAACAGTAAGCAGCTATCTACATAAATAATTAGAACTCGATGCTAGAAGCGATATATGTATTACGATTGTGATCATGGTGGTTCTCGAAGTCTCGATTCCCAAATGATACTTGACCTCCCCGTGTCCCTAAACTAGATACCCTAGAAATCCCGTCAGGGTGGCCCATATATAACAACGTTTGTGTTTGTGTTTAAACTAGCGGATAATAAAGCTAGGTGGAAAGCTATCAAAATACATAGTGAGTCAGTCGAATATATTATTGTATTTCTTCCATCCTAATTCAATAAGTGAGGCTCTCGTTCTGCTGATTTACCCTCGCAAGCTTCTGCATACAATAGTGATGTAGCGTTGCTATAGTGGTTGGGCGACCGAATTACTGTGCTAGTCGGATAAAAAGCCCATCGAGTGATAACAAATATCTATTTCTTCTAGCATTAGCACTACTTATTGACTGATTTTGATATGCGCGGTACAATAGTCGTATGCTAGGCAAGATGCAAAATGGTAAGCGGAAGAAAATGTATAATAGTAGATTGAATTACACAGGTTCAAATAAGGAGTAGGTGTAACAGGCGCAACCCTCTTTTGGGAGATCTCTCCGGTGTTAATTCAGTCGAACCATAGACGCTAGTTGCTACACTAACTACTCGGCTGTTGTAATACGCATACATAGTAGCACTTGCTCGGACTACTATCATTGATTGATTAACTCGATAGATGAACAAAAAATGACGTAGATAAATGTTGCGTTTTTTTTTCACAGGCGCAATCCTTGTGTACTCGGTATTACTTTTGGCATATCTCACTAAACATACCACCTTACAGTCAGCACTTGTAAGAGTTGGGCTTAGATGGGTAGATACTTGCCTAATCAAGGGTTTTCTTAGTCATGTTATTTCGGCAAATCATACAGATACGAATTTGCGGTAATCGCGCACGTACGGATCTATTTGGAGAGAGAGGCTAAAAAGCGCATAGATTACTTTGTGGACCAAATGCTAAAGAAGCGGTCAACCCCAACATCTCCGCAACGTTCACCTGGTACGTTAGCAAATTGATCCATAGTCGGACCGCAAATGCCGTGGTTGTATATAAAAGTATGAGGAGATGTTCGGTGCTATTAATATTAGTTATAACATCTCAAACATAGAGAACCTAAGCGCCAAATCACAATCTTTCAATATGCGCTCTTTTATCACTCTCTCACTCCTGACCTCAGGAGCTCTTGCAGTCTGGAATGCAAAGGCTTGCAACGGTGTTGGAGGCTGCATCTCCGGCACGACACAGACACCCGACCCCTTCAGATGCCCTGATGGCACAGGCTTGAATCTTCAACAAACTGCACATGCAGACATCGGCACTTGGAGCGGCGAATATGACATCATCTCCAAGGCTGAGTTTCCAGACCATTGCCTTTACGGTGTTAAGCCTGGTGTTAATGACTTGCTTGTTGTATGTTCTTTTTACAGCAGTTAGAATCTACATTTAGCGAGGAGAATCTATCGCTGATCATTATGCAGGTTAAAACCCTAGACCTTGGTCGAAAGATGTACTCTTTCATAAGCGAGACTTGCACGGACAAGAACCCTCCGGTCAACTGCTACAGCAAACTACCCAACCCTGGCTCGTAAGTAAGAGTCGTTCCTGTCAAAAGAGTCCATACTAACATCTGAATAAAGATCGACAATTTGCCTGATAGTTGATAGCAACGGTGAGGAGTGCGTTGCAAACCCTAACGCGGGTCGATGTGAGAGAGGATCGACTTCGCTTGATATCCCCAATCCTTGTGAAGGTTGGCAAATCGGCATGCCTGATCAGCCAGAGCAATCATTTTAATTGGAACTCAAACCAGCTTTGGCGCTTGGGGTAGCAGGTTGGCATATCTGAATCAAGGTCATGAACAAAGTGCTATTTTCATTAGCACGTTACTATTTCCTACATGACTCTGTTAATCTTAGCAGCCTCGACAAAAGATAGACTTCTATGGTAGCTTCCCCTAATATGCTTTAATAATTCAATAGCCATTCCTAGCGCGATATGTGACGGGCTGAACGCCCTTTGGATAGTCCCTCGATGAAACCTTAGATCATCCATAGCACCCTGACGTTGTCTAGGGCACTTGGACCCTGTAAATTACTCGATCGATGCGGAGACAACGCGCTCACATACTCTGCCCTAACACTTATATATGTAAAACAACACTAGACTAGTAGAGCAGGAAGTTCTCAATTGGCATGATCTCTTGTAGGTCTATGTTTTAAAATATAGTACTCTTTAATTCTACACGTGTAATAAGGTAAAAGGATAATACTAAACATTAATAGTAAGATTTAGTTAGTTATAGTTGTTGAGACTAGTACACTAAGAAATTACCTAGAATTAATGTAATTGCTATCTCTTCTAGGAAAGGACATGTTTAAGGCACTTATACAGATCTGGATCCTATTTATTAAGTTTAAATTTTGATTTCATAGCATATAATGGATACGGACTTGCTATACCAACTCACAATAGCAGCCCGGATAGCCCCAGCCATCTAATAAAAGCCTCAGTCTTCACGTACAAATGCAACCATGACCCGGTCTTTAGTACGCCTTCACTCCGGCCAGTTTCAAGACCTGGTCCGTAATAACCGGTTTCTCTAAAGGTTCACTCCTGTCCTTCGGACATAACTTGCCGTTGCGCAGCGGTGGGCCAGCCTTGTGGATGTTGCAATGGGGCCAGTGCGTGGTGCCCTGAAAATTTTGGAAGAGCTCAGCTTTTAGCTTCACGTCTTCTTCCTTTGCGAACTTTCGTGGTGTCATGCAGATGTATTGCACGTGTCGAATAAGATCGCCTTGGGGATGTGCGGCATAGTGCATCGTACGGCTGTCCCAAAGAACCTGAATATTGAATGAGCCACAGTTCGAAATGTATATCTTCATGTACTTACCAAGTCGCCGGGGTCCAGGTTGATCTTCTGTAATGTGCAGCCCCTGCTCTCGAACCACTTCACGTCTTCCTCCTTGAAGATAAAAAGGTCTCTCATCTCCTCCTCTGGCGGTGGCTTGTCTTCATGTTCGTCTTGTTCTCGCTTTTCGGCGAAGAATTCATCGAATAGTTTTGAACTACCCTTCATCAAGATCAAACCACCATCCTTCGGTCCATTGGGCTGATAGTTCAGCAAACCCTGTACGCATTGCATTCCCTTGCGGTTCTCGTTTTGATCGCAATGTGGCCACGGGCTCCAAGTCAGGTCTTTTTGTCGTGGTAGGGTAATGTTCATGCCATCAAAGGAGCACAAAAGCTCGTCAGTGCCCCATAGCTTCGTGAACACATCCACAACCTTGGGCTCTGTTCGGGCTTCCCAGACAAACTTCTCGTGGGTGCTGGCGTAAGCGAAGTACATGCCGCCTTTGAAACTAACGGGGAGATGGTCGGCAGTCCAGGTGGATTCGTCGTTGGGATCAAAGCCAAGATCAAACGATTGCAACCATTCGATTTGCTTTTGTTTGTAGTATTCGGCTCGTTCTGGTGTAATGACACCCTTCACCACTGCACAACCGTCGCGGTGAAAGTCATCGCGCCAATCTCCATACGTCTTTCCATCGTGCTGGATGAGGTCAACACCCGTGTCGGCCTTGGGCTCTTCAGCGTGAGGGGCCATGATAAATTATTTGACTTGCAGAAATGTTGAGTGAGTGTTCCTTGTGTTTCTGAACACAATGAAGGTTGATGTGTTGACTTTCAGAACACTGTCTTGAAAGCTTTAAATGTCTCTTGTGAGACATCACTTAACCATTACTTGTGTGGGGTTCCCGAAGTCTCGACCCGTGACTTGCCCACAATTCCGAGTCGGCAAATGTGGGCAATTGTACGGGAGACCATGCTAAACTTGATAGGGCACGGCCCAACACGGCCCAGCACGGCCGTGTGAGTGAGGGGAAGTGCATTAACCGTTTCCGGAAATTCGTCGGGAGCGCCAGCACTCACACAACTTTTGTAAACATCTTTGCAGTTCATAAAGCATCTGCATGCCGCCTCCTTTGAAACTCTGGTTTATATTTGGAAGAAATAATCGTTTCTATAATTCACTCTTCTTCAGTACTCATTATCTCCTCTAGGGCATTGCATCATGCCTGCTCAATTACCCCAAGTCGCATACAAGCGCATATCTCAACCTGAAGTCGGTGTTAACAATTACCAAGGCTTCACGCCCGGAAAAGTCGAGATTGTCAAAAAGGGTGCCCGACCCTACGGAGGCCGCGCCTTGGAGAGCGATATTCGGATAGATCACGATGTTGAGATCAAAGTTCGTGACGGTGTACGGTTGTATGCAGATATCTATCGACCTGCAGATGCAAAGGATGACGAGAAGCTGCCCGCAGTCGTTAGTTGGTCCTGTTACGGAAAAAAATATTCAGCTCTTCACATGCTGCCTATGACCGTGTGGCAATGCTGTGTGCCCAAGGAATCTTTGAGCGGCTTAGAAAAGTTCGAAGGCCTTGACCCAGTAACGTGGTGTCCCCGCGGCTATGCAATCGTTTCAGTCGACTCCCGCGGCACGGGAGACTCCGATGGATCCATTCCCCTTATGGGATCTCAGGATGCCGAAGACTGTTACGACGTTATCGAAGCACTTGCAGCCATGCCATGGAGCAACGGAAAGGTCGGAATGGCGGGAAACTCCGCGCTGGCAATTATTCAGTGGCATGTCGCTTCACTCCGTCCACCCCATCTAGCTGCCATCGCGCCCTGGGAAGGATCGGGTGATATCTATCGTGAGCAGTTTTGCCGCGGCGGTATTTTCTCAATGTCCAACTTTGATCTTATCACAAAGTTCATCATCAAGACAAACAACCCGAACGGCGGCATTGAGGACATGGCCGAGATGTACCGAAGGTCCCAAGTCTCCAACGCCTACTGGGAAGACAAGCGACCAGACATGACCCAAATTCAGTGTCCTGTATACATCAGCGGAAGCGATTTCAGCAGTATCCATACCATGGGTTCTGTGAGGGCGTGGCTCGAAATCCCTCATGATAAGAAGTGGATCCGATGGAGCTCATATCAAGAATGGTATGAGTTGTATTGTGTTAAACATTCACACGACGAACTACAAAAATACTTCGACTTCTATCTCAAGGGCATCACCAATGATTGGGAGACATCAGTACCGAAGGTCCGATGGTCCGCATTGCAGTTTGGAGACCAAGACGCAATTGACAACATCGAATATGCCGACTTCCCCATACCAAATACGCAATATCGCCATTTCCATCTTTCGAAATCGGGACTCAACGAAACACCAGTCTCTTCACCAGAGATAGTGTCCTACAATTCTGAGGACCCAAAATCAATCGCAGAGTTTAACTATACTTTTACAGAAAAGTCCCGACTCATTGGGCTACCGAAGGCAGTCCTCTACATGTCTTGTTCCTCACATGACGATATGAACGTTTTCGTCATACTACGTAAGCGCGACAAGGATGGTCAACTTATGATGCATCTCTGCTTTCCATTTTCTGCCGTTCCGGATGAAATCAAGAGCATTGCGGATATTCCCGAAAAGGATCGTCAGAGTACGAACTTACACATGGGAAGTGTAGGCACTCTACGTGCAAGCCATCGGCGATTTATCCCAGAAAAGTCTATTCACGAGAATTTTCCATTCCACCCACACGACATCGAAGAAAAGGTGAACCCGGGTGACATCGTGAAACTCGAAATTGGAATTTGGTCTATGGGCGTAGACTTTGAGAAGGGTCAATCGATCAGTGTCCAGGTGAGACTCTTCTGGAAAACTCGATTCCAATATTGCATGATTACTGACGAATGCTTCAGATCTCAGGAACGTTTCCATCTATTGCAGAATATACCGCATTCTCAACGGAGCGCCCGGAACATGAGAGGAACAAAGGCGAGCACAGGATTCACATTGGCCCTGATACACCTAGTCACCTTATTCTCCCGTTTGTCTCGATATAATGATAGACAATTAGAATTGAAAGAACCTTTTAGCATGCTGGTAGCGAACCCGTTTTCCAAATATGCGATGTGGCACTTTATGAGTTTGACCCTATGATATGTTGACTTTGGACGACCAGGACTAGCTTCTCTGGGCGATAGACCTATGGTCGCGCGGTCGTTGAGACAAGCCCCCTTTGCTATCACGGACAACATTCAAAAGCTTTACTCGAAGATGACGATACTGAGTGATCTATAGAGCATCTTGCGCTTGTCTTCATTGAATGGTTCTCAAGTTTTGAAAGTGAGATGTTTTTCTAGCCAATGATATCAGATCTGGGGAATGCTTTACTCCATACCAAATCCGCCGATGACGCTATCCCTAGTTAACACTAGCCTTTAAATCTTGTAATAAATCTTCGGAACTCTGTGGGTGTAAGCCATTGCCCACTCTCCGAACGCTAGTTCGGTTGTAGTACCCGTCGCCAGGCCCAACTGGCATGTGGGTCCTACCCCGCATATTTACCCCGTGGAGACAAATGTCCCGATATGCCATGCGTGGCTATAGTCAAGAGATACGGGATGTGGAGTTTGCTTGTGTTCCAAGCTTCCAAGCACAGAGGTTCCGAGATTCATCGGTTGGAGTGGGAGCAACTCAAGACGACAGCGCGCATTGATAAAGAAATGAATGCCCGGTCGTGATAATGCTTCAGATCATCAGCGACCCTGTTGAGCTCTCCCAGGATTGAGGCGAGCGGGTCATTCTTTCTGTTATCAAGTATCCAATTCCCACGGGACATCTTGTTCTCCAAGTTAACTGTTTCTGGAGATGGCCGACACAACCAAGGATGCGAAACCCTCGGAGGTGAATGTAGAGAGGTTTGAATGCCTCTCTTCTGACGAGGAGAGCAAAGATGGCCTTTACCACAGCCAGACAATGGGCACGGTAGCCATCACTGATGACAAGGATATCTACCTCGTACCTGCGCCAAGTGCTGACCCGAGAGGTGACTTACTCCAGTCCCTGCCTCATTTATATATCATTGATTATCCCTCTAGACCCGCTTAACTTGCCTAGATGGAGAAAGATTGTTTTCATCTCTCTCCTATCAATATGTGAGGCTCCACAATGAGACACTCGTCTTCAATAACTAATCAAAATGATAGTCTCTAGTATTGGCCTTTCGATGGTGTCTGGGTTCGGTGGCCTATTAGGATTCTACATTCCAGATTACTCGAAGCATGGTGCTGATTACGCCGATATTACTGCTCTCATGACGTATCCATCAATGTTCATGGGTGTTGGCTGTCTTACATGCACGCCGCTCGCGTTGTCAGTCGGCAGACGGCCTGTCTATCTCGCATCACTGGTGGTACTAATATTGGGCGCCCTGTTGGCGGCGCAAGCAACCAACTACAATTTTCATTTGGGCGCAAGAATGGTTCTTGGTCTTGCTGCTGGTCAAAGCGAAGCTCTAGTACCTTTGATGATTCAGGTAAGAAGCACGCAGCTGATGCACAAGTTGCCTACTTATCCCGCATCTTAGGAAATCCACTTTATCCATGAACGCAGTACTTTCCTCATGTGGCAATCCTCGATACAAACTTTACTCTCAGCTGGCCTTACCATTGCCGCATCACCTCTAGCTGGAGCAATTGGCCCTGCAAACTGGTACAGGTTAGGCGCGGGACTTGCAGGCGCGACTCTACTCTTTTCGATTTTCCTTGTTCCAGAGAGCCGTTATCCTCGGACTCTTCAAGCATACGGTCAATCCACTGGCGAGAACGACGACGAAGCAGGAGAGATGACGACACGACCGATGCGGCTGTCAGAAAAACCTGCCTTCGATCTTACAAAGTATCAACCGCGAACGCTCAGATCGGATATGCGCTTATTTGTTGGAGACTTTGACTGGGCTGAAGGTTATTACAGCTTTGTTGTAAGTCATGCCAATGATTCTCATTCATTTCATAGCCAAATTAACTTCGATTAGCACACCTTCCAAATTCTCCTTTTCCCTAACGTTTTTTGGGCGTTCTGCCTCAACGGATTAACTATGTAAGTACACTCCCATATGTCATACTCATGTGATAACTGACAACTGACTACTTACAGTGGTATCAACATCGCCATTGGTACAACTTACGGCAAGATCGTTACCAGTGCTCCCTACAATTGGGGTGACGATGCAGCATCATATGTAAATGCTGGGCAAGTTGTAGTCGCGTTTGTTACACTTCCTCTTCTTGGTTATGGGTCCGATAAAATTATCAAATGGCGAGCTGCGCGCAATGACGGTATCCATGAGCCTGAGAACCGCCTTCTCGCACTTTGGATCCCAATCATGTTTGGTGTCCTCTCTGCTACACTCTACGGACAAGCTGGTGAACATCCAGAGAAATACCACTGGTTCGTCATCGTCTTCGCCAATTCGGGATACTATTTTTGCTTTCTTGGAGCCAACATCGCTGCTATCACATACCTACTGGACTCCTATCCTGCCCGGGCCGGGCCTGTTCTTGTCGTCATCACGGCTTTCCGCGGGTTTGTTTCCTTTGGTACAAGCTATGGCGTGGCCAAGTTTATTGACACTGCTGGATATGACGGATCTTTTGGCACATATGCTGGCCTGACGGCGCTCTTTGGATGCCTAGGTATTCCTATCTTCATATTTGGAAAGCAGATAAGGGCTTATACGGGTCGATGGGCAAAGACGAAACGGGTCGGAATTCCTTCAATGTCTCGTTGATTTGTGAACAACCTCTTAGGGCAACAAATGGTGTTCTGAAGGGAATCGAATATGTCGTTCTGAATCTTGGATGGTTTCCACGACAATGAAGGGACGTTCGCTGAGCACATACGTATATGTTTCCTCTACATTCGCAGGACATGGCATTTCATAGTACAAATACATATCCAAGAGTATCACTCAGTGGTGTTAATCACAGATTTACTGCATTATCTCAATAGAAATATACTTCAATCTATGTCTGCGTTTGCGCTTGCGAAGCTATATTTGCGTAATGACAACTGTCATCAATGATGTTCATGGATGGACCGTAATCTCGGTCGATAGATAAGAATGCTAAAAGAGACAGAAAACATCATGTAACGCTCTGAGTGCCAAAGGACTTGGTACGATTTCTGTTGATGGCAAGATTCACTGAGTTCTTTCTGCAGCCTTGCCCATGCAGTAATGTAGCATGAGATGCAGCTAAAGCGCTTGTGTATTTTCAAAAGGCAGCATATTTCTGGAGAGTACAATCACGCACTAAACGGATGCTCATTTGCTTTTTGCAGAGATTCAATTATAGTTCGAACATGGCCGATGAATTTGTATGACATTTGCACATTCTAAGCCTTGATGTACGGAATACCAGTCAACTTGAATGTACGCTCATCAAGGACTGGTTTGTTGACAGGCTCAAAACGGTTGTATGGGTCATCTTTCCCATCGCGCTTTGCCACGTTTGAACCAGTGTGTCTTGCATTGGGCCAATGAGTAGTGCCGACATGCCGCTCGAAAGCATCCTTCTTGCGTATAAGATCCTCTTGAGTGGCGTGGCTGACAGGCATGTAGCAAGTATATACAGCAAACCTTGGCTGATTCGTTTTCGATCCGAGATTGTAGTGAGGAGTACGCGAGTCCCTTATTCGTAGTTAGCACCCAAATTTAGGAAAGCACACTGAGATAAAGAGAGGACTCACCAGAGTAACAAATCGCCGGGTTCAGCGCACACCTTGACCCATTTCAGACCCTTTTTCTCGAGCCATTTCAAACCGTTCTCTGTAAATCCATACCATTCAGGGGTCCATGCTGGAATACGTGGCTCATCGGCCATGTCTTTATGGAACTCATCAGATAAGAGATGTCCGCCTGGACATACTATGAGGCCGCCATCATCTGGACCGTTAGGTAACAGGTTAACAAGGCCCTGCATGCATCTAAACCCCGGTTTTGCTGGATCCTGGTCTTGGTGTGGCCATGGTTTGTTGGGCTCTATGTCTGTCCGACTATCGCCTAATTAGTTAGTTCGGATGACAGCAGAGAACGGTAGCACACTTCGGAAAAGTAAAGTTGATGGCGTCGAATGAGACAATGAGGTCTTTGTCATCGTAAATCCTTTCGAAAGCCCTTACAACACCTGGCTCGCCCCGGACACCCCAAGCAAAGTCTTCGTGTGTTACTGCATAGCTGAGACACATGCCCTTCTCGTTGATAGTGGGCAATCGATCTCTATGGACAGTCGATAGGTCATTTCGATCGAATCCCAGATTGCTGTTAACTTTGTTAATGTTGCTACCGAAGTCGATGGAATGTTCTTTACTTACAAGCCTTCCAACCATTCGTACATTCTGTTGGCATAAGCATCCGCTCTTTCTCTCGGGATTGCGCCTTTTACGACAGCATAACCGTCACGGGCCAGATCGTCTCTCCAATCGCCATAGTTAGTTTTTGACCCATCGATCCTCATGGAGTTCTCGCCAACAGCTTTCAATGTCACCGGAGCAGTCTGGGTGGTAGTTTGGATCATACTGGACAACGTCACTTGGAAATTGAGTGGTCGCTTGTTGCCAATCGCGAGCAGCGTGAGCGAAATTGTTATAAACGATACCCATCACCCATCATATGCCTTACTCCCCGAGATACGGCCCGTGTGGTTCTCCATGTGGCCCGAAAATCCCCCGCATGATCCGAAAGAAGGTCTTGGCACGTTTTAGATAGCCAGGATATTGCATTGGGCCCTGGAATCGAATGGTTCCTGCCGATCCTCCATTGACAACTTCGTATCAATATTTGGAGGAGTGGAGATGCACTTCCCGGCCGTGGCGATACTTGTGCTTGCACATCCCGTGGCTTTCAGGCAGCTTGACAAGTTGATACCGAACTGAGCACCAGTGGCAACAACTACCGGCAAACTGACCTTGAAATCACTCATTGACAGATCCGAACCTACCTGTCCTAAAGCTTAATCTCATCCTCCACTGCCTGTAGCAGGGCACAAAGCAGCAACCTTCATATTAGGTCTTTGAATCAGACCGAGTGGATGCATTTATCTGCGTCTTTCGCATATGTGCATACTATATGGTTAGGAACCAAAGGATGATAGTCCGACGTGATCCCAACAACTGGTGGCCAAGATACGTGATCGGGAAATCGTATCAAATCTTGTCACAAGATCGGGCACTTGTGATTCATGACTCGTGTTTAATGCTGGTGATACGACTGCGAGGTTCCAGGCGTGCGGGGTCCCCGCAGAAGGTGGGCTATTGTACAACCGAGGAGGAGAGAAAAAGCCCAGGGGTGCCCACAAGTTCCGACAGCGTTGCCGCAGGGTCGACATACCCCAGATTCTTTCCACATATTCCGTTACCACTCATTTCACTGCCAAATGTCAGCAGAAACCGATGCTACGAATATCAGACCATCAAAGCGGGCTCGAGCGTCCTCTAATGTGGACAACGCGTCGTCGCTACAATGTCAGGTGTGCCACCGAACCTATGACCGGCTTGACCACCTGAACCGGCATTTGGACTCGCGTAAGAATTGGCCCCCCTCCACCCTTCGGACATGACGCTTACGAGCTTCAGATAGGAACGAAAGGTCTTTTCGTTGCAGAGAGTGCCCTGCAGCATTCAATCGGAGGTGAGTACTATCTTGGCGTTCCTGGCGCTGGCGTGCTCGTTCTGGCTCCCGGCACGGGCTTGCCAAATCGCGAGGCTTCCACGAAACACGAAAATCCACTACTGACAGCGTTGTGATTACAGAGACTTACTTCTTCGACATCAATCTACTCATGCGAAGAATGTCGCAGAAGGGCAACCAAGCCTTCATCGTCCCGTTGAGAGAGCTACCAAGGCATGCAACGCCTGTGTTATCTCCAAGGTGAAATGCGACAATTACCGGCCATGCCAGAGGTGTCTCAAGAAAAACATACCATGCACCACGCAAATCCCGGATAAGCAAAATGTCCCTCTTTCTGATTCCAGCGCACCCGTCGAGCAAACATCAGAGCGTTTGTTGAGTCAGGAAGAATCACGATCTAATTTGATTTATCCTGTGGATGCATTCATGGAGGCTGCTACCGTAAACCGAGGCATCTCAGAAATCTTCAATGAAGCAGTCCATCCACCACAGGCTCTTTCGAATTTCTTCGAGCAGATCATGGTTACTCAGTCTGACTTTCTTGCGACTGACTACTTGCACCCGTCAGCTGGTCTTACCGCATGGCTACCTGAAACCGACTGGCTAGGAGAAGTGGATCTCTTCGGGGCTGATTTCATGCCAGCCATAGATGAGACATTCAATTCGCCGTCATTACATACCGGTCGCGTTGGCACGACAACTACACCAGGTGGCACTGTTGTCAATGATACTCGAGCGACCAACAGCGGCGACGCAGTGAGGCGACGACATGCTGTTTTCAAGCAGTCACCATGGTTTTGGGTACCAGAGCGCAACCAAAACGCTTTCAGTGAACAAGAAGGTATCACGCTCGACGAGCGGCAAGTGGATCTTGCTCTCTCTCCTCATCAACCTCACGCATCTAATGTCATAATTCCTGGTCGTTTGTCACAACAAAGTCGTGATCAAATACTCCAGCTCGTTCTCAAGACTGCCCCTAGTCAAGTAACGATGTCATCTTTCCCATCAGCAGACTGTCTTGACAAGCTTATCAAAGTTGGTATAGCCAAACGAACTGAGGGAGACGCTTGGATACATCCCTACACGTTCAATTCCGACACTACTAGACCAGAATTCCTGACAGCGCTGGTCGTAGCAGGTTGCATATGCTTCGGCATACCATCAGTAAACAAGACTGGACTCGTCCTTCAAGAGATTGTCCGGGTTTCTCTCAGGGAGCTTGCCGAGCGAGATAACGGAGTCATGCGTGAATTACAGTACCTGCAAGCTTGCATGCTCTGGCTCGACATAGGCGCATTCTGTGGCTTTCGGCGCAAGATGGAATTAGCTGAAAGCTCCTTGCAGGTACTCGTCACGTCATTACGTCGGGCGGGTAGGTTCGACGATGTTCGATATTCTAATATCGTACCCACGCCAGAAGACGATGCAGAGGAGTTGAGCAGGAAGTGGCATCAATGGGTCGAACTCGAATCTTTCAAAAGACTCGTCTATCATCTTTTCGAACACGACATATATATGACGATGGTCAACCACCGACAGCCATTGCTTTCCTATGCTGAGCTTACACTCCCACTGCCCGCTTCAGAATCATTGTGGCTTGCACCATCTGCTGAAGTTTGGAAGGTGCGCATGATGAATATGCAACTTGCTAGCACACGTCCCTCTATGCGATCGATTCTCCAGGAACCGGGATCTGCCTCTTGTCTACACGCTGGTTTCGACATGCGTATTGCGCACTCGGCATATATCCATGGATTAGCATCGCAGGTGTGGGAACACTGCCAACAAGCTGTACTTCTCCATGATATGAGTGACGCTTCTTCTCAATTATGGTCCCGATCTCGCCAACAAAAGCTACAGGAATGTCTACGAGATACGAATATTGTTCTTGACAGCTCAACCGCCTTGATATGTGTTCTCCAGCAATTCTTGCAGATGTACTTATTTGCAGACTTGGACACTATCACTCGATTCGCCGGGCGATGTGGTGAGGAGGCCGCACATCGTGCATATATCGCATTGCAACCGTGGTGTAAATCTCGAGAAGCTCGCACAGCGATCGGTACGTAAAAATTGTTTTTACGAGTAGATCATAGCCTAAGTTACTAAGACATTATAGCACACGCAGGCCAGGTTCTACAAGCTGCGCGAGCGATCCCTCCATATCAAAATCGAGGTCAAGACACATTCCTCATATACCACTCGATTATGGTCCTGTGGACGTACAGCATGATAACAAGCGATTGCGCCCGCAAAACAGGATGCAATACTCCTACCCAAGTTGAACTAGCACCGATATCCGATGGGCCAAAACTTGTGTTTCTAGATAGTGCGCGCTGTTCTAACCAGTCTGCCGTAAATGCCTTCATCATGATGAACACTGGGATTCCTTGTCTCCGAATATCATCTGGTGATACTGGTGCACAGTTCGAAGCTGAAGGCAATATCAAGTCAGACATATGCGATCTCAGATATCCGTGGCAGGTAATGAAAGCAGGTGTGGTGCTTCTTGATGCAACGCATCCTGATGTAGATAGAGAAACCGGGCCGCCGCTGATTCGAGCTCTTTGTGGATTGATGGAGGACCTGGGTGGATTGCAATCATCATAGCCATCCACTATTCCTCTTCAGACGCTACGCGGTCGCCACTAATATAGTCTAGTCAGCTAGCCACTGTGTAGTGTCTCACTGGTGAGATAGGCCGAATGTCAGATTTTCGTCAGCGGAATAAAGTATAAGATGTACATCATACGAGCGGGACATCATAAGAGCTGGAGAAAGATCAAGGTTTTACCCTTATAGAATGCTCACTAACGCTTCCGAGGCTGTCCAGCAACGTAAGTGAGTTTCCTATTGAGACTGGCTATATTTCCCAAACGGTGCTGGATTGCAAACCGAGCTCCTACATGTGTCCTATGAGAACTCTGTTTTGTGCAGACAGGCAGCGCCCGCTTGTACTAGACGCTGCTGTGTGAGCATTGTTAGCCTAGCATCCTGGACTCTGCGGATCGTCAGGTCAGGAACTGCCATGTTTTCGAAACAACGGCTGCTGCTCGAGATGCTCGAAAATGAGCCCTTATGACATCGCCAATATCCAAGCGCTCCTAGCAAGGGGGTGGTTCCGGTCGGGGTCGACCGCCTAACTAAGACAAGGGGCACCTCATCGTCTGTAACGGTACCTTGAACACTGAAAAAGCTGCCCCCCTCCTCATCAAGCATGTCCAAGAGAGCTACAACTCAACTGAGATAGTGATATAGCCTTAGAGCTAAGACACACCGTTTTATTAGAATTTTGGTGATAATCGAAAGAATCAAAATAACAATATTAATAACAATAAAAACTTATACATCTAAAACCAGGAGCGGAGAATTAGCATTCGCAGGTATAGCCTATGGTAACTTATTATTGCACTAAGGGCTTAACCGCAAGTTAACCCGAAGTTAGGATTACGCCACCCACGGGAGGTTCTTAGCAAATTGCTTTAACTCAAGCCCAACTCATTGATGTTTCGGCATTGGGTGACCAAACCTTTAGCACTACATTGGATGACGGCACGACTCTTCACTCCATCCTAGAAGACCGCAGCTTCTGCAAATACATCTAGGACGTACAAAACGATACCAACGCTTTGTGGTTCCACTATGGAGTGAGCCTTGTTGGCATTACTGACCTCCAACTGCTCGAAAATGCCTCGAGATCAGACGACAAAACATATATTCGTAGTCTCGATGAGTCTGTTCAGAATGATTTAACAGTTGGCTCTATGGAGACAAACAGCTAGCTTAGTACAAGACAAGATATCAAGAAGATCATGTACACCGACGTTTTTTCCTTACGCCCTTTGAAACACGAGAAAACAGAGTACTGTTAAAATGATTTCATACATCTGCTAGCTTTACGTGAGATATATATAGCGCGTATAAAGCCTGAGTAGCCTGACAAGGCGAAAGACGAGATTGAACATTGCGTTACTCGAGCACGATCTCCTGAATATGACCCGCAGTCTGAGGAGAAGAAGTCAAGACCTTGGGGTTCGGGCGGTAGAAAGCGAATCCTTACGATTGATCAAATGTGCGAGATGATGGAAGAGAAGCGGGAACAGGCTACCGTAAGAGATTTGTTTGGGTATGACAATGGTATAGAACTCTTCGATGATGACGATGATGTATGGGACCAAGAAGGCTCATTTCATCAGTCAGTTCATTTTGAAATTTTCAAACTGACTACATTGACCCATATTAGATTGATATATAGCATTGCGGAAATACGTTCTGGGCTATCTGTAAGGCCAGTAACATGATTTCTAGGTACAAGCGGCTATTGCTATGAAACCTCGGTGTTGCAGCTTAATCGCGCAGCAATCTACGAATCCTAACTCTACAACAACGCTACTGTCTATAGATGCGCTTACCTACGGGTCATACCAGTTTCTCTCGGTGTTAATATAACCTAGTAATCGAATTAAAGCCTCCATCAATTTGTTGATCGTGATAAACACGAGGATCCACCTGCGAACGTGTCAGTCACAGCGTATACTGATAACAACGCTGAGTTTGATCGCAATAACTTATGGGTTGACGCGCGAATTAGCGAGGCGGTAGATGAGCCTGTAGATGAGCCTGTAGATGAGGCTGATGGTACTTTTTTTAACGGCTTAGACTAATCACGGGATCTATACCTCGAAGGGCTATAGAAAGAGCACGCTAGAGGTGCCCTAAGTCGGATATACGATCATGGCTGGCTAGTATGTGATTGTATTAAAAGTCGTAACTACTGACTCTGTTTCCATTACCACATACGAAAGAAACTTGGGGGCGAGTACGACGCTGGGTTAACGTCAGCAGCAGCTACTCACCTAGCGGAAGGTGTGCCTGGCCACGGCGTTGGTGCCTAAAGACCTCTCCGACGAAGCCGCGATCCTGACTAGGGATCAATTGTCACCCTCATGCGCGATAGCGGTGTTGAGGTGTCGTAGGAGGTTACGAATGAGACATCGTCTCCATTTATAAAGCGCAAGTTTCAAGACGCGCTAAAGGACTAGATAGATGCTAATAACTGAAGCCTCCGTGTTACATATTGAAACGCCTACTCTTTGTCAAATGATTCGAGCTGCCAATCTGTTAGCAGAGGCGGTACTTTGTCGTAACCACCAGTCTTTTCGCCATCCGGTTGTTGCTGAGTAGCACTCGTACATAGCTGCTGTTCGAAGCTACCTAAGCGGCGTGCGGTCCTTTATTCATATCTCTTTCGATGACTGGATGTCGACTAGCGGCAAGCATAGACTCACTGGCATCTGCGTACACCTGATGGGCGCAGTGGAAGATGTGCAGGACCTTTTTCTAGGCTTGCGAGAGCGCCATGGGCAGCACCGTTGTCACAATATTGGCGCGGTTGTTGCAACAACGCTGACGAACTTTGGGGTGAACAAGGCATCAATGGACTGTTTTGTGCATGACAACGCATTTGACAACAATAATGCTGTCAATCATGTGACTGTCAGAGACGACTTTCACGCTTCTAAGCGGCGTCCACGCTGCTGCTGCTATACAATTAACCTTGGAGCTCAACTTATCATGTGGGGCAAACACCGTGACGCATACACGAACGCTGGTGGTAGCCTTAAAGTTGAGCAGGCTTTTATGAAAAAGGAACACCAATAAAGGCTTATCGATGTAGTGCTTGATATTATCGCGTCCATCTATACGCCCCAGTCACGCGAGCTGTTACAGAGACCCCAAGAGTCGAAGCTGAATCGCCGGGTAAGTCTGTTGTCCTCCGAGGGTTGATTGGGCCAATTCAAACGCACTAAAACTCTTAGTTTGCTGCCTTTGTACGCGCTATTGAGCTTCAAGGCCCGCTTGATGATTACATCGAGCATAAGCTTTATGAGGGCCGCCACAACGACGCTATTGCGCGCCGTTCAAGGCGACCTAGAGGTAGCGGTAGCGTGTTCCAGGAACCTAAGGGGTTTTTTTTGCGTGAGGGTAGCTTACACTCTGACGACTGGGCAACGATGACACAGTATACAAAGCTTCTAGAGTCGTTCACAGAGGCCCCTCAGCTGTTAAAGGGACGCGGCAAACACGGCCGCCACGGCGTAACGTGGGAAGTTCTAATTACCTTCGAGTGGCGTTTCAATAAGCTTGAAGCGCTTGAAGAGCGCTTGGAGAATATCATTTATAATGATCCGTTAGCTTTAGAAAACTACCTGATGTTTAACGCTGACTTAGCTCACAAGAACTACTACAGTACTGTTCAAAGTTTGACGATGCGCCTGCCTCCCACGCTGCTACAGCACTCGATCAAGCACCACCTCGAGGCACTATAGAAAGTCCGTGATGATCACAACAAGCAGCGCGACAGCCCTCACTAACGCGATGCGTGACTTGTAAACAATCATCGTGCTTTTGTAGTGATGTGGAAGCGCTTTCAAAAAGTAACAGTGGCTAGCAGTGCGACAGGTGATAGCAATGAGAAGTGCCCAGCAAAGAGCACGCATTTTGGTGGTCCAGTAGCGTCGCGGCTACCTTTTCAAAGTTATAATTAGATGGTCCTGTTAAGCAGGTGGAGGAGCATCTTGGCGATTAGTACGAGCGGTAGAAACGCATGCTATCGATCGCAGAAAACGATCCGATGGCTCATAATCCGCCTAAGCACTAGCGGTTACAGTCCAACGCTTGCTAATTTTGCTATCAATTTGCTTACAATACCAGCCTCAGCTGGTGATTGTGAGCGTAAGATTAGCGAGCTCGGTGACACGCTAGGCACGCGACAGCTGGAAATAAAGCCTGAGTTGCTTGATACGCTGCAGTGCTTAGAATGCTAGCGGTAATTAGATCCCAAAACACCAAAAGGAGGGTATACAATAGCTGAAACCGCCGCTGTACAAGGATATTTTAGTAAATACGATTATCAACTATGGTAATCAGATAGCAATCAAAAAGTCAGTGCAACACCAAGATAGTGGTCTTTGGAGTTCATTCAATCTCAGTTCGTGATTCCAAAGAAGTCTTAGCGGTCAAACAGGTCAGTTTGCTACTTAGAGACTGATATTTTGAGCCGTATATATCAACTGAGAACTGACAACCAACAGGTTAACTAATAGCAACTCTGGGTTCACGCCAGGGCTTATGGGGTAAGGATGTATGATTCTAGGAAGACTTGAGGTTCGGTGTCTTTGGACACTTTCCCACCTTACAGCCTTCGCACAGATTAATTTCATGCGGTGGTGATTTCTTGAGAGAAAATGGGGGCGGCTCCATGATCACACCTGCCCATTTCTTGAGTCTGTATGCAATCCGGTCAATGTAGGATTTTTCATCCAACTTGAAGCTCCCCAGGCGGTTGCAAGATTCGCAACGTTGATTGAATACAATAGCGTTGTACCCATTACGAGTATATCCTTGAATCCAGGTTGCCACCACTTTGCTGCTCCACCTTTTCCTGCATGCGTTGTTGTTGCATGTAAAATTTCCCATAACAGACGTGATTTGCTTGTTATTGAAGTGAGCATCTAGATCATTGTTGAACCATGTCGAGACTATTGAAGGTGCGACGGCTTCGGCCACACTATCATGTAATTCGGGAAATGTGAAGAAGGTCCTTGTCTCCTCTTGCAGCGTGTTGATATGCGCTTGATCGACTTTTGGCGCTACAATAGAGGTCTGTGAATCCTGTATAGTAAGAGCTTGTATTCGACTTTGAAGTACTGCGAATGGCAGGTCAAAGGCCGAGTTTGTGTGGGAAGTGTTCTTTGCCGCGGCATGGCCACTGCGCTGACCGTTGCGTATTGTTGAGCGGATATCAGAGAATGCCAAAAACGGCAAGGGAGCAGAGGGGGGCGATAGAGCAGGCGTGATGGAAGACAATGCTGAGTCTTTTCTGGGTTTTTGGTGAGCTGGAGAATTGTCTTGGTGCTGGCCGAGTGCGTCTAGGCTACTAAAAGAGCGATTGCATGGCTTACAGCCAAAGGTTTCCGCATGCTTTGGCGAGTTCTCTTCATGTTGCTTGAGTGATTTTCTGCTGCCGAAAGTGCGGTTGCACAATGCACAAAAGCTCATTGCGGGTTCTGTTCAAATCTGTGATGTATTTGCAGCTTGGGATTGAGGCTACGCAGGAAGTGCTAATGATTGCTGGGTTCAGCATACAAAACATGAATCGGAACGAGGTCATTATCTTGTGGAAGTCCTGTGCGACTTTGGAACCAATGGTACAGTGACACATCACGCGCTGTGGCTGCATCTACGGGTTGATTTCTTGGCAGTGCACGCATAAACTGACGCGTAATGTAACAAGTTCAAACTGCGCCCTACCCATACTAAGGCTGACTCTTCACAGGCAATTATCACGGCGATTATGATCTGAGCACATGACTTCTGATCAGGCTGAAGATTTAGGTGCGGGGTCAAGCGGCTAAGCGGTCTGGTATGCAGAGTGTCGTGTTGGTGCATATGTAGAGATCCTTCATGAACGACTCGTCAATGCGTGGGTGGGATGTCGTTTACGAATGATCATGTACGAACCCAACATAAAAAGTCATGAGAATGATCCTGCATTCAAGATAAAGATTTTTGTCGCTGACTTCAACGCCAGTCTAAGGATCCCCCCACCCAGATTTTCCTAAGATCCTACAGATAGTGCCACTCGAACTGCTTTAATTTCGATGGCTAAAAAGACCAAGGGCGCGAAAGCAGCCACAGATGTTCGTCATCGGTTGAAAACAGGGTGAGACTGGCTTCCTCCATTCATGCAAGCACACCTTTTTAAAGCTGACTACATTAGCCTATATACAAGTCCATCTTTTACCTTACACTTTGGTCCTACCCATCAGATATACTATCTCCCGGAAGTTCTGTTGCAAAGATTGGGGAATATCCCGAGTCGTAATGTCTTGACTCACGAGATTCACCTCGTAGATGTTGACGCAAGCATTGGTCACGTCTTGATCCACTTCCTGCACACGGGTGTCTATCAGACACTCAACGACGAAGATGAGGGTGCTGGGTACAACCACAAAACTCTTGTTCAAAATGAGTTCCAGACAGCTGTGCTTGCACTAGAAGCTGCTAAGAAGTATAGCGTGCCTGGTCTCCAGGAATTAGCACAAGTCGAGCTGGAGCGACGAGGCAGGGAACTGTGTTTACGTGACGCTGTGTGCGCTATTCGAGAAGAGTCTATTGCTGGGACTTATGACGAAAATGCGTGGCTTCGAGACTTCGTGTCAAAGAAAGTTCGGTGGACCTTCGAACACGATCGTCCCATCTTATCGGCGCCAGAATTATGTGAAAATATTGAAAGCCCTACGTTGATGCGGTTACTGGCTCAGGTCATCATTAGTCTATACAGTGAGGAAGTAGACAAGTTGCGCAAAGGAAATACCGCAACCGACCAAAAGTCAACGCCTGGGAAGAAAGAAGAAGACGACTTATGGGGAGCAGTTAGCTTTGGCGGGAACGCAAAGAGCCAGGAGAAAAAGGATAAGGGCGTACTTGACGAAGAGCACCCGCCACCTGCGCCAGAGCCAGAGCCAGTCGTAGACGAGTCATCACCTGCCAAAGAGGATGATCCATGGGGTTGTGGATGGGGAAAACTAGCACCGGAGCCTGAATCCGTACCCGAACCACAGCTGGAACCTGAACCTTCAAAGATGGAGGTAGATCGTTATGCGGGGCTTAGTAAGTCACAGGCGAAGAAGCTGAAGGCCAGGTTGGACGAAGAGGCGAAGTTGAAGGAAGAGGAAGATGCGAAGCGCCAGAAAGAAGAAGAGGAGGCTGCCAAGATGATGCAACGGGAGGAAGAGGAGGCAGAACGGATACGTCTGGAAGAGGAGGAAGCCGCCGCCGCTACTGCTGGAGCCGGTGTGAGCTCCTTCAATTCAGCGATGGAGGCGGGCGCTACGTCTAAGGATGATGATTGTGGATTGCGTTCGGAGCATTTATCTCGCGATGATCGGTGGCGGGACTGTAAGCCACGCGAGCTGTACATGCGAAAGGCCGCTCTTAAGTTTTATTTGGTGGGGTTGCCAAACGTGAATGATCTTAGCACAACCAATGGATGAGGGTGCTATGGAAATACTTATTTTAGGATACAATGGGCATGCGTTGCTATATAAGAATCACTGTGTAACTATTTCTTGGGTTCTAGTGGCTAGCTATGGAGCTCGACGGTGCTCAGTGTGCCGCTTCACTTGGTTGGGGCCGTCCCGTAGCCGACGAGGGCTGGATGCACAGGCTCGTAGCGATGGCGCTAAAATGACTACTAAGCAGTACTACTTAGTAGTAGGTAGGCGGCTTAGATTCAAGCGTCGTAAATTGGCCTAAGCGCAGCACAACGAGCGAGACGGTCCCAGGAAGTGGTAAATTGGTCTGAGTGCGTGCAGCCTGTGCTGCGATTGCACGATTTAGCCTGCTATTCGGCAACGTGGCGCAACACGGAGCAGGCGTTTCGCACCCAACATCAACTCAAAGAACAGTATATACAGTGGGAGCAAGTTGCGGGAAAGGCTTACTAGAGAGCCCAAGCCACACGACAACAGAAAGGCGTAGCGGCAAAATCAGCCATACGTACATGCAGCTGATAGGCGCGTAGGGAAGTGACACGCTTTGACCAACACGCAACGACAGAGCCAGGCGGGGTCTGAGCCGTTGCCGTCCACGCGTATCTAGCAGCAACGCTCGAGCCGCCGAATACGATGCCGCTTTCAACAGGGAACGAGACTCCTTATGAGAACAAGCTCAAACCCGGCGAGAAACAAACTTACAATGTGGGAGCGTCCATGTGCCCCTGGATGTACGCTGATTGGTGACCATGAACAGCGTATCATAAACCTCAAAGTGGCCGAGATTCAAAAAAACGACCTCTTCATATGGAAGGAACTTGACAAGGATATGCAGGAAAGAGTGCAGAATGAAGTCATTCGTGAGCTTGAGGAAGAGAAGCTGCCCGAAGCTAAGCCGGGTGACATCAAGGCGAGCATGGCAAGAAGGTTGAGTAGACGGAAATACGACGGCACGTACAGAAGCGCACTGCTGAATGCCCGGTCCTGACCTTGTCTCAGAAGGAACAAGGAAAGCGCTGTCAAGCGCCGCCACTGTAGCGCCGAGCGCATCTCTACCTTATGACCCAGTCCGGGACGCCGTTGCACAGCAGTAGATCTTGCCTTCGAATGTCTAGAAATGTGGGCCGAACCTGGAGGGCTAAGGGGTGAGGCTCTAGGTTACGCAGACGCCATTTCAAATAAAACCGTCATCTTCACGAACACGCCATGACTTTCTACTCCCCGTTCTTATCATACTATACCTAGTTGTGCTTGGCTAATTTTATCCTGAATGATTGCGACTTAAATCTTGGCTCATCCTCACAAGAAGACAGTCTAGCCGAGTGAAAGGCCCTTAGTTTTGTGTGACTGCAAAAGACGGTCAAAGCTTATGACATCAACATAAAGCGAAAGACAAGAATTGATTTGCCACGAATACAAAGGATCTGCAAGCGGTTAATACAAGCGCCTACCACTACTATTACGCACTCTAACGAATGCATTGTCTTCTATCCATAGCACTCGGTACGTGCATCTAGGCCCATGAACGTGATTCGAATAAGCAATCTGTCAAGCTGGAGAAGCATAAGGGCATGTAGCGAGGACCCTTATTATCGATAACGGTCGTGTATAGCCATAAATGACTAAGGTTACAAATAAAAGCATTACGAAATTTACATATCAAGTAATTTGTTTTAACACGTAGAGATAGCGTGTCCTAGCCTTTTGTAGATGAGCGGAATTGTCTACAATACACCGCATGTAGTGATACTGCAATATAATAAATAAGTATGCGCGTGCTGTGATTGATAGTGCAAACAAGGCTGGTACTGCTCTATCATTAACAACTTCTACTCTATCACCAGTTGACTTAGCGTCGCGGACTATTAACCTGCCTCTAGATCATCTCCAACAAATACGCTGTATCTAAACTATTAACTACACTACATTTTTTTAGTCGTGCACATTGGCTGTCACTTAGCGCAAGATAACCTTATAGCGGTGCTGCAAATTATATGTACGGCTACCAAACCTTCGTGCAAAGTTTCTCCTTAATTACTTCACAAACACCGCTAGCTTGCTAAGATCCTGGACCCACTCTCACCAGCCTCTTTCAAAACGTCATTGGGTTAAGGTTCTTAGAGGAAGCGCAGGTCCTTCCTACTGTCATAAACACAAAATACTGATGCGAGGTGTTCTGATTCGACGGGCAGCGAACCACTCAGCAATGAGTTTCTTCACCTCCCATCCCAGGGCTCTAACTAGAGCGAGCTTCAACTACAATAGCTTAATTGTACGTTGAAAGGCGTCACACCACCAATACGCTAGGGTAGTCTAAGTGAACTGGGTGGTTGGAGTTCTTTCGAGATCAAAACCGCGTTTATCTTGAACACCAAGCCTGAGCACCCGAAGAGAGCAAACGTGAGATTTAAGCTAACAGGGTGACTCGCGGAAAGATGCGTGAAAGAACTGGTGACACTTCTGCAAGAGCTGAAACGCTAGGTGTGAAGCGCAAAATAGGGTGAGGTAGACCCCGGCCAATCAAGTGACTGCAGGATTCAGAATATCAGGCCATATATATTAGCTAATCAGTGCTAAAGGGATTACAGAAGCGTCTTAGTGTGAAAACCAAGGTAGGCCGCAGACTCTAAGAGTGATCAATTGGTGCTAAAAGTCGAAATCTAGACCATATTCAGTCGATAACTAGGTACACGATTAAGCTCTAAGCTAGCGGGCCCTATTATGGGCTTACCAATTTCTCGAAGACTCTCTAGTAACGCTTAGAAAGTATCTCATTTCTTTCCTTCGCAAATACTGTAGCTTCAACCCTCCATCTAGCATGTCGAATCGCAGAAAAATCTTGGAGGTTAAACGAGAGAAATCGCCGACCTCAAAACTCAGGAGATTAGCCGTTCTAAATGAGCGTGAAACCGTTTGTGAGACTATCGACATGCGTATTCTTGGCTGGTAGTTGACATAGCCGTCCTTCGATGACGATTGACACTAAAAGATTTCAAGGAAAGCATTGTTGGAGGTGTGTGAAGCATTTATTTATTCTGAATTGCGTTCGGTGTGGCTCCGCAGATCGTATCGAGGTAGTGTGCCCATCCCAGTCGTTCCTTGATTGGGCGCGTGCTGTTTAGGTTCGAGCTTGTGTGCCAGAGCTCTTCCGTGCTAGATCCAGATACTCAGCGGCGTACATACTCATGTCGAGTATTCTCTGGAACGTTTGTTGAACAGTGTCATTAAAAACTCTTTTATAGGTATCCTGAGTTCTCCGCTGAGCCTGTTCTATGTTCATGATCTTATACCTTTTCTCAAGGCTGTATTGCGTTTGCTGAACACGCGATGGTACAAGAGTGTTATATAGCTTTATAGTATTTTTCCAGGTGCCTTTGCGATGATTTTCAATGATATTCCCGATGACGAGAAGCAGTTCCTCGTCCTCAGGGACGAACGGAGGCCCCGGGTTCAATCAAGTAGGAGGATAGTGTAGTAGTATGACTACCGAGACGGTTTTGTCTCTGCATTGACTGGTGTTTGTGAAGAATCGAGATACAAAGCGGATATTGTTTATCAGATTAGTACTAGAATGTCTGGCAAGTGAGATTGCATGATCTTGGAGACCTTTGATCAAATAGCGGACATGAGGCAGTACCAAGACTTCAAATCATATCTGGAAAATACTACTTGAGATGGGAGAAAGCACTTGGGATAGAGGTAAAGCTAAATAGAAATTACAGTTGTGAGGCTATTCACTGTGGAGTCAGTTCGCACTAAACTGCTTAGGGCTGTGACGGGCTGCACACCCATTGGTAGAGCACCCCGGTGGGATCTCAACATGTGGCCGCATAATCCAGGCATATGGCCTGGCATCCAGATTCTGCCCATCTGAGCCGTGCGAAGACATCATCTGTATGCCTGTCCGAACGACATTCAGGAGAACGGAAGAGCATGTTTCTCCCACTTGCATCAGATCTAAGCGCTCAAGTAGATAGCCGGTAGCTCTCCATCAATTACAACAGAAGTAGATTTAGCTCTAATCAACAGGGGACTAGCTCTCTTCCAATTCAAATTGCTTCTCGTCCTCATCATCCTCGTCTTCTTGTAACTCGGTAACAACTCCACTAGTGTGGTATGAATCGACCACACCAATATCAACAGCACGGCTGGTCACGAAGAACGCATGCTCCACATCCAGCGGACGACCCTGGCACACATAGCCAATCGGAGTGTGTGTGATATCCTGACCTCTGCGGCGGAGGGAAACCCACTCAAGGATAAAGCTAACTATTCTGTTCATTGTTGCATCCGATCGCCCATTTATGCTGACGTCATTAATGTAATTCACTAGAGACACACATTCCTCATATTTCATGTACAACTGGCCTGCGAAGATACCAAGCTCAATGGTAAGGCTTTGCGGAATGGTGTGTCCTCCTTCAAATGCTGGTACAGCGTGGTATCGTAAGCCACTGAATTGTAACATCCTCTTTGTGACTGGTGCTGAGTACGTGAGGAGATGGACTTTGGGGGGGAACGATTGATTGCGAATCTGAGGAATCAAAACCTCTGCTTCTTCGGCGATGATGATGAGTGCGTTGAATGTGATGGGACTGTAAAGTATCCATTCAACCGGGCGCTGATGAGATAATCAGTACATCAGACAGAGGCGAAAGATGATGAACTTACTAGAAAGTTATCAATCGAGCAAAGCTTTTTCGTCTTGATTGTTTTCATGAACTCTACTGAAACAAACAAGCGGGATTCTGTTCCTTTAATGCCAAACCTCTCACCAATAGACGTGCGTGAAACAGCATCAAAAACGTGCTCGTACCCCACGTCTCCACACAAACGACCAGTGCTCACAAAACCAGAGATGGCAGGATGAATTCCAGGGAATTCATGGGCTTTGTAATGTAAAGCTTTCTGCACCTCACGCACTTCTTCGACTTGAAATTCCACCTCACGTTCCTGTTCTACCTCCTCCAGCGCAGAAGAGTGAAGAACATCTGCGGTGCTCGACATACCCAGACGCAGGTGGTTAAGCTTTTTCATAAAATTCTTGAGCTGCTGAAACGTGGTCGTGAAAGAGGATCGGCCATGGATTTCTTTCGTGCAGCCTCCATAGAGCTGCTCCAGTGTTTGCTGTTCAGGGTGCTGAAGTACCTCGACGTATGCAATCCTGTCTTGAGCATCAGAGAGGAAAGCTGCGTTCTTCCATTCTGCGTTTACCCGATTACAAAAGTCGGTACCTTGGGACACATATAGATTTTGGAGCTGTTCATTCATACGGCACGTCTGTTCCAACAGCCACCTAACGACATGAGAAGAGTTCACTTTGTCCTCCTCTTTTATTCTACAAACATCAAGGATGGACTGATGAGTTTCTGGAAATGCAAAGAAGCAAACGGATTGAGTAGTCGCAAGCTGCCGAAGGCGCATGGCAGCTAAATCTGAAGTCAGCGTTGACACCTTGTAAATCAAACGTTCTTACTGACCTTGCACAGTATGATCTTTTGTCTGCCCGAGAGCAAGTGTCAGCGCACCGTAAGCATATTGCGGCAGCTTCAGATCTATACCCCGCGTGTGTGCTTCATCCAGGTACACGAGACAATTATCTAGATTGTCGGCGAATGGGGTCGCTACCAGGGGGACCTGCGCTTTAGTACCACGATATCGCACCCAGGCTCGATTGTCGGCGCCAAAATAGACAGCTGCTGGTGGCTGAGTATCTATGTCCATCCATGCCTTGACCAAGTCTTCGTTGCTCATTTCAAGTATGTAGGCGCCAGAATCAATGAGAATGCGGATATTCTTATCCCTGAGCTGTTCGAGGAATTCTGTCTCGGACAATCGCTTACCGGCACGAGCTACAAGGTGGTATTCACGGTTTCGTTGTTGCAATAGGTAGGTCAGTACCTCGGCGTTCGTTTGATGCAAACTCGGCAAATCATTCTGCTGAATAGTGAGCGGCAGCATCATCTTGTTGTCGTTGGTGCCGCTAAACCCAGTAGTTCTCGCACGTGTGAGCGTCTTGCCGAATTCTGTTCGCGAGAACAGGGGCAGATCCCATCCAGAAGCCTGTAGCTTGATGTCAAACTGTTTGGCGTGCGCAGGAAATACAAAATGGTTCATGTAGTGGTCGAGCACGATTTTGTTCGTTCGAAGATGCCTCCAGAGTTCCTCTACTTGATCATGGTCATCGGGATTAATAACATTCCAATGATGCAAAGCCTGTGGAAGCGAATCGCAGCTGCTAGTCCATCTGTCGTACTCGCTAGCAGGGTCTTGTGATGCCAGAACATGACGAAGGGCTTCGCGGAATTGGATTGGATTGAGACCAGCGTAATAAAAAGCCAAGCATGTGAGAATGATCGCGGCGTCAGGGTGTCCGAATTCAGCTTGCTCGGAGGGAATGCCTTTAGCTTCGAAGGGTACTGCCATCGGGTCTCGCTTTGGGTGCAACCCATACTGGACGTTCCAGCGCTTTCTGAGACAAAAAAGCAGTATTCGGTTGCGCAACAGGCCCCGAACAAGCAATAGCGTTTTGAGGGCAACATTCTCGTCAATGAACAATTTAGCCACACGCTCCAACAGTTCATTGTCCAGGTTCTCTTCGAAGAACACTCTACGCAAGTTCACATCGCAGGTATCTGAAACACAGCCTTTGAAGCGAAGAAATGATGTCCTTCCGGTACATATCTCATCGGCAATGCTTTGGTGCAGATACTCTTCTACATCTGCTTGAAGGATATATATCATCGGATAACCCTGACCACGCTTCAGAACTTCGATTTTGCGCGGAAATTCCCGCTCAAGCTCTGGAAGATGATCTTTCACGAGCGATAGCAGCGATTGCGCCACTTTCCAGCGGTATGGGTGTCCATCTACTGTAGTCTGCTTGCCGTTCGGATAGATGAGCTGGGTCTTTACCGCCAATGAAACGTCCGATTCGTCCAAAATGTCACGACAAGTTGAGCTGAGGTAGGCCTGGAACTCAATCATCTCGCGTGCAATCCCCAAGTTAGAGCTGGCAAGATGTTGAAGGCCACCAAGCTTATACGAGAGAAGGTGTTCAGGCGCAATCAGCACAACACCCCGGCTGTCTAACATTTCGTGATGGAGATCTCTATAAAGTTGAAGTGTCTGCGGGTTGATATTAGTCCTGCGGGAGAAAGGAATGTGTCGTGTCTCGCGACCGACTAGGCCGCCCAGTCGCGACTGAATCATTTGTGCAGTCGGTAAAAGCAATGGCTTTGGTACGATGAGACGCGGGAGCTGTTTGCCGTCTCCTATCACTGCCATTGCCATAGGGACGATACATGATGTTTTTCCTAGTGCTGCTTGTCAGAAAACATTTTGAGTCTACAATTTCCTCGACTTACCTTTACCCATGTTCAATTGCAACACCGTGTTGTCCCTCGATTCTGGTGCAATGATCGCATGTGCAACATCAACCTGCTCCTGCCGAATCAAAATATTGCTATCAATCTCCAAGAGAAGCCAGTCAGACCATTCCAGTGGACTCCAATTCTCATGGCCGGAGTTTCCAAGCTCTTCCTGGAGAGTTTTGTCCTTGTCATGATACAGTGCGTTATGAATCCGCATCAGTCGCTGCAACTTTGTGATTAGAATACCATGTGACACAACCGTCTCCCGTACAGAATCCCCAAACTTGCAAGACGAGCTCGAGCGCAGTTGCTCTAAAAGCACGATCGATGTCGTGCAAGGCCAGAGGTTTCCGAGGTTCAGCCACGAGAAGCGGTCGTCGTTTTCAGATAAGGCTCCACGAATCTGAGATAATTGATCGGCTACCGTAACACGAAGACTTTCGATGCATTTTGCGTTGAATGCGACATTCGGGATGCTATGCGAAACGTGAACCTGATCACTGGTTTTCTCCAGGGCGTCAAGGCTCATCTTCATATCAAGCCCATACTGCTGGCGGAGAGGGCTTGGTACTCGCGTAAAATCGGAAAGAATCTGACGTAGTTCAACGGTCTCCTTCTTTGATATGCTTGCTATGGTGTTCTCCTTCGTACTGGTAGAAAGTTTAGTGTCACTGGGCAGTGGCAGCTCGGACACCTGGAGTTCGAAAGGTAATGCTAGCGATTTATTAAGAAGATCCCTCGAGACCGACGGTATAACAGGATCATGTCTTTTTTCGTAGAATGGTTCTCGCTCCCAATCCAAAGATTTTGGATGGGACGTATCGATCTGTCCCTTGTGACATCGCAATTCATTCTGCACATGAACTATGTATCCTGAAAGGGATAAGTTTGAGTGCAAGCGCTCCCACTCAGGGATGACACGCTCCATTGCGAGCCCTACATCAAGAACATCTGAATTGAATCCGTCTAGGGTAATTTCTCGATGTGGCCATTGACCAAGAAAGTGTTGCGCTAATCGTTTCCCCTCAGCTTCGCATGCTTTTCGATGTTCTGCTTCAGCCCTTGTCTGCATTCGTTGACGTTTCTCCGGTAGATCAACAGAGATTACATCAAAGATAGATTGTATGCTGGGCACTTCGTTAAGCCTGAACTGGTTGAATGAGGGACAGGATGGAGGTATTGTGTTTCTCAAGACCGGCAAAGACGCAAATGCCGTCAGGATCTTGATGGTATCCATGTCAGTTTTGGGGTTGAGCGACATGAGACTTAAGCGAAACATCAGTTTGTAGGGTTCGTCGAAATTAGAATAGCGACATATATTCACAAGACTGCCCCACTGTTCATCGACACTCCTCTCGACCAAGTCACTTAGGCTCACAGCGTCGGGCTGACGTATCCCATGAAAGCCGCCGATAAGCTGCCAATCTTGCAATATTGTGGAAACCTCTCGACCAGTGTGAACTTGGAAAGGTTTCTTTTGGAACAGGTTTGCAATATGATAAACTTTCCGTGCTTGTACCGAATTGGCTTCCTGGTCACGAGACCTATACACTCGATCACCTGCTGCTGCCTGAGTCGTATCGTCGACACTGCGCTCATAGATGCGTCGCTGCGCAAGGCCTCGTTTCCTAAGATGAGACGGGATGTATGCGCCAAGTTTAACATCTTCCACTGCAGTTTGAGCAAAGACCCGAAGACGTTCCGACTTATCGAGTATCTTCTGCACAAGCCCTTCGTAGGCATCATGTTGGACGGCCATCGTGAGTCCTGCATTCCAGGACACATTTTGCAGTGCTTTCTTGTCTTGTGGATAGTATTTCCGCGTTGGACTAAGATGTGAAATTGATTTGAGAATGTTGAGTGGTCCTCCACCTAACGGTTCCCATGGTTGGCAATGACCTGATTGGAGCATGTGCAACGCTTCTTCGGTACCTGTGCGGCCAGTCAAAGGATCCGGTATGACGAATGATGTATACGCATGGAATTGAGCCTTTGAGTATAAGAGCCGAGGCTCAGGAGGGCATGATAAGCGTCCAAGTACATCGTCAATTCCGAATTTTGCATAATCAGTACTAGCAGCTGCTCGAACGGCCACGTGCATTCCATGGCGTGTAGCAGATATGGGTCCGCATGGTGCTATCATGCTGCGGCGTTTTTTGTTCGCGACGTCACGCAGTACGATTTTACTCTCGAAACCGTAGAGTGTGCCAGCATCTTGGTTTGGATCGATCTCTTCATTCAACTCTCGACATTGGAGAAGCCCATTTGGGTTTACGAAGAATGACAGTTCCAAATGGCGTAGTTCCACAGACAGCTTCCCCCACAAATTGACAGGCTGGAAAATGGTAATCTTGTGTGGGTGTTCAAAACCACGGAAGACACCGGTGACTTGCTTGGAGAGGGAGGAATTAGGGTCGACCAATACTGTCCGATTGTTTCGATGAGCCTGCGATTTAATAAGATCAACTTTCCAGTCGCTTATCCTTGTCCTCCACAGAAAAGGCTTGCGCCGGATCTCAAGACATCTTGTGTTTATATTTAACCAATGCGCGCAGTTGGATACGAGTCCGTCTGGCAGATCGATCGTCTCAGGTCCGACGAAAAGGCGAGGCGGTATGTATTCCAGCAGCCCATCCCGACTCCAAGCACGGATGATGACCCGCCCATTCCGAGAACCAAAGTGTATTTCGTTGTTTTTGATACGCGACGCAAGGACGTACGACATGCCAAATTCAGCAGATGGGAATGTGAGGAGATGTTGATTACCAAAGAGCTGTCTCACATCATCTGACTCTCGAAAATCGTGCGGAAGTCTTCCTAGTGGCTTGCCATCAATAAGTAAGTGACCCTCTATGAAGTTGAAGTGAACTACTTGTGTATTTGCTGGATTCTTCGTCGCAGTCTTCATAGTGCTTACTACCCATCGGTCATGTACCGGTGAAACTTGCTTCCAACTACTGAAGGATTTCTCCGCTGAACTGCCCGGTTCTGACCATGACGCGTTGATCGCCATGCTCACACTTTGAGGACGGGATCTTATGGACTTCAGTAGGAGTGATTTGATCTTGTATGTTGTTTTAGTATCTCGAATAAACATTCTCTTCAGAATTGGTGGTAGCTTGGCCACGTCCACAAGGAGGTTCTCTTGAAGAGCCAATGATGCTTGGAAAAATGTAGACAAATCATTCTCTGACATCACAGCATCTGATTCTTTGCTGTTGGAGAATGTCCTGCGACAGAGTAATGCAGCCCAAAAAGCATATCTAGCGGCTATTTCCGCAACAGAGGTCTCTTTGGCATTTCTAACATCGGCTCGAAGACGGTTAATCCAAGCTAAGGTGATGCAACGTGCCTGAACCAAAAGTTCGTTCGCTCGCACCATGGGGGCCGCCAAGTCGCAAAGGCGCAAACTCAACGTGATCATAACCTCCATGCAATGAATCTCACGCCAATTCGACGAGATGTCATTGAGCCGTATTTCTACTTGTGCGGCTAGACAGTCACAAAATGAGATATCTTTGAAGACTGCATGGATGTCGCCGAATGTATCGTGCTTGTCATTTGCCGGCCCGGCTTGAGTAGCAAGGTGATTGAATATATGCATTGTACTCTTGTTGCTGAAGTTCACATTCGACGCGCCTAGTTCGGCCAACATCGTCAGCCATCGGCGGGTGTTGCCGGAAAGCAATCGTTGATAAGCTGTGAACTCATGTACGGACATGTCAGATGGACATTGCGTTTCCGATGCGACGATTTCATATGAAGACGGCCCAGTTATCACAGTAGGAGGATGCGACGAGCTTGGTATGAGCAAGCGGGAAAGCCCAGGTGGTAAATGTACTCCGCACTCATGTTGGAAGGTCAATGGTCTGTCGAAGTCCTTGATCCAGGTCTTCGAAACCGTGTCGAAGTACGAGAAATTTAATCCATTGGGATAAAAAACATCGGATTCGGATGCCCTCATTTTCTTCTTACCAACTTTGTAATGCGTACCACGAAATGATTTAGATGTCGATGCAATAGTGACACCGGTGGATTGTCTCGATGCATATGCTGTGAGCGGATCGTAGTCTCTTAAGAGTATTGTGGGCGATCCGGATTGTGGTTTGCCAGGGTAAGCCAACATCAAAATCTTCCAAGTTGCGTTGCGATATGCAGCAAAAGATCTCGGAATACCAAGCTCGAAGATAACTGCTGCTGATTTGATGGGGTCGCTAGGGAGAAAATCCTCGTGCGCATAGATCTGCATGCGGTTCCGGACTCGCCAATGCCAGCATTTGGTACATCCTCTTACGTCTCGCGTCCCGTCGCGTTTGAATTTGCAGGTACATGTGCCTCCAGAGATACCCAAGGAATGTTCGTCGAAATCCGACCACCACTTCTCCAACTCTGATGTCTTCGCCTGGCGTGATACCTCCGATGCTTGTTGTATGCTTTGATGGAGTTGTTGCAGTGATTTTGAGGTCGAAACGTATCTTACCACAAAGGACTTCTTTTTAGGCTCAGCGAATATGGTTGTCTGATACTTACATCCTTTGCATCTGTTGTGAATATAGCTCTGGATGTCACGAAGTCGCCGCATTCCCACGGCTGTCGGTAAATGCAGAGCATCTAAGAGCTCGGGAGTAAACACTGGGTGGTACTCCAGGATGATAGGGAAAATGTTCACGATGTATTTGTCCAGCCTCACCCAAAGTGTGAAAAGACTTAAAATGAAGATGGACATTTGCTCGGGATCGGAGTCGTAGGCTGCTGCAACATTGCTTATGAGACCGAGTATTGCATCTGATAGTTTTTCGCAAAACGATTCGAGCGTGGAGCCTTCAGTTAACTTGGGCTCTTCCCTTGTTTCGATCTTGCCCTCCAACTCAGCCAATCGATGATACATATCGGTGAACCGCTCAACTTGCTCGATCGTGGTATCGTGTAGCGATGGAAGCTGCAAAGATCGAGGAGCTTTCTTCTGTGAATGACGTGATTCCAAAACGCTTTGAAGGTGAGATCTACTGTTGGGAAGAGACAGAAATTGTGCTTGCCGGTCAGCACGTGTGGGAAGCACAGGAACAGGCCGTGCCGTCTCTCGTTTGAATTTCTCCCAAGCTAAATTCACTAGCTGCGTGGCTTGCATGATGCTTTTCTTGAAGAAGTCTGTAGTAGCGTTGAACAGCTGACTGTATACTTCCGGCATCCTATTCTTCTCTTGCTCGAGTTTTGCAAGACGACGACAGATTTTGGCTCGTAGAGTCATCGTCAGCTCAGGTGCCAGTCTTCCGGGGCATTCGAGTAGAATCTCTACTAGTACGGTGACGATCAAGAACTTGTAGTGAGCTCTCCCAGCTTCGTCCCCTAGCGAGAGTTGTAATTGTCTTTGAATTCCAACGCGCAGTGCAATCCAGAGAGGCAATCTCCGCCATGGGACCTCCGCAGTCTCGATGTTTGCATCATCACGAACACGTTTTCTCAAGCGATTAACATCTTCGTCTACCGGCGACCCAATCGATTCGAGCAGGGGTATAAGAAGATGCGTTATAAGTCCTGGACTGGCTGTATCGCGCGACTCGACGACTGGGGTTTGCGCTTTTGTCACAAGCGGCTGGAAGCATCTCAAGGGCTCTATGCTGCCCTTTTCCAGAAAGTCAGCAAGCGCGTCCTGGAACGATGGCTTTCGGAACACGTCGGATGGTATCTGTGCTGAGCAATGAGGGAAATCGCAGATAAGAGCACCTTCACTAGCCAGTACTTCAGCAGATGGAGAGGATAGTTCGAAAGCTTCGAAGACAACAGCTTCTGCTTGGACACTATGGTAGAGTTAGTCAGCTACAGGGTTCATGCTATATTGTTGCCCATAGAAATTAGCCATACCTCGAATTGTGTCGAACGATAAGCGCAGTGTTCTGTTCTGCGATATGTAGCAGAAGTGGTTGCTCCTCATTGAAGTTGCAAAATGTTGAGATCAGTGTCCGCTTCTCGAGCCGGCCATTTATATGAAGACATTGGCAGCGGCGAAGGTGCTGAAGGGTCGCATACCAGGTAGATGTCTGTTCTTGACTGGCAAGTCGGCTCAGAGTAGATGTAGCCTGGATGAGTCGGACGATGATGGCATCACCAGTGCTTTCAATGTTGGCGTCCTGTTTACCAGGAAGCTGTGGTGGTAAGACAAGGTGGTTGAACACTTCCATGAACACGGACATGGCGATATGCGGGATACTCAGAATCCAGCTGCGAGTAGAGGCTGAGATTTACAGCAAGTCATCACGGAAGTCTGGGTACTGATCCTATATATGAGGGAAATTGTAAGTGACTACAGACTTAACGCAACTGAGTAATCGTTTCGTATAGAGGCGGAAAATGTGGTGACACATTAAGCTATGCAAATCAGATAGCGCCACATCCTTAGATTCAGACCCACAGAAACTATACTTTTTCCATAAGGCTAGGCCGTGGTATATCGAACCGAGGGGTTCGCGATGCGGCGTGCAGGAGTGCAGCATGCATCAAGTCTGCTGATGCATACGCTTGCATGGTATCTATGCATATTCATGTGATAGCACATATTTCGTTTTCCTGTGATTTTCTAGCACGCCTTCAAGTGAGGCTGAAAAGCCCGTTTTTAAATGAGGGCATCAACATCCAGCTTTTTGTTTTATAATATTGATCATCAAGCTCATTCTGCGTAACATGTAGACAGATACAATGGAAGTGTTCAGGCGGCGGTGGCTGCATAATATTCGTTGTCGATACTTTGTAAGACAAGAAGGAATGATGACGTCCTAATGGATCGAGGGGCGTTGTCCCTGCCATGTTTTCAAGTTTATTAATAGCTGTGCGATCAAGGCGACATGCAACTAATCTCGATCTTGTAGCTATCGAAATCCCAATGTGATTGATTGCTCGATGGCGTTATGCCATCCCAGATGTCTTATCACTGCCTGTGTTTTCCTGTCTTAATATGAGCGCTCTGAACTTCGGATCAGCCGTGTGATTACTTGCAGAAAGTCTAAGGAACAAAGGAAAACGCACTATTAAGTGGCTGTGATATTCTCCAGCTTTGAATGTAACGCAGCCTAGCACAGCTGCACACACGCAGGCGTAGATGCAGCCAACTATCAGGCTTGCTTCTCAGCCTAGCGTCTCAGCTTATATCTGCTCTTCCTTTCCACTCTATTATTCTTTCACATATTTCCATCTTGCGATCTGAACAAGCAATTTTGCTCTCTAATATGACTACAGTGAGTCGAGTCCAGAGCCATCCGGGCAAGGATTGACGCGAATTCCGGGTGCACCGAGATTCTTCCCTTAGCTCGCACATGCTACAAACCCCGCATTCTGCCCCACGACTCTCGTATGCCACTGTTCGAACTCAATTACAGTCTGCATTTTCAGGTCATGATGAGACAAGGATCACGTATCCCGCGCAGCAGGACGACCAGGGTTTGCTTACCACAGCAGACGTTGTCATAAAACAAGGACTCGCCCAGGCATAAACATCTATACTTTCACACCAAAATAGACAACTATAGCGTATTGTAAACTATCATGGCAATACAAAGACGTTGAAGCAATCTAACAGGGAGCAAAAGAGTGATATACAAGTACCCTTGGCGCGCTGCCTTCGAATATTATAGCGTGTTTCAGCCTATGCAAATCCATAGATAAGAGGATGAAGCTTTATTGACGATAGAAGTTGTGTAAACGGCCAGAATACATGCTATACATCTTCTAATATATTCCCTATACCAACCTTTTTTCTATACTAAGCCTTGTGTTGGAGAGAGTCAGTGTGCGCTATGTGTGTTAAAACAAACGCCACATACTAGGCTGATGTAGGATAATGCTGCCCTACCCATTCCGACGTCGCTATTTTGATTTAGGCACTTCAGCACAGCTTCTCCATCGGAATCGAGTATTGTAGTGTGGTTCGAATTGTTAGCCATGGATTATACAGCTTCATTTCCTGTAGGGAGCACATTGACATGCTGGTTGCATGATGAAAGACAGCCGTACTTTAGAGCACTTTTCTCCCGCTATATCGTCGTTCATCGTAATGATTTTGTGCAATTTTGTGGAGATAATCTTCTTGTCTCATACTTCACTGGTACGTAACCTACCGACGTCATTGAATACTTCGTGACAGTAACGCATTGCTGAGTGAGAGGTGATTATATGACCATTGTAATCCGTCATTTACCCAACACAAGCCCACTGCCCACAACATTTCGGGACTAAACACGGTGCGCTTCTACGTCGATGGGCATGTAGACAAAGAACAGAGCATGATCGCCGCGACCGTCCGATTCATTACATCATTCAGGCACATAGCACGCCATATCAAAGTGAGCTATCTCTTAGTTCACAGCAACACAAGAACCAGATACTAATCTAACAACATCATTAGAAGCTAGAGATGATCATTGTAAGCTTGGTAAGGCTTTATAAAATTTCTAGTCAGGTTATACATATCAATAAAGTAGTGTAAAATGTCTTTTATCTCTTATGAGAAGGAATGTACTAGAAGTAATAGAAAAAGCTCTGTTAGTATTAACCGCGCGAAGACATAGGTACCGTTATCATGCCTAAGCCTTTGAGACTTGATACGACTCTTTATCAAAAGTAAAGAGCAGTTTTCATCACTTAAGACTCTAGAGTGGTTCTGGTGCGGGTATGGCAGGACCTGGGGTTGAAAGCAATTGATTAGATTTTGCACTAGCGCAGCCCCCAGACATATTGGTGATAGATCAAGATTCATGCAGCGTATGTCGTCATATATGTCTACTTGATTTAGAATGACGTACCATTGAGAGTATTTGTCTACAAAAGGTGATAGTTTAGAGCGCTCACTACCTACTCCAACCCACTCGCACAACTGCTTACATTCAGACTTTCACCACAACTTTCGTATTCATCTCATGACACCGTCACTCTTCATCGCTATAATGAGTCTCGCTTTTGCGAGGCCGACTTTAGCCGGCCCCGCAGCATACGGATTATGTCAGGCAGGTTGTTCTGCAGTAGTCATGGCCTGTTACTCTGCAGCTGGTTTTACTTGGGGGGCTACCCTCGGCGCTTCCGCTCCTGCTAGTATAATCGCCTGCAATACTGCATTTGGTACTTGCCAGGCTGCGTGTGCCGCCGTGCTTTTGAGTCCAACGCCGTAGAAGGTACGACACCGCGCTAGCTGTTTTTTTATATATCCATTTCGAGAGGCTTCGAGATTACCACTAAAGATCAATGCCAACTCCTCAATCTTCTAGAGTGAATACTCTGGGCTCGCTTAAGAAATAAACAAGACTAAGTAACAAAAATTATAGGTGTTCAAAACAAGAAGAAAGGATATTGTTGTTCATTATAAAAGTTAAGCGGGTTGTAGTTATCGGTAGTTTAGAAATTTGAGAAGATATTTGAACTAGAGTTTTCTTGATATGATATGTGTTTGAACTTGCTTTTTCCGATTGAGCTATGAATTTCACTACATTATAAATGCTTGATACATGCTCTATTGATTGTCAACTGAAGTAACTCAATTATATCATCCACTAGCGAATAGTGAGAGACTACAAACTTGAAGTATCGCGACCCTCACTTATTGCAGGCAGCCGAAATAGCTGCAGACAGAGAGTCATTATCAACTACCGATCAGCTATGAACGCTAATTCTATTTGTCTTCTGCTCGTTGAGTTTGGTCTGGGAGAATTGCAGGAAGCTGTCGTAAAGTAAAATTCCAAAATCTTAGTCATCGCAATTATCTAATTTATGCTAGTATTCTAGGCGCTATCATCAGCTAGTCATTCTCAGCAAGCTGGACCAGTAGGTAGAAAGAGATTGCTTAGCACTATATGAGAAGTTCGTGATAGCAGCTCTCTACGTATGCCAAGCCATTCCACATTCGTGCATAATGCAGAAGCATCTATACTGTTGTCCTGTAGCCTCATTTAGAAACTACATTGATTTGTTATAACAGGAATCAAACGTAGCCCAAGTACACCTGTTTTATTTGGTGAGTAGTGACTAGCAATATGTATGAAGGTAACAGTCCGGGACGAAACCCTACCGGCGCTAACGCAAAGAGGGTATTGCGACATGCCATGTTCGCAAATAACCAAATACAGTTTAGCGCATTAGTGGTGTCAACATGTAACCCTGTCTTATATCTGCAATCTGCGTGTGGCCTTGCGTTCAAAGTATGCTGTCAGTTTCCCTATTGGTACACCAGCAGTAAACGCGTACTGAAAACGCTCTATGAAAGCGACAAGATCTTCATCGAGATACTGTATCTTTCTCTGTTTATAGTCCTCTAGTTTCTGGCCTATATAAGTAAGATGCACTTTGGACTGTAGCTCGACCTCGTTAACTTCGTGCCCAAAGTTCATCGCGTCTAGGACAATCGTGAAATTCTTATCCGCTAGCCACGTTCTTCTTGTCATGCCCATGATTGCAATACGATCGAGACTAGAAAAACTCGCGCTCGCTACGTACTCGTTTGGTAATATCGTGTACTTGCTTCCTGATTTCCCAAAGGTTGGGCAGCTCCTCGAATCTCGAGTCTTGGAGGTTGCCACCCTTTCTCACTTTGGCCTCCCATTGCCCGTCAGGTAAACTGACCCACAAACCTGCTGCTTTGAGGAGTCTAACCCGGTCGAAATAAATGTCTTTGATAATATGCTAACTTTGAGAATGGATGCTCCGGAATTGTGTGTTCCTAACGTGAAGGGTGAGATCGGTGACTGCAAGTCTGCAAAGCTTGCGCTCTACCTCTAGAAGAAAGGGCTGGGATATAGCTTTTAGAAACAGAAAACGCTAGAATCTATGACTGCAAAATTGAGTAAGAGAAATTGAACTTGTGGATGAGAAGCTGGGTAGTGGTACTGGTACTGGTATTAAGAAGACTGAATATAGTTGTATGAAAAGGAGACCCTTCTCGATAGTTGTAGAACAAGACCATTGCTGACAAGTCAATATTCCAAAGCCAGTACGTCGAGGGACAGCATCAGCAGCTGGGCGTACTAAGTTACTCTTCCATGGGAATAGCCTGATCTAACTGCCTCGGCGAACCATCTCCTAGGATCATGTGGCGATTGCTGCATACTTTTTCCTTAAGATGATCTTGGTAAATACTGACCAATAGCCTTATGGCAACGAGCTCGCGTCTTTGAAGCTGAGATGCTGCAACTTGGCTTACCATAGAGTTGAAGATCAGTGTCCTTAACCTATCTCCAATAGACAAGTGATAGAATCTTTATTCGTCAGAAAGTCTCGTACAAAATATGCCCTTGTCAGAACCATGATCTCATGCACTTATCAATGACGAAAACGGGGATTGTTGCAATACTATCCATTGCAATTTTTAAGGATATCGGCCTGTGGATATAGCCCTGGGTGACGGTATAAGTTCACAACCCTCCATTTATGCCTCGAAAAAGCGGTATTGTACCCACATCATCGCTAAATAGCATCGACGGACGTTACTGAATTTCATTGCACCAAATGAACATCTTCAGCACTCCATTTGCTCATTGCGTGTCATTCCTTGTTTCACGTTCTATTAATAACCTACTACACTTAGTCTCAATCATATTTGATCGCGAAATCAATCCTTGTAACTTCCTATAGAGTTAACTTATAGTGCCTTTCCACCTGAGTTGCGTGCTTCTTAATTATTTTAAGTACCAAGCCTATATGAAAGTATCTATCGTTACCTATCTCTGGCAAATATGCTCTAGATTAAAATAACTAGTATATTTCTATTGGGAGTAGTGCTCCGTTGAGCGCCGACCTAATTTGAAGTCGCTGCTCCCCTGTATATTAAAGTCCTACCAGTCTCCTCCATTTGCGAGTGTTAAACACATTCATTAATTAATGACTATGAATATGCGGCATAGCATATGAAGGCGTTTGGTTTCCTATATATAGCCTCTGATACAAACTGTGGGTGGTCGATCATCGGCCAAAAGGTAAGATAAGTAGCCAACATCACAAAAGGCTTTATGTACACAAATTGAGCGCTTCTCAACGATATCTGCCATTATTGTCCCAAAATCACTGCCCAGAGACTGAAGTTATATCAAGGCCGCCTCTCATTACCTAAAATAGGGACTTGATAAAAATGAACTTTCTCCCAAATGAAATAGTTGTTAATTTCTAAGAGTATATCTTGGTACAACAAGCTATCGAAGAGAAGCTCTGGCGATGGTCAGCAGCTTTTTTCGACATGGAATAGTTGTTTTTGTCAGACTGGAACTATCAAGCGTTCTATCACCAAGGCCGTTAATGTACATCCATGCAAGATCTAAGACGCCCGTCACCTGTAGCGAGTACTTCTAGTCGCCAAAATTCAACCACAACATTCACAGAATAGATTGTGCAAATGCTTATTGATTACAATTCTTATTATCTAAACATTTTGCATGCGGCTTATAGCATGTGACCGTTAAGTCTCTCCCTTTGCTAGCCCTGCGTTACAGGGCACAGAAGCCATTCAACCATGTATCCTGTCTCTACTGGTACATCGCTACTGCGAGATAAGCCGATGATCTTCAGATACTCTCGGTATGCTGTAGCTTGGATCTTGGCGTCACCAATGCTCACTAGTCATCTAAGTATGACATTGGTGATAATTACAGCGTGTATTGATGTATGCATGCGACATGCTGTTGTGTAACTGCGGCTTGCCAGATCTCCAGTGGCGCAGTGACACATGTCAGACTGAAGCGCTGGGTTCCTTTCTAGATAATCATGCAAACTGCAAGTGAGGTGTTAAAAGGAAATAGCCATTAAGGGCATGCCATATCTACACTCCTGACAGCAAATACGTCTACGATCTGCGGACCCTCAGGCTGAACGTTGTGGGGTCCTCTAGCTGAACACTCATTGGAAGGGCGATGCTTGGCGATCAGCCAAAAAGTGGGATTTGTGATGGCGTCACAAGGTCTCAGCAATCGAACCATCAGCTCCTTGTTCCAGGTTTGTTTCCAAGTACTGCGCTTTTCGTATACTGTGCTGATTGCACGCCGATATAGGAGAGTACCCAGGGAGACGATCATTCGAGAGTAGAATTCTTCCAAGCGGACAGCCTGGATAGATCAAGAAAGTCTATATTCTACAATACCATCTGCTGGATTGGTAACGAACATGACCAGATGACCTCATATTTGCGATTAAAATGACTATTTTATTGACTTCATAATCACTAGCATTCGAACAGCGTGTCTACTAATCATGACGTGATGCGTTACAACCAAAACAACCACTAAGTCTTGCGGTGCCACTTTTCCTGCGACAAGGCTAGATCTGCACCTGCTGCATCGGTGAGGTAAGCAGATCAAGGCTTCCAGAGACAATCATTTTGGTAACCAACCAGAAAATTCTTTTTTTTGGTGGACTGTGGAATCGCAATGCAGCACCAGTAGGTTATAGCTGCACACTAGGCTCTATGCACCCAGTTGGAAGTGAGCAATGTCGAAAGCCCCGTGCCAGGGAATTGCCAGACACAAGGAATCTTTCCAAAATAGGCTAACTTAGAACAATACCCACGCAATGGGCTTGCATATCGTCTGTGTGGCAGCTTGGCGTCAGATTGGCGTACGATACTTATGCCTGAATATAATGGTACAGCACAGGGTGAAAATAAATACATGAGCATTTCGCAAGTCTTCTAACACTACAATCTATCCAATTCGTGACAATCTGCCATCTGTGGATGATCATGGAGTCTGTCCAAGGCAATATAGGCTATGATTTCACACATGATGAGTATCTTACCAATGCTTTTGTCGCAGCCCACAGAAGCGAGGAAGACGGCATTGCAAGCGACGGTAACAGAGGAATGGCTCGGATCGGACAGATAGCTATTGAGATGACAGAAACCTTCCATGCTGTTGTAGTTGAGAAAGCGTATCTAAGTAAGTAGAGTCCTAAAAAGACAAATGAAGACACCCTAAATCATGTAGGTGAGATCAACCGTCGGAAATATTGGTGGAAAGACAAAAGGAAAGTAGCAAAAGCATGCAGAGCTTTGGATATTGAGCCAAATATCATCCCCAGTGTTCGACAGACAGGGCAAGAACTTTCCATTGGAGTGCTGAATTTTGCATTGAACGCTGTAATCGGCGCTGTCTGGCTTGATTGTCAGGAACAGAATAGAAGCATCAGCGAGTCATGCAATACCGTTTCAAGAATCTTGAACCAAATTGACACTTTCCTCAATTCATCGACGGCCGCCGGTGGCAACCAAAATGCACCTTCAATCGCTGAAAACAGCGCACTAGTCTTGTCGACAGGACTAGAGACGCACGAAACACCAGAGGGAACTCTAGTAAGCGACTTGGACATAAGAGAACGTTCAGCCAACTCTGAGACGTACGAAGGTTTTTCTGTGTTTCCACCGCTGTTAGTCTCGGAAGAACATGAAGACCTAGTAATCGAACAATCGTCGCCCCAGCGGCTCTTTCTAAAACAACAGCCTCTTCTCGAATATGGCGGTGCAGATTCTTCTAGCCAAGTTCACGACCATGGAAACACCGCCAGCTTGTTATCAGCTGGAGAACAGAGTATGCGTGTACAACCTGTTCTCTCGGTTGATCAGGAAAGAGTCATAGAATCCATAGCGCCTGGAAAAGCTGACGGTAGCGCATCCATCACTGCAACGTTGAAACGAGCCTTGCCCGGCCGAGAGCCTGAGGACTTAGTGGTAGCACAGGATGCAGGATTGTTGAAGAGGAAGAATAAACGAGCCCAAACAGAGAGAGACAGAGTCGATGCAGCGCTGGAATCATTGCTAGATGCAGAGCGACAGAAGATCGGTCCACGTTCAGAACCAGAGCGTGCCAAACTACTAGGATATCTAGAGTGTCCCCAGACCCCTCGGCTCAAGGACCCATTTCATATATTAAAGTTTTTGTATCTGGCAATCGGCAGCTGGGATACCCTTGCCGACTTTGCCAGTCAGCTTCAAAGCATTGGGGAAACGCGGCGCTCCCTTGCATTACCGTCTGCTTTCTGTTCGGCTGCATCTATGGCATTCAGAATGATGTGCCGACTCGAAAATGAGAGGAGTACTTGCACCCTGTTGAAACGATATTACGCGATAAAATTCCTTGAGGCTGGACAACAATCTTCTCAACCACGTGAAAGCATGCAAATGGAAATTGCAGTGACTTTTGGGTCTGGAAACACACGGCAAAGGGGCAATCCCCAGATTCGGCAGGAAGCTGCTGAGATTAAATTTTTGACTTCCAGGATTGCCCCCAATGTTGAAGACACGTCTGACGAGTATTCGGCGGTTTACGACAAAGTCAAACGATTCCGACAACTAGGAAAACGATTGCAAATATTGGAAAAGCGCTTTGGGGTCGGTGTATTAGTCCTCCTACCTTCAGGACCTTCTTTTGCTGGCGTCTCTTTGACAGATCGCATGTGAGTATGCTATATATATTTTACAGCACCAGAAACCTGGCTGAACAAAACAGGCTCTCTGACATCAGCATGAACGACCTTGCTGAATTTGCTATGTTGTTAGAGAAAGGACAAGGACCGCTTTTGAGGGAACTTAGCAACGCCGTCGCACCAACTTTGTTAGCACTTGCAGTCTTCTACCAAGGCCATAACACAGATCCCCCACCCAGTCTTGTAGAGATAGAGAGCTTGAAGGATACACCCAAGGCGCTACTTACTCTGTCGCCTAATGAATCTCATGAGTCCTAAAAGCATTCATAACCAAGTCTACTCACGCCACCGTGTTGGACGACGAAGAGTCCAATATGTCGGGCCAGAAGCACCACCTGTCACCAGCCACAATCAATCTATCGTCCCTTTGCGAGCAAATATTTTTAATGACCCTTTCCATTAGTAGTCTAAATGAAATTCTTTACACGTATTGTGTTTTGATACACTTCCAATTCAAGAGGTTGAGGGCGATCCGCAATCGAGTACTCAGTCCAAAATGAAACTATATTTCCATCGCCAATGTTGGAGCGGTCAAGGAGGGTGCCCGCTAGATCAACACAGGAATATCAAAAGAGAACCCACGAAGCGGTAACTTCGTTCTCGGAGAAAGCTAATTACAGGGACATATATCATCACAAGGATATAAGTCCATCTATGCGCCTTCTAGGCTGAAGATCTAGGAGTGATAGTTTGTTACTCCTAGTTAGCCATTCTCTTACTGACTTCGATATCCCGAATTCGTAAGCAATATCTATATATTACATGCATCTTATCGGCTAATAATTCCTAGAACACTATTCCAGCCAGATAAATGCTGGTCCTTTGAGGATGAGTTAGATCCCTTGGCTGGTTGGTGTATCAAAAATGTCTATTAGATTTTATGGAGACCGTGTTGTGATATATAGGCGAGGTTGTTTGCGTACTTGCGTGGAGAGTTCTAGGCGTTCGTGTATTGCCTGTATAACCTTAATCTGCGTCTGAAATCATTGAAGGTCGATGCAACTACACTCTCACAGTTACTAGTGCCACAATCGATTAACAAATCCGTTCAAGCTAGATCAATTCGGACATATCTAGAGTTCTAGGATGTCCGAAAGACTTCTAGCTTAACTTTTCCTGTCATCAGCGTCCAGGCCCATATTCCACTAACAAATAAGATGTCAAAAAAACTGAACACCAAACTGCCTCCAAAGACAAGACTATGATACGTCCACGCGTCATCCACATTTAGGTGCGCAATCTGGCATACGATTGCCCATGGCAACACGTACAGGAGGTTTGATGCCAACGATTGATATAGATACCAGCGTGGGCGCGTCGCGAGGAGGATGGTAGCTAGCTGTGTCGACGCTGCATAGAAAATATAACACCAGTCGATCGTCCGCCACATACGCGCAGTGATTTTCGCGACAGTGTCGGAGTTACTGAGGTATCGTGCGAAAGGGCGAGTGCCGAAAAAAGAGAGAAGGACACAAAGTGGGATCTCAATGGCGAGTGCGACGAGGAGTGATATCAGGGCCGGTCGGATTATTTGGAAGATAGTCCGCCGATCGGCTTTTGCGCGGTGGATGTCGATTCCGATGTTCTGCCGCCATCGGCCCCAGTTGTGGCCGACGAATGCTAATGAGGTTGCTTCAAGTGCCTGCACGGGAACCATGATGAGACCCCATCTGATGGTGTTGAAAATGCCCCAGGCGGTGGCGTATTCGGAACCCATAGCTACGATACCGCTTACCAGCCATAGATACAAGGCGTTACGGATAGCGGATTCAGTGAAGGTAATTATCCCAGGTCGAGCTAGGACCTTCAACGCTCGCAGGCTTGGGAGAGTATTTTCATAAGGGTGATGGTTCTCGATTGCTGCGAGAGCCCGAAGACTGGTGGTGTAGATGAAGTAACAAAGACCCACGAACGCCGCGCTGAGGTTGCAGGCTAGTTGGATTCCTGCTTGCATGTTGACAGACGGCTTGAAGCTTCCAACATGGAAGCGAGAGATGATGAGAAGGTCAAGTAGGATGTTAGTAGCGAACTTAATCGAATTGATGATCAGGGGAACATCTGGTTTGTCTAGGGCTCTTGTGGAAGTGGAGACGGCTACCTCGATTGCAGAGCTGAGCGCGGAGAAAGCACTGATACGGATGTAGGTTAAGCTTGCAGCCCGCACCTCTACGGGCACGAATCCTCTTGCAAAGGTGGATGCTGCGGACATAAACACTATGCTCATAATTAAGCCAAGGATTGATTGAAAGAGGATCAGCGTGTGAGTTAGCTTGAGTCGTTGAGGTAGCGAGCGTGATGCTTTGTCGCCGATGACAACCCAAGCTGCTCGGGGAAGACCTTCGTTCAAAACCTCTACTACAACGCCGATGTAGGTGTACACGTCTGTGGTAACTACGAGCGAGGTATCAATATTGGCTACCCAGAGCTTTGAGAGGGTGCTGTGAAGGGCTGGGAGGATAAAGGTGGCGAGATTAAAGATGAGCGCGCCGAGATATCTAAAGCCATTGTATCAGTCCGTGAGGGGCTGCTACAACGGGAATAGAAACCTTACCGATCGCGAGACAAGCGAAACTTCCAGCTTGCAGGTGTATTATACGTTTCCGTTCTGTGGTTGATGGACATTGCTCCGTTTAATACCCGCTCGTTAGATCCAGAGACCGAGAGAGAGGCGTCAACTTTGGGCAGCATCCTGTAGTGGTACTGCGAACGTGATTTAGATGCCACTATTGTTCTCTTAAAAGATCTCAAAGACTTCATTAGTTGACAGATATAGAGTTTTGTTGTTGTTGTTGTTGTTGGGGGGAGTGCTTTCTGTCTCCTAGGGTTGAGTGGTTATGTATCAACGTCTGGGTGGAAAAGTAGATACTAAGGCGCTACTTAGCTCGCTTGCAGAGTAGGTATGCCATCACTAGATCAATAATGTTGCAAGTAGCAAGAAGGGTTCGTTCCCTAATAGGGCGGGGCAAGCCGACCAACAGCTACGTCAGAAGGCCATAATTATCGCGGGGTAACGATCACGTAATGTAACGTCCTACTAAGACGAACTATCGTCTTATTAATTAGCCGCTGCACTATCAGGCTATGGTAACTTCTTAAAACTAGTCTTTAAGTTAATCCTTTATAATGGTACTAGAAAGGAAATAGTAGATAGTTCAATCCAAACTAGAATATAAGATATTGAGTAATTGAATTAAAAAAATCATAGTATCAATCTTCTTATAACTACCAACCTATACTAAGTTGAAGCATTATTTGCTATCATCTAATAGATATTAGATCAGTATAATATATTGAGTAGTTATAGTAAATTCAGAAAAGTTATTACTTTTAATAATACCTCGTTGATAAAATATTATACTATTGTAGTAAAGAATTTTAAAAAGAAAGTTATGTAAATTCTATTTATACTCTAGAATATAAGAAGGATGATAGGCTATAGAATAACGCGATAGGCAACGGCTGTAGCAACACTGCGCGTGTTATTCCACGCGCACTGACCACTTACACTAGAGAAAACTTTCACGGCGCTAACACTAGCCCTTTCGAATTTTCGCCAATCACTGGTAACCACCCTGTCTAACAAATCACACAGCGATGCTTCACATGTGTTAAGAAATGTCTGCAACTGACTACTAGTACTGGTGTTATTCGATTGACACATGCTTGGTGTTTTTAATACTATAGTGAACTTGACATGTCGTAAGCTGCGTACTGTAGTGTTCGTATAATACTCAACAACTCCATGCAGCGCCACCACAGGGTGGTCCAGGCTCACAGTAGATGTACATGACGTGCTTTAAGCGCGAAAAAGAGAATTTCTGAATCAACAAGGGATGAGAATATACGCGTACTCAATTCCAGCAAAGCTTTATAACCCTAGCCGCTCAGTATCTAATGGTATTCCGCGGACCTTATTACCTGTGTGTATCTAAACTCTTCCCTGCAAACATGCTGGACCGTATCCAAGATATCGATAGTTCAGCTCACGTCAATTATCATGATTCCGATGACGGCAAACCAATTATCGAGCCACAACTGAATGTTGGCGGCCAGGGCGCTACCCAGCGTCGTCTCAAGGATTATCATGTTACTATGATTGGCTTTTGTTCTGGAATAGGGACTGGACTTTTCATTGGAACAGGTTCTGCATATGCAAATGCTGGTCCCGCAGGCTTGCTACTTGCTTACATTATCGTTGGAAGTGTGTTGTGGGCTGTCATGCAAAGTGTTGCGGAGTTGGCTACTATGGTAAGTACCCCGTAACGTTGTATCCCAAAACCATGCTCACCATCATCCAGATTCCCACTGCTGGTTCCTTTCCGCATTTTGCGAGTCGATTCATTGATCCAGCTGTCGGGTTTTCTTTGGCTATAAGCTATGGTTATTGTTACACTATATCCATTGCTGCTGAGTGCTCGGCATCCGCGATTCTTGTAGGCTACTGGACTGACATTTCGCCTGCCTTTGTCATCACCATCAGTTTGGTCCTAATTCTTGTAATCAACTTGCTGAGTGTGCGCTGGTTTGGCGAATCCGAGGTCGCTGCAGGCATGATTAAGATCGCGTGCTTCCTTGGTCTGATCTTGGTTTCCATCGTCATAACGTCGGGAGGCGCACCAAACCATAAGACCATCGGTTTCCGCTATTGGAACAATCCTGGACCTTGGGTGAACTACAATGGTATCGCCGGACCAACCGGTCACTTCCTAGGATTCCTGGCATCCTTTATCAACGCAGCGTTCTCCTTTATCGGCGTCGAGGTGGTGGTTATCACCGCTGCTGAAAGTATCAACCCACACGTAGCCATCCCAAAGTCGGCCAAACGAGTTACATTCCGTATCGCGCTGTTCTATATTCTGGGTGCTCTTCTCATTGGAATTATCGTCGACCCTAGGGATCCCGGTCTCGTGTCGGACAGTGGAAATGCCAATTCTTCGCCCTGGGTTATCGCCATAAAGCAGGCTGGTATTAGCGTACTTCCTTCAATTATCAATGCCTGCATTCTGGTATCTGCTTGGTCAGCAGGCAATTCTTACTGTTGGGTTGGATCACGAATCATTGTCGCGATGACAACAGATCGCCAACTTCCACAATTCTTTGGTCGCACCTGGAAGAACGGAGTACCATGCTGGGCGGTTCTTGCCTCATGGGCCTTTGGTCCTCTCGCATATCTCAGCCTGGGTTCTGGTGGCGCTGCGAAAGCGTTCGGCTGGCTCGTCAGTCTTAGCACGGTTGCGGGCTTAATTGCTTGGGCGACATTATGTTTCTGCTTCATCCGCTTTTATGCTGCTATGAACGCGCAAGGACTTAGCCGAGATGGCTTGCCATGGAAGAGCCCGCTTCAACCTTTCACCGCATGGTATGGATTTATTGGGTCTACTATCATTACCTTGATTACAGGTTTCCCTGTCTTCTTAAAGGGAAACTGGAATACTGGTGACTTTATCGCTTCGTATATTGGTATCCCGATTTTTATCGTGCCTATCGTTATTTGGAAGCTATGGTACAAAACAAAAGTATGTCCTTGCCTATCTCTCGCCGCAAGCGGAGTTCATTAACATAATGCAGTTCGCTCGAGCTAAAACTATTGACCTACATTCGGGACGTCTTCGGTGAGCATGGTCTTCGTGATTTCCATTCTTTCAAAACAGCGCGTTCATAGCAGGCGGCAAGGACGTGAAACTGTCTGAGATGGTGCTCACTCTATAATTGAAGATATGCCGGTATCTTTCCACATGATACTTCCTAGCAAAAAGGTTTTCACACTATTAATTTATATTCCTCTGTTCTTAACATGATAATTCCATAAAAACATTATGTGTCGTCGTGCATGCTTTAGAATATTGATATATATAGTTATTGCCCTGACTCTTTAGAAAAGTAAAAAAGCTAAGAAGGTGAAGCACGGAATCGCGGTAAGAGTTAGCAAAATCGGTAGAGTTAGGTGTTATAAAAGGTTCATTACTAATACTTCTTTAAGCTTAATCTAGGTTAGAGTGAGTAGCATAACGTAACTAGCTCTATAAGAATTCATCTAGTAAATAATCAGACAGTAAGCCTACATTAGGAAATCAATACACTCTCTTATAGTAATCTAGACCTCGTATCTAGATTTTATACTACGCTTAAATAAACAATCAGCATCTAACCCCGTGTAACACTAATTAGAAAGTATAATTTAAGTTAACTATAATAAGAGTAATAACAAAATTTCCCTATCCTTATATTCTCATTACTACTGGTTCTACTAATAGAATTTTAATCTACTATTACTAATAGTTTATCTCTACTTCTAATAGCTACTATTGTATATAAGTCCTACTATTATGAATAGTACTATCTTAGTATAATAGTATATTACGTAACCTAGCTCTACGATATCTATTATTTCTACATAGTGTGGTGTAGCATCACGTGACTAGCTTATAGTATATATTACGATTTTCTTTTGTAGGTAGATAGGCACCTTCTCTAATTAATCCTTTGCAGCGATTGAATATTAGCTTATCTCTATCTACTTAATTGCGGGTCGCCTCTCTGATCTTTTGAGCTCGATCACATATCGTGCCACAATAGTTAGTATTCTTAGTAGTTTCTTAACTACTAGTTATACTATTACCATAAGAAAGAAGATACTTTCTATTATTACTTATAAAACAATCTACCTATCTTTAAACTTTTTCTTGACAAGTAATAAATATACTAGTAGAATATATTATCTAATACATCTAGGTTCTATTAATACTTACTATACTAGCTTTATTAAAAGTATATCTATAGTTAAAGCAGAGTTGTCTACTTTCTTATAAAGTTTATCCCCTTATAGAGCCAATTAATTGGCCTGTTTACTTTCTTTTTTTCTCTAAATTACTAAAGTTTTAGTGTATCTATATTATACTATTCTATATATAACTTAACTAACATAGTCGCACCGAAACGAGTTGTCTATTGATCAACCTCATATGATGCAATTGATTGAAGGTTCTCAACCCTTTCGTGGCATTGAAATCCTCATATGTTAACACTCTCAGCATTCAGGTCTACTGGCCGCAGAAGTGCATCCACGCCATTGCGCCGTGTGCCAACATCGCACTTGACGTCAACCGTGCTATCCATGAATTGCAGCATGCGTTCAAGAAACACGAATGTCGCATCCACGACCTTGGCTTTCCGTACCTCGAAAAATGGTCACTGTGCCGGAACAACGGTTTGTTGTAACGTGCTCATAGGTCCTGCCACACAGCTGTGGAGTGTTCATCAACCAACTCAACAAGCCAGGTCGAGTAGTAACTCAGATCGGCCTGTTTCGAGCAAGACCCTAGATCAGTATTGTCTTGTTTCATCAGCATGAACAAGCTGATATCAACATCATAGGAACATCCGGTCTTGGCACGAGGAATGAGAGCATGTAGCCCGCCGACAAATCCCAGAATACCTGTACAAAATCGGCATTGCAAAATACAGTCGTGACAGGCTCGTCTGACCCCATGGCTTGCCAGAAGCCCATAGAAATACCGTAGGAAGCATCGCTAATCTGCTGCCACCCGCTGCGGTGCACCAACGGCTTGTGCCACGCATAGCAATTTTCTCTCGCGTGGATGATCCCCCTTGCCTTACCATGCCTGCGAATCTCCTCGAATACGGCGTCGCGTCCAAAGCCATGCCGCTCTTTGACGCCGGGGCTAAAGCCATGTACCACTATGTTTGTATCCCGAATGAGCTTCCACAGCTTCTCCCTATCCTAGTCACCTTTGAGGTCGAGGTGGCAATTCCACTTTCCCCAGTTGGGACCATGATGTACAGCTGAGAGGTCCGTAATATCCTGGCCGGTAACACGCATGACCAATGCGCCGAATTCTGCGAGGGATCGAGTGATATATAGGCCGGCAATAACGTGGGGGAGGTCCACGGCTTGGAGACCAGCGAGTGGTCTCTTGGCCGACGACGGTTTGGAGGTGTCTTTGGGCCACCAGGACGCGGCAAGATTGTCATCCACCTTTATCGTCTCATAAAAGCCGGCCGCATGATTGGCCTTGCCTGACTCGAATGCGCAATACTCCTCCTTGGAAAGAGCGATACAACCTGCTTGTCCGTGTCATTCATTCTTCAAATCTTCAATCTCGATAGCGTTGTGATTTCTCACTTAATTCCCAATATTTTGGATCATAGTGGCGTGATCCTGCAGAGAAGAGTCGTAAGAGGGAAGGCCGAGGGCTGCAGGGGCTCGAGTGGCGTTCAATCATCTATGGAGATGGAAGTATCGGCCGTCTTTCGTGCGATGGATATCCGTCGCGAGGCCTACCTCTAAATCCACTTCCGTCTGTGAAAAAACTTTCCCAAAATAGGAAAACTAGCGTCTGTTGTACTTCACTCCAAAGTTGTCATATTGTGATATCGCGAGTGTCACCATGTAGTGCAGCGTGCTCTTTAGCCACACCGTCGTGATGTGACCACTTACCAGGCTTTTGTATCACGAGATGGATTTGCTATTCGAAACAGTCCACTGCATGAACAGATCCTTCTGGTACATGGAGTCGTCCATTCCAGGCGTTGGGATCACCCAGGTCGGCTCGCGGATGAACGTCGTCACATGAGCTGCTCGTCTTGAAGTCCCGAATTAGCGCATCATCGTCTTGCTACACGTAGATATTCTGGACCCATCCCAATCGCGATGTCCAGTCGGCGAAGCAAAGCGAATAACCCTTTTGCCCAGGCTACGCTAGCGTGATGCTGGGAGTTTGCTGCATCTTTGCCGCGGACTCATGCGTCGCAGCAACAAGCAGCTAGAACTAGCTACATTTGTTTTCAGGCAGCGTGAGATGGGTTTTCATATCACATCTAGCCCATTTTGGTTGTACGAAGGCATTCACGATGATTACCATTGAAGAGGACAACTTGTTGCTCTGCTTCCCAACTAAAGGCATAGAGCGACCACTGGTTGCGACGCAATTGGCGCTGGAAACTAACGACGAACACCAGGAGGTCTGAGCACGCCATAGCGCTGAATCCTTTTGTCACTCTCTTGAAGATAGGGCATAGCCACATGAATCGCTGGCCTAGGTGGGAAATCCCCCAATGTGGACTTGGGTTGATGCTGGCATATACTGGCTGTAGATGGAGTCCTTCAATCCCTTGTCACCGCAGTGACTAGTCTAATGCCGGACAAATCGACACTCGATATCAGTCCTTGCGCCTTACGCTCCATCTTATGAGGTTATTCAGCTAACACCTCGCCGCGCGCCATATTCCGGCCTATCTGCCCACTACTGACCCGCCTGCATTTGACAGACTGTGACCGCATTGCTGGACTTAGGAGGTAGCTATGATACGCCCATGATAAAAGAATACATGTCCCTGTTGGAGATATTGTGGCCCGGTTACAGACTGAAGGCAGATTGCTGAGCGTCTTGATGCTACAACATAGCCAGCCCTCCAGTCTTTGCCTTATTGTCAATTCGATGTCTAAACCTCAATCTACATTTCCCACACCTAACGAAAATGTCAACCGCGACAGATGTAGCATCCAATATGCAATATTCTCATCAGTTACGATAGATGCTTCATGCACATAGTTAGTGGGTGAACAGCGAGGATGGTCGAGGCCCTCACTCAGAGAATATAATTCATCACCCATGTATTATATTATACAACGTTCCTCCGGCGCTTGATGTGAGGCGACTCGGCGGGTGCCCGTTTAGCGTTAAGCCTGCTTTCCTGCTTGTCCTACCCAAACCTGGCCTCATCAACACATGGCGAAACTGCCTTGCAATACCAACTTTGCATAGATGAGTATGGAGCTTGCTCAGTGACGGGTCTCTTATCAACTACATATTTCCATTGGGTCCTGCCATCTCTTAGTAGCCTTCCTCAAAATGAATGGGGATCGCCATTGTTTTTAGAGAAAACAGGGCTTCCGTCAATGGTTTCGAAACAGAGCAGTAATACTGTCCAACTTTACCCATGTATCGGATGAGAAATGCAGTCGAAACAAACCACCAACAGGAGTATCCTGCCGAACTTCAGATGAACAGAATTATTCAACCAGCGATGGGTAGGAAAACTGCCACCGTCAAATACGAAGAAGCTCAGCAACGATGACGCAATTAATCATGTACAATCAATATACAAGGTGCAGTACAAACCCCTCATTGCTAATGTCACGACTCAGGTGGCTGGACGGCACGTTGTTTAAGGCTTCGACAAGTTGTTTTCACCGTTCAAGATTGTCAAGATGAAGAATCAAGATGTGGAGGCTGTCGCCTGGGAACTGCCGGCGACCCAGAAACGATCAATATACCATCGGACCGTGTTCATACGTTAAAAGGAGGCTTTAATATTTTCCATCAATCAATCTGTTTACCGTTGGTATATTACATTAAGTCATTGTAGTGTATGTAGATGAACGCCAGACAGGGCCGATTAGTACATTAGTGGGGGGATAAAATCTAATCATGGTTTATAGTAGCTGCAAACGCTCCATTTTCCGAATGCAACGGTAATCCCGGTTCTGTTGTTCAGACGAAATTTACTAGATTGGTTCTAGTGGCTAGATATCAAAGACTAGGGTGAATAGGCCCGGAGCCTTTTCCGCAAGCGTCCCCCTATTCTAAGCTAGTTAAGCGCAGGTAATACAACATTATACCCTAAGTAGCAATACGGTATGCCCGTCTAGAGGCTATACGCATCTCCCAGACCGTCCTCGTGACGCTGCTCGCTGTGGCGACTGAAACCACCGATACAGCCATGGTAGCAGCCATGGCCATTCGCCTCTTTGATGCATGTGCTACTACGTAAGTTGCGAGACTAGGGGCCTGCAAATTACTTGCTACCCTGAGTCGGCCTCGTCCGCGACTCAAGTACGTACTGATGATCGTTGCAGCCAAGGTCCCCTTCTACTTCGGCATTCTCCTCTCCCGCATAATCCTTTGCGCACCGTTTAGCTAGTAATCGACGATACTGTACCTGGAACGTGGCACCCCGGCGAAGCTTGTTGGAGAAGATTGGCGGGGGACTGTGCACAAAGCGGAATGGCTTGGCTGTCCCTGCGCGGGTGGTCCCGACTTCTTTGGTATCCAATCACATCACAACATGCATGTTCAACAACACCGAACTCTTGGGAACAACGACAGATGGTGGGACAGTTTCTATGTTGAGACTATCACCGTTTTATATCCTGTCACCACGCCAACACCAGGCCAGATCCGCGCTATCGTAAGTCTTCCTCTGCAAAATATAATCAATAGTAATTACCAAGTCTATCCCATAACACCCTAATAGGTGTCACCATGTCTATACCGTAATCGTCTGATAGCCGTCCACTGATTAAAAGCCACTGCCGACTAGAGCTAAAGACCATCTACTGCTTGTAGCAAGAAGTGCGGAACTGAGCGTTCCAGCCACTGACAGTGCCGTACTTTCCACCGGCGTTGCAGGCGGTGCCGGCCTCAAGAGGGTTACGAGGGTTGGTTGCACCATCAGCGCGGTGGGCGTTGGTGCACCAGCGCTGGCAGTCAAGGTTGCCGATCGCAGGATCCTGATCCCAAGTTAGTATTCCATGTGTATATGTGTCAGATTTGATGGGTCTTCAATGATGGGGTCATGAAAAAGGTGTTCATTCATGCTATCTCCTGAGGTGTCGCCTTTTTGTGGCTTTTTCTTTTCTTTTGTTTCCTTGGCCTTATGCATGGGCCTCAACTAAAGCCTTATTTCTGACACACCCCCTCAGCTTTGAACCCCTTCGGAGCTGGCGTATTGTCTTCATCCCCTTTAATAGCTTCTTCAATGCAGTTTTCCATTTCATTCACCTGAAGTGTCCTAGGTGATAGCTGGCATCTCTCAACAAGTCCTAATTGGTTAAGAAAGTTCTCCCATTTATTCGCTGGCAGGGCCTTTGTTAGCCCATCGGCGAGCATATAGTCTGTTGGAACATGCTTCACCATAATCTTGCCGCGGGAGACTTCTTGTCGGAGCCAGTGGTTGTGAATGTCTACATGCCGGAGTTTGGTGTGTAGTTTGGCGATATCCTCTGTAACGAGTCGTATTGTCTGTTTATTGTCGCAGTTGATTATTATGGTCGATTCTGGTAAGGAAACATGTAGCTCCTTCAGTAATCGGGTGAGAAACATGGCCTCCTTGGCTGTTTGCGACAGCGACAGCAGTTCAGCTTCTGTTGTTGATGTAGTGACTGTATCCTGCTTGCTTGCTCGCCACGCGACCAGTCCTCCGAAGAGCTTGATCACGTACCCTTGTGAGCTTTTCCGATCTGCGGTGTTGTCCGCGAAGGACGCGTCGCTAGCAACCTCTAGTCCCTCTCCGTGTCCTAATTGAAGTGCTCTTGTCTTAGTGCCGTTTAGGTAGAGGATTACTCGGTCTGCCGCCTTTTGATGCTCGGTACTAGGGTTGACCAGAAATCGGGCCAATCGTGATGTTGCAAATGCCACATCTGGTCTTGTTGTTACAGCTGCGAAAAGTAGCGATCCAATCTTTCGTTGGTATCTGTTAACCTCTGCAGGGGTCGCTAGGTTGGGATTTGGTAGTAGCTCTAGATTGGCTATTGGAGTGTCATGTCGAACGTTGGATTGTTCGGCTAGATGGCTGACTTTTTCGATATACGCCGTCTGGGAAAGCTGAATGACTCTTTGTCTTCGATCTCGCACGATCTCAACCCCCAGGAACCATTGTAGGTCGTCGCCGCCCGTTAGGGTGTATTTCCCTCTCAGTGACCCCACGATTTTAGATGCAGTTTGGGTTTTGTTCCTTGGGTATGCAAGTATGATGTCGTCAACGTAAAAGAAGATAATAACACCGTCTTTGATCATGCAGCATGGCTCATGCGGGACTGGGCTAAAGCCGAGATGTGTGAGCGTTGTCGTGAACTCTTTCTGCCATAGTAATGGAGAGATCCGCAATCCGTAGAGAGCCTTCTTGACCTTGAGTATAGTACCTGGCTTTTGGTAGCCTTTTGGCATTCTCATATAGATTTCCCGGTCTATAGTGGCATGTACGAACGCATTTGTAACGTCGTACTGTTTTAGCTCCAGATCGCTCTTAGCTGCGATTGCCGCTAGAGTCCGAAATGAGCGACTTGCCAATGTTGCTGCATAGGTGTCTTGTGAAGTAATGTTTTTCTGTTGGTCGCCTCGAACTACTAAGCGGGCTTTGCATTTAAGCAATCGGTGATTTTGATCTAGTTTGTAGGTGTACACCCACATACAGTCCAGGATCTGATGTCCTGCTCGTTTGACTGGTGAAGAGGGACCTTCTGACCATGACTGCATTCGCTTGTGGCTCTCGAGGTGGTCCCGCTCTGCTTCCTTGAACATTTCGTGGAGAGGGTGGGCTTCTAGATCTGAGTACGCCGTTGGTGGGGGCGGCAATTGGCTTTGATATGGCCGCACCCCCTTTGATAGCATTCTCGTCAATTGGGCTTTGTCGATTCCTTTTCCTTCATGGTGTCCGATTATGCCAGCTTGAGTGCCCGCCATGAACGCCGCTGCCCATGGGATGGTCTTTGACGTGCCCCGGTCCCTTGGCTCGTGTTCTTGCATAGTTTGAGTAAGGAAAGCTACTGGAGGAGGAGTGTCCGGAGGAGTTGGGTACGCTCCCTGTGTTTCTTTTCCTTTGTAGCTTCGCCTTGATTGGCGTGGTGCTGGTATATCTTCTAGTGTGTCGTCTTCGAAGAACATCTCGGTCTCGGGTTGGTCTGTTTGGGTTGCTGGGAGCTCGACAGTCCTTACCCATGTGGCGATTTCTTCGAGGGTGCTGTGCATTAGATTGTCCATTAGGTCTTCAGTCTTGCCATTAAACACTACCTCTTCATTAAACACCACATCTCGTGTACTTATGACCTTTCCTATTGATGGGATCCAGACTCGATAGATATTGGTTGACTGGTAGCCTACCAAGTATCCGATCCATGCTTTTGGGTCGAGTCTCTGAAGTCTTGACTTTCCACGATGTGTGTCGTTGGTCATTGCGAATGCCTTACATCCGTATGCCTTAAGGTGTGTTTGATTTGGTTTTCGAGGTCCGGTCACAATCCCGTTCAGTGCCGCTACGCGCGTAAAGAATCTTTCGTATGGAGTGGTCCAGCAATTTAAGTAGCTAGGCGTTCGATTGTATAGATACACCGCGGCTCGCGTGATCTCTGGCCACAGTTCCCATGGTAGGTTTGCGTCTAATCTCATTGCGCGTGCCTTTTCTTTTATCACACCCCCTGAGCGTTCGGCTCCTCCGTTTTGAGCTTGCGTGTCTGGAGCGGAAGGCTCGAGTTTTATGCCTAGGGATTTGCACCACATGCTCACCTCGGACTTTCGAGTAGTGATCTCGTTGTCTGATTCGATGACTTTGACTGCGATGTTGAATTGTTTGCTAAGGAACTTGAAGAAAATATCGAGTAGTCGAATGATCGAACGCGCCGGTCGATTGTCCTTGAAGTAAAAGTCCCAGGTATAGCGTGAGTAGCGGTCGACTATAAGTAGCTGGCTCTTTTCCTTTGTAGAGCTGCCCTCTTCATAGCTATGGAAGTCTAAAGCTATGCGTTCTCCTGGTCCTTCCCCACTAATGCGTGGCGTCCGTCGAATTTGTCTTCTGGATTTAGATTTGCCGCATGCGTCACATTCGACCGTCGTAACACCTTTGATTCGCACCCCCTCAGAGTGGTGCACTAGATGTTCGATCGCCGCTGGTCCTGGGTGTCCTAGGCGTTTGTGCCATAAGAGTGCCGTGGCCTTCTGAGTAGGCCTCGTCTTCGAGCTAAAGCGCGTTTGGTAAGCGGCTTGATCGTCTTGCCTTTCGATCACCCATTGGTTGCAGACTTCGTCCAAAATCGCTATGACTGAGTTATCGCGCTTGCGAAGCATCGTCGGCTCCGCTTTGTTGTCCCACCAGATTCCTTGCTGTCGAAGTAGTCTGAACGATACTAGGTTGCAATGGATATCCGGACATAGGGCGGCGTTGTCTAGCCTGATGATGCGTTCGCCGGTCAGGTCTCGTGCTCTTATTCGTACGGTTCCGTATCCCTGGATCCACACTTGAGTATTTCCTGCCCATACGCAGTCTCCGGGAAGTGGTAGACGGAGGTCTTCTAGTCGCTCGCGTTGGTTGCAGATGTGGATCGTAGTGCCGGAATCGAGAATGAATGAGTTTCGGAGAGGATAGTGTTGGCCGTCGACTTTAAATGACGCCAATCCCCATTTTCCTTCGATCTTCGCAATCGTCCTCCCTTGTAGTCAGTTAACTTGAGCGTCTGGTGTTTGTGACATCTTCATCTGAGGCGTGCTTGACGATCTAGATGAGCTTGTAAGGCGTGCTTCCCTCCTGGTTGGGATAAGGCTGTTCATTGCTCCCTGTAGCTCGTTATCGAATTTTGTTCTGTGCTCGACTAACCTGGCAATTGTCCGATTTGGCTTGAACCAATCGGGTGCTTTCTCAGGAAATGCGTAGTAACAGTCTAATAAATTGTGGCGCTGTCCACAAGCAGGACATTCATCTCCCGCTGCCGCGGTATTCCTCTTCGGGAACTGCTTGGATTTGGTCTCTTGACCATCACGTTTTCTTTTCTTCCCGGGTTTCCCCAGGTTGCCCTGTAACTGGGCGGGTGGTGCTCTTTGCGATACATCTGAGGCGTCCCTGAGTGTATCCTGGTCGGATTCACCGCCAGCGAGAAATGATGCCTCTCCTGCAGCGAAAGCGCTCTTCTGCTTGCCCTTGGTCGGGTTGGATTGGCTCATATGTTCTCGGAAGAGTTTCATCACCTTCTTCCTATCCATGGCTGCCTTGTCATATCCTGGCCCGGAAAAGGTGGCTACCCAGTTTGGGGCCACTTTTGTGACGGCGTCTAGGAAGTCTCGTATCACATCCTTGGTGTTTCGTACCTCGCTCACTTCTAAGGCTTCCGCCCGAGTGGCTGCTTGGTCGTATTCCATCAACCAAGGTTCCCAGTTGTTTGGGGTTCTCATGGGTCTGAGAGCTCCGAGATATCTTTCTCTTGCTCGGATTCTCTCTTCTTCGGGATCCACTCCGACAGTCTCTTGGAGTGACTTAATCCATTCTCGCACGCTATTTCCCGTGTGGCAGCAACTAAGTTGCAGATGGGGCGACACAGTCCCTAAGATGTGAACAAGCAGTTTTTCATACTTTGCCTGTTCCTCCTTGTATTCCTTTTCGAGGAATCTGTACGCTTCCATGCGCATCTTGTAGTCTTCACGATCTTCTCGATATTCTTCTCGTCCGGTGGTCGTCAGATCGGAGACTCGCGTAGGTATGTCTACAACAATGGGTTCGTCGCGTCGTGAAGGTTGCGTGTTACCACGGGTTCGGGAGCTCGACGCGGTGCTTGTAATCGACGGTAAAGTCGCGATCGATTCGTAATTCGATAGTACGGGAGGGAGCGGAAGCGTTGGTTTTAGTTGTGGTTCTTGCGAGCCCTCTGGATCTGCGAGTGCCCAAATCTTTAGTGATTCACATTTGATTTTAAGTTGGCGATACCACGCTGTCCAGTTGTTACTATCGGTCAGAATGACTGTCGCATCTCGCGTAGCATGGTTAGACATGTTGCGTAATCGGGTTTTTCGATGTCAGTGAGACTCTTAATTGTCAGATTTGATGGGTCTTCAATGATGGGGTCATGAAAAAGGTGTTCATTCATGCTATCTCCTGAGGTGTCGCCTTTTTGTGGCTT